>JASVEL010004612.1:0-429084 GCA_032618575.1 Nicotiana noctiflora
GCCCATGTCTCAATAATATCTCAATAACTCAGAATCTCCGGGAATCGAACCCGCAGTCCCTACCAATAAGTTAGGATCTCGGGAATCGAACCCGTAGTCCACATTTCAATAATCTTAGGATCTCGGGAATCGAACCCGTAGTCCATATTTCAATAATCTCAGGATCTCGGGAATCGAACCCGTAGTCCACATTTCAATAATCTCAGGATCTCGGGAATCGAACCCGTAGTCCATATTTCAATAATCTCAGGATCTCTGGAATCGAACCCGTAGTCCATATTTCAATAAGCTCAGGATCTCGGGAATCGAACCCGTAGTTCATATTTTAATAATCTCAGGATCTCGGGAATCGAACCCGTAGTCCATATTTCAATAATCTCAGGATCTCGGGAATCGAACCCGTAGTCCATATTTCAATAATCTCAGGATCTCGGGAATCGAACCCGTAGTCCATAACCACAACAAGTAAAGGAATACACAGAGAGAAGTATAATATGCTTAACGATAACTTCGCCGATGAACAACGCCAACGATTACCAAGAAAACTCAAGTAAATCAATTAAGCAACTAGACAGTTAGATTCTATCTAATCATGCTTTTCTAACTACTATATCGAATTTAACAACTAAGAACAGGAATATCACTCATTGAACATTTTTAGTAAAGTATGTGTTCAACAACCAGCGCATGTACACGCCCGTCACCTCGCGTACAAGGCATTTAAAGTATCACAATAATATCCTAGGGGTGAAAGTCCCCCACGCGAGGTTAGACAAGCCACTTACCTTAATGTTTACGAACAATTCAATCCGTGGCAATGCCCTTTTCCTTTCAAATTTGGCTCCAATCCAATCGTATCTATACACAATTGAATTAATATCATCAATACTACTCAACAAACAAATTCCTAATGCCAATTACAACTTTTACAACATTTTACCCGGAATAGTGAATTTCGACCCCGGGCCCACATGATCGGAACTCGGGGTTCGGACCAAAATCCGGTTACCCATCCCCCACGAGTTCAAGTATATGATTTGTTTCAAAATCGGACATCAATTCGAGGTCCAATTTCCCAATTTATGAAAAACCCTATATTCTACCAAAAACAAGAAATTCTACCATGAAAACCTTTGATTTCTATTGAAAAACATGTATAATGATGTTAAGAATTGAAATAATTAAGTAAAAAGTGACCTACAATCATTTTGAAGAAGAAGGAATCCGTGAAGAATCGCAAATGGGTGTTTTTGGGTTGTGAAATGTGAATATTGAAGCTGGAAATCGTGATTTACAGGTCTCTGTGTTCGCATTTGCGAACATGGGTTCGCAATTGCGAACCCCGACCAATTTCTGGAGTTTGAAAAATAAGCTAAGGCTGGGAAGTTCGCATTTGCGAACTCTTGTTCGCATTTGCGAAGCCAAGGCAAAACTGGGAAGTTCGCATTTGCGAACTATTGTTCGCAATTGCGAACACAGGCTAAATATTGGGAGGTTCGCATTTGCGAACTATTGTTCGCATTTGCGAACACAGGCAGAATAGTGTCGAGTTCGCATTTGCGAACTATTGTTCGCATTTGCGAACACAGGCACAATAGGGGGGAGTTCGCATTTGCGAACTATTGTTCGCATTTGCAAACTATTGTTCGCATTTGCGAACTCTACAGAATAGTGGGGAGTTCGCATTTGCGAACTATTGTTCGCATTTGCGAACTCTGCACACCAGTTGCTGACAACAACTTCTAACATGAGAAATTGATCTCGTGGCCTATCCAAAGTTCACCCGAGCCCTCGGGGCTCCAAACCAAATATGCACACCGACTTAAAAACATCATACGAACTTGCTCGCGCGATCAAATCGCCAAAATAACATCAAAAATCAATAATTCACATTGAATTCAAGCCTAAATTTCTTAAAACTTTCCGAATTGCACATTCAATCTAAAACCCAACCAAACGACGTCCGAATGACCTGAAATTTGCGGACATATCCAAATTCACATAACGAAGCTACATAAATTGTCGGAATTCGATTCCGACCCCGGATCAAAATCTCACCTATCGTTCGGATTCGCCAAAATTTCAACCTTCGGCATTTCAAGCCTAATTGAGCTACGGACCTCCAAAATACATTCCGAACGCGCTCCCAACCCCGAAATCACCCAACGGAGCTAATGGAACCATCGGATTTCCGTTCCGAGATCGTATTAACATTGTTCCGGCTACGGACCGTTTTCTAGCTTTAAAGCTCTCATTTAGGGACTAAGTGTCCCAAAATGCTCCAAATTTCATAACCGACTCTCTCGGCAAACCACAATAGCAGAAATGAACTTAGGGGAACAGTTAAATTGGGGATTAGGGCGTAATTCTCTAAAACGACAGGTTGGGTCGTTACACTTGGCCTCATTTTATAACATGGAAAAATCTAAAAATTTCTCCCATCTTTTCTATAATGTTGCATTATTTTCAAATAAACATAAGTGCCGAGTGTGATTTGCTCCGTCTGTTGAGTTCGATGAAATTTTGTAGTTTCGATTGCCAGTATTGCAGAATAATTATTCCGTTCTATCATGGAATGAATTTATCCAAAACCTTGGGTAAGAGTGAGGGGATTAAATTCCTTAAGGACACACAAGCAATTTTGGGCTCGGAATTATTATTAATAGTTTTTTTGTTTAATTAACTAACGTTTGTTTACTTCTCTGATTTTCTGATTTCAAACACAGATTACCAAAAATAATTCAACTATATGTCTCATATATGATCATTCAGTGGCGGAGCCAGGAATTATAAAAAGATGTGTCAAAATAAAAAAAAAATTGCTACTATTAGGAATGGAACTTGCAACCTTCTATAAATTTTGACACTTCTTGACCATTGCACTAAGAGTTTGTCTTGTGTCAAGGGGTGTCAACCCTTGTATATATTCAAATTGTTTTAAAAAATACCTACTTACACAGTGTTATTTTCCGGCGAAGGGGTGTCAGTTGACACTCCTCGGACAAGGGTGACTCCGCCACTGTGATCATTGGTTTAAAGTCACTTATAAATGTTGTACATGTTGTTTGGACGTTGCATTCATCACATAAATTTGGTTATGTATTCTAACTTATATCAACTTAATATTTTATTAATTTAAGATTTTTATCAGTGTATATATAATTTTAATTACTAATTGTTATGCCACACTCTATGGTTGATATTAATTTTAATTACTAATTGTTATGCCAGCTGAAGTTGCTCATATTATCTCACTAAATCAAATTTGTTACCTCGTCTAATTGAAATTTTAATTACTAATTATTATGCCACACTCTATGGTTGATATATATTTTTAATTATTAATTTTTATGCCAACTGAAGTTGCTTATATTTTCTCACAAAATTAAATTTATTACCTCTTCTAATTCACTATAGTATACATATCACAATTTTAAATTGTGTTCTTAAAAAATAACCTTGACAATTGGCATCGTTGAATCTACCCAAAGTTTTGATAATTTTCATTGTTTCATGTATAATTGTACTTATTAAAAACACGAAGACCCTCACTGAACCATCATCCACCTTTTTTACCTTTTAAAATAGAGTACACATCAAATAAAATAGTCATATAACTTGAAATCAAATAAAATTTAAGTTATTAAATATTTTCTTATTTGAATTAAGATGTCCTAATATATTTAGACTTTCAGGTTTACTATAATTATCTTTCAGGTTTACTATAATTATCCAACTTTGACTTTTTCTACATCTTTTAACGAAGAAAATCGTATCTTAGACTAAACTAATAATTAGGCATTTGTATTCCAATTTTAATTCTCAAAATCTCGTAAGAAGGAAAATATCTATTTTTGTTGTGAGAAACTTTAATTTTGTTGCTTATCAAGCAATAAAAGAAAAAAAGAGCCTTTAAAACATCTCTTCCTTTCTGATTATCAAAAGCTAGCAAAAATAAAAATATCCTAAACGTAAATAAAAAAAATTATCTTTTCAAGAAGAGACGGAATTATCCTCCAAGTATTTAGCAATTTTTAATTTAAATAAAAAGATATATACTGTGATGACATGTTTTTCTCATCTGTTTCGTACTTCCGAGGCCTTGAAAATCTTATTTTATATTGCTTCGATTTACGTGCGCATTCCAGGCGCGTAGCCGAAAATTTTTTGTGTTAGAATATGTGAATTCTATGAAAAATTTGAAGAATTTTGATATTAATATTGATATAGTTGACTTCGGTCAATATTTTTTGGTAAACGGACCCTGATCCGAGATCGGAGAGTCCCAGAAGGTCCGTGGAAAAATATGGAACTCGAGCATGTGCCCGGAGTCGAATTCTGAGGCATAGAGCTCGAGATATGAATTTTTCTGTTAAATTATTTTTCTGAAATTTTTAAGAAAAATGGAAATGAAAATTGATTAAAAGACCATAGTATCGGGCTCGTATTTTGGTTCCGACGCCCGGTACAAGTCTTATATATTATTTAAGCACTTCCTGCAAAGTTTGATGGAAATTGAACGTCGTTTGACGCGTTTTGAACTATGAGTTCCAAGTTTGAAAGTTTATGAAGTTTAAGATAAGAAATCATGAATTTGAGGCTTGATTCTATGAAAACGATGTTATATTGGCGATCTGATCGCGCGAGCAAGTTCTTGATATATTTTTGAGGTTGTGTGCATGTTTGGTTTAGAGCCCCGATGTCACGACCCAAACCCTGGTCGTGATGGCGCCCACCACAATGCTAGGCAAGCCCGACCATATTATCCCTTAAACCAGCCAGTTATTAATTCCAATTAATCAAATTAAACTTAAACAGCAAATGATCATATCAGGTGATAAGCGAGATAGTAAAAACATACAAAATACGGTCCCATCCATATCGTGGTGTCACGAGACTGAGCCTCTATAGAATAACATCATAATACTAACAAGTCTAGGAGAAAAAAAATCAACAAGATGATAAAGAAGGAGAAAACAGGCTCTGCGGACGCTGGCAGCTACCTCGTAGTCTCCACAAAAGTTGTAAGGCCCCAAAAAATTTCGCTAAGTAATATAGGATTCTGTGGTGCCACGTAGGCTAATTATTATATTTTATGTGCTATGAACATTATGGACATCAATTAGACTTGATAAATATGAGTATGAGTCTTATGGTAAGTGATATAAGGTCCAAATGGAAGCCCAAGTGTAAGCCAAATGGGAAAATTTTCGAAATACGCCAAAATTCCAAATGGATTTGCACATAGCTCCACTTCAAAGGATCATATATAATTATGTATAAGGTTTTATGTGGTGAATAGCATATCAAATGAAAGCCCTTTGAGTCTAGTTTCCAACGCTTCAAACCGTTCGTCATTTGGACATTCCTACACAAAGTTATGATCCAATTACCAAAGGCTGGAAAATAAAATCCCGTGTCAATTCTGCGACCGCATAATGCATCGCATTTCTCACTTTGCGGTCGCATTCCTGTCGCAAACTGAACCCGAGAAGCCCAGTTAATTCTTCTAATTTATATAACCCGACCCCATTTCAATATATAGGCTTTAGGGTTCATTTTGGGGTCATTTCTTACTGATTTTAGAGAGAGGTGAGAGTATTTTAGAGAGAGAAGGAGGAACCCAACATCTAAATCATCCAAATCTTGCATCAATCTTCAAGAATCAAGAACCCAATAGCAAGTTCTTCATCTAAGAGGTAAGATTCTATACCCTAGGGTTTAATTTCGAGTTTGGTGTATAAGATGAGTTATTGAGGTATGATTCTTGGGTTTATTAGTATTGTGTATACATGCATGTACAACTTAGGTTTATGGGAAGATTGTTTAACTTAAATAACTAAAGATTGGGTTAGGCAATGAAGGAAGTCTTAAAAAGGGGATTCGAAATCAAGATGCTCAACTAGTGTTTGATAAATTGTTCAAATGAGCTAGTTTCATGAATATCTTTCTAATATGTGTTTAATTTTGTTATGTTTCATAGTAGATTGGAGTTGCTAGAGTTTTTGGAGTGTTGTAGTAACTTAAGGAAAGCTCAATCGAGGTATGTATGGCTAATTTTGATTCTTGTGAAATCGCCCATATGTGTGAAATTGTTTGGCATGTGTTAATTTGAGAAATTGTATGTGATTCTTTGATGTCATTGTTGGGTATTCAATTGATGATTGAACTACATGTGGTATGGTATGAAATATGAATTGAAAGATGACAAGGGAATTGGAATTTGTAAAGAACCGAGAACAATTGTTGTGGTGGCATATATGGTTTCTTGTTGAAAGAGATGAAACACTTGAATTGTGGTAAATTATTGAACATACTTGTGTGTGTATTCTTGATTATGGAAACATTGTAATTTGGTTGTGATATTGGCTTGAGAAATAATTGTGAACATGAACCAACTTGTAAGTTGCTTATTTGAACTTGTTGAAATTGTGTGTAGTGCCTTATCTGCTGTTTGAAATTGTTGTGTTCTAAACTGTAAGGTGAGATCGGGTTGCGCGCCGCAACATGGGGAAATAAGGTGTGGGTTGGGGTGATAAGGGTGGCCGAGGTAATAAGGGTGGTCAGGGGTAATAAGGATGGAAAGCGATCGAAATCGCTATTGAAATATGATATAAAATCATTGATGTGAAATTGTGAAAGGAGACAGCAGGAGAGTTTGCAACCTGTGGGGCACTGATTGCCTCTTTGTTTGACTACTTGTGTTTTACGTGACCGATTGGTTATTGTTCTATTTGTTGATCTTAGAACTTGCTTTGTGTTGAGAATTATCTGAAATGAGGAAAATGTGGAAAACATGGTTGGCTGGCTTAATTAATTCTTGATGTAATTTAATGGCTTGAGTTTACTTGGGGACAAAGTTTGTCCATACATACCAGTACAATTCCAGTGTACTGACGTCTCTTTTGTCGGGGACGCTACATTTGTATTATGATTGTAGGTGAATCAATAGCAGGTACTTCAGCCCATCGGCAGTAGCATCCTTCATTATGCCCGTTTTGGTGAGCCCCTTTCCTTTCAGGGCCATACGTGGCTCATGCCACTCTTGTTTAGATTTTATTTTGATTTGTGTAAGGTATAGCCGGAGCCTTGTTACCAGCAAATATTGTATCCTCCTTTGTAATCCTAGAGGCTCCGTAGACAGTAAACTGTGGGACTATGGCCTATGTATGTATATGTATATGTCGGGCGTTGTAAATTGTAACGTGTTAGTAATATTAATAATGTCGTTATGTTTGTACAATGTGAATTCAGTTATAATTGGTAAGATCTTTGGCTTATGAGTAATAAACAACACAGGGGTATCGCGTGGGATAGAAAGGCACCCAGGTCCGCTTGACTGGGACTACCTAGTCAGGCGCCGGTCATGTCCCTCGATTTGGGGCGTGACAAAAGTAGACAAGGATCAGTAGCTACAATATCTCAACTGCTCTTAGGCACCTGTGGATCTGCACAAAAAGTGTAGGGGAGTGGGGTGAGTATATTTCAACTCAGTGAGTAACAATAATAAACAATAACTGAAAATAAGAACTCCAGTACTATCACTAGACAGTTCTAAGGCAAACCCCCACAGGTAAGTCATCACTAGAGTGAGTACTCTGATCTCAAGTCCATGTCTAACTCAACAAAGGTCCCACACCGACCAAATCCTCACTCGTACCGCTACGGTGTACAACCAACTCTATGGATGTAAATATATACATAGGTCCATAATGTATAAGTATTTAAGAATGTATAAGGATATGAATAAGTATAATGCTACGGCGTGTAGGCCGCTCCAATACATATACCGCTGCTGCACGCAGCCCGCTCCATTTAATGTCGACGTCGCTCACTGGGGGTGTATACAGACTTCTGAGGGGCTCCCTAGGCGCAAGCGCTATGATACTGCGGCGTGCAGCCCGATCCACACATGTATTACTGCGGCGTGCAGTCCGATCCAATATATATATACATATATAACTATACTGCTGCGGCTCACTGAGAATGTGTGCAGACTCAGACTCCGAAGGGGTTCCTACAGCCCAAGCGCAATAATACTGCAGCGTGCAGTCCGTCCCACATGTATATTATATGTATATTACTCCGGCGTGTAGTCCGATCCAATATATATACTGCTGCGGCGTGCAGCCCGATCCAATATACATACTGATGCAGCGTGCACCCCGATCCATTATAGTTATATATATAATACCTCATAATGGGTCCTCGACCCTATCCCAATCAGTATATGCTTGGCCTCTCAGGCCCAATATAATATATCTCAGTGGGTCCTCGACCCTAACATAGTCGATATAGACCCGGCCTCTCAGGCTCACTCAGCTAGAATAGGGAATTCCACCCTAGGTAGTATCTTTCAAAGTACACATCTAGTACTGGCTCGTAATATGCTATACAGTTGTAATTACGGCTAAGTGTATGTTCCCAACATGATATAAGGGTCACCTAGGTCTATAAGTTCCCTAATACTCTACAGATTGGCACGAGGCCCCAAACATGGCTATTAGCCCAATTGTACAGTTATAATCTCATTAACAGTCATAAAACACAGTATTCTATTAGCCGGGAAGGACCAAGTCCGAACCCCCAATCACAATGTCACCACGCCCGTCATAGAACGTGTGTCTCATCTCAATATAGAACTGTGAAGTGCTAGTACGGGGTTTCAAACCCTCAGTACATTGTTTACTATTACCACTCACCTCGAACCGGTAGAAGCTTCAATCCGCCTTGTGCTTGCCTCGCATATAAATCTCCTCAGATGCCAAATCCGCTCAAAATCATAGAGAATGCATCAATATATGCTAATTTCACGCAATTCATTCGAAATAACCCAAATTGTATCAAAACCCACAAAGTTGTCAAAACCCGACTTTTGGTGCGCTTCTCGAAAAATTTTAAAAGTTACATATTCGGAAACTTCGTCTCACTACGAGTCTAGGTATATAAAATTTACCAAATTCGTACTCCATTTGCCCACTCAAATCGGCAATTTACCAAAACAATGGCTTAGGCTAAATTCCCTCACAATTTGATCCAATTTCCGTGAATTAAAGGAGGATTTCAAGATAAAAACGCGTAAAGGAACCATAAAACTCACCTCCGATGATAATCCGATGATCTCCCAGCAATATCTCGCCCAATTTGCCTCCAAGAACCGAGCCCCAAATGTTTTGCAACTCTTGAAATTTTAACCCTTCTGTTATTTTTAACACATGCCCGATTTCTGCTTCTGCGGACAAAAATCCACCTCTGCGAAACCGCCTCTGCGACCAAATGGTCGCTTCTGCGAAAACACACCTAGCCGTCCAGTTCCGCTTCTGCGGCCCAGGTCTCGCTCCAGTGAACAAGCCTCCGCAACAGCGATTCTCCCCAGTCACTTGCCTTTCCGCTTCTGCGACCAAGGCCGCTCCTGCGACTAGTCATCCGCTTCTGCGGAACCTCCTGGCCAAGCCCCCTTTCGCATCTGCGGACCAAATTCCGCTTCTGCGGTCCCCAATCCGTAGGAGCGAAAACAACAGAACCAGCAAATCCTCAACCTGCAATTTCCATGTTTTTCTCCCGTTTAACCTCCCGAAATGACCCCGGGTCCCCCGGGACCCCAACGAAAGCCACAAATATACTCCATAACGCCATACGAACTTGCTCCAACGATAAAATCACATGCTTTAACACGGAATAACCTCGAATTCAAGTAATTCAAGCCTAAGTTTCCATCCAACTTCCGCAACCGACATTCGACTAAAAACCCGACCAAATGACCTCCGAGTGACCTAAAATTTTGCAGGCACATCCAAAATCACCTAATGGAGCTACTGCAACTGTCGGAATTCCATTCCGACTCCCGAATCAAAATCTCACCTATCGATCGGATATCGCCAAAATTCAACTTTAGCCAATTCAAGCCTATTTCAATACCGGACCTCCAAATTCAATTCCGATCGCTCTCCTAGCTCACAAATGACCTCCCGGAGCTGACCGAATCATCAGAATTTAATTCTGAGCTCTCTAACTCACAAGTCAACATCCAACTGACTTTTCTCAACTATTACTTCTTCTAAAAGACTATTCGTCTCAATTTCAACCAAACTCAACCCAGATTGACTAAAACTTACCCAACATGCATATTACAACATCAACAAGCATATAATGGGGATAACGGGGTGATAACTCACATGATGACGGGCCGGGTCATCACATTCTCCCCAACTTAAGAAAATGCTCGTCCTCGAGCGGGTCAAGAAACATACCCGGAGACTCAAATAGGTGAGGATATCTGCTCCGCATCTCCTGCTCGACCTCCCAAGTAGCCTCCTCCATGGGCCGACCTCTCCACTGCACCTTGACTGAAGCAATCTTCTTTGGGCCTCAACTTTCGAACCTGTCTACCCAGGATAGCTACTGGCTCCACATCATAAGATAGATCACCATCAAGCTGAATGGTACTGAAGTCTAATACATGAGACGGATCCCCGATGTACTTCCGGAGCATAGACACATGGAATATTGGATGAACGCTGGATAAGCTGGATGGCAAGGACAACTCATATGCTACTTCTCCAACTCACCTGAGTATCTCAAAAGGACCAATGTACCTGGGACTCAGCTTCCCTTTCTTCCTGAACCTCATGACACCCTTCATAGGTGAAACCTTCAACAATACTCTGTCACCAACCATGAAAGACAACTCTCGAACTCTACGGTCCGCATAACTCTTTTGGCGAGACTGTGCTGTGCGAAGCCTCTCCTGGATCAACTTTGCTCTATCCAGAGCATCCTGGACTAACTCAGTCCCTATCAATCTAACCTCACCAGGCTCAAACCATCCGACGGGAGATCTACACCGTCTGCCATACAATGCCTCGTACGGGGCCATCTGAATACTCGACTGGAAACTGTTGTTGTAGGCAAACTCAGCAAGTGGCAAGAACTCATCCCACGAACCGCCAAAGTCAATCACACATGCTCGCAACATATCCTCCAAGATCTGAATAGTGCGCTCAGACTGTCCGTCTGTATGGGGTGAAATGCGGTGCTCAACTCAACCCGCGTACCCATCTCTCGCTGAAATGCTCTCCAAAACTGAGAAGTGAACTGAGTGCCTCTGTCAGATATAATAGACACTGGGACCCCATGCAACCTGACAATCTCCCGAATAAAGATCGCCGCCAACCGCTCCGATGAGTAAGTAGTACTAACTGGGATGAAATGTGCGGACTTAGTCAGCCGATCAACAATCACCCATACAGAATCAAACTTCCTCGCTGTCCAAGGGAGTCGAGTAACAAAATCCATGGTGATCCTCTCCCATTTCCACTCGGGAATGACCATACGCTGAAGAACACCGCCCAGTCTCTGATGCTCATACTTGACCTGCTGGCAATTGAGGCACTTGGCTACATGCCTAACAATATCCATCTTCATTCTCTTCCACCAGTAGTGTTGTCTCAAGTCTTGGTACATCTTCGCGGCACCTGGGTGAATAAAGTACCGCGAACTGTGTGCCTCCTCAAGTATGAACTCCCGCAAACCATCTACATTGGGCACGCATATACGGCCCTGCATCCTCAGAACACCATCACTGTCGATAGTCACATCTCTAGCATCATTATGCCGCACTCTGTCCTTAAGGACAAGCAAATGTGGGTCATCATACTGTCGCTCCCTGATGCGATCATATAAGGAAGATCGGGAAACAACACAACAAGCCAACACTCGACTCAAAATAAATATGTTTTTGAGTGCAATTACTTGCTTTGTTTGAAATTAGCTATACTTTGTGTGTTTGAATAAGTAGAAATTAGAAAAATCAAAAAAATAGGCTAGGTAATTAATTTGTTTAATTTGATTAGTTTTAAGAAGAAAATTAGCAAAAATAGTGTTAAGTGGCGGAAATTAAGGAAAAATAGTAGAAAATTGCCAAAAAATACTAAATAATTAGAGTAAGTAGGAAATTAGGTTTTATAATTTTCCATAAAAGAAAAAGAAAAAAAAGTTATAAAAAGAAAATACATAAAAATCATTAAAATCAGAAAAATACAAAAAATAGCTTGTGTATAATGAGATTGGGCCAATTGAATTGAATTGAAAGGCCCAAATGTATTGGCCCAAGGAAATCCGGTCCAGGCCTTCAGCAGATTTGATCTCAGCCGTTACTCATGTTTGATCTAACAGCTGAGAATCTATCCGGAGTTTTCTAGTTAATTGAGATGTAACGATCAATCTTGGTCGTCCGTTTTATTTAATCCAAGGGTCGAAGGTTTTGGTTCTCATAAGCAACAGAACGACGGCGTTTTAGTAACGCCTGTTCTTGGCCGTTGATCCTCATCGAATGGACGGTCTGGATTACCTTAGTCATACAACCTATCTAAGGCTTTTGTCTGAGAGAGAGGGCCATTCTCCAGAACTATCCTAACCCTAGCCGCCCCTCATCCCTCTCTTCTCTCTCGTCTTCATCACCAAGAAACCCTAGTTGGACATGGCGGCCACCACCCTCCACGGTGGTCGCCGGCTCCCCTTTACCCCTTCTCTCTTCTTTTCTTTCATTTCTATCATCTTCTCCATCAAAAGCCTATAAAACCCTCCCTGTTCTTGACTTGCCGGTTACCGGAACTTCGCCGGTGACCACCCAAACAACGAGAAACCACTCAAAACCAATGCCAAAAGAACCCTCTTTACTTGATCTACCCAACCATACCACCCTCACCCTTCGAATCTCACTGGAGCGTCTAAAATATCCCAAAAAGGGTCGCCGGAAACCTAACTCCGGCGACCCCAAAACTCCAATCTCTCAAGATCCGTCTTTTACCCTCCCCAAACACCCCTCTTCAAACAAAAACCCAAAAAAGGTTTCGTCTTGAGGTCTAAACAAGAAAGTCAGAAACGAAAAATGAAGAAAAGAAATAAAAAAAAGAAGGAAAATGAAACGGAAAAGAAAAAAGGGAATAAAGAAGAAGAGAGTTTGAGAGAGAGTGTGAAAAAAGAAAAGAAATAGGAATCTTGGGGGACAGACCCCGCAAAGCTAAGTACCCCGCCCTTTCTGTTTTCTTTAGCTTATTAGGATTTGTCTATGTTTTCTTACATGTTTTGTTTTGTTTTCTCTGATTTTTGTTTTCGCATGATAATTTTAGATTGTTCTTGTTCATCTTCTGTTTCTATTCTTTTGTTTTTCTTCTTTTGTTTTAATATGCCCTGTATATCCTTGTCTTTTAGCCTGTTCTTCTCTCATTTCTTAACCTGTTCTTCTGAGCATGTTAGTACTAGGTTTTTTTTCATCTTGTTCATTCTCATGTTTTCTTTTGTTGTTTTGATCATGTTCTGTTTCTCTGAGTTAAAAGACCTATTTTTATTCACCTCTTCTCTTCATCTTCTGTGTACTGTGATTCTTAGTATGTTAAGTTTCCCACAGTCTGACTGTGCTTCTCTTCTATTTCTCTTCATGATTAGCTTAGCTGTTTGACCCCGATTAAAGTCTCTTCTATTTGCTCAATGTCCCTACTGTTCTATCTTCTTTACATGATTTAGTTTGATCCTAGTCAGTAGTTGGTTTTCATGTCTGATATAAGTCATGCTTCACTTCTTCTAGACTGTTTTGTGAGAATTTAGTGTCTATGTGTTTATGCCCATGAATTCTAAGTGTTTTGGGATTTTTCAGTATGTCATCTGGCATGAAATGATTGTGACTAAGCCTGATTCATGTTAATTGACACTTTGCTATGTGAGATTGAGTTTGTGAGTCTGACTGATTAAAACTCAACATTATCCAACCTCTCTTCTGAATTTTAATTAGTTGATAAACATTGTTTGGTTTCATATGGTTATGTGTGCAATTATATGTTGAAATGGCTAAGCCTGCAATAGTTCTATGTTAGTGTGAACACTGTTAAGTGCCTATCATACTTTAGGTGAATTGGGTATAGCTGTTAGTGCTAGGTTTCACGAAATGGCTAGTTTTTAAATAGGTTACAACAGAAAATGAACAAAATAGGCTATAAGTTTAATAATTGACCTAAGAGTGGTCAACTTTGCAAAAGTTGACCAACTCTATAAGGTCCAAACAAACCAGCCCACTCTCAAAGGATGCTGGTTGTGCAAAAATGGTCAAGCCTGCAAATGCAGACTTGCCCAGGCTCTCATTTGAGCCCTCAACATCAAAGTGGCCAGGCCTGCAAAGGTTTTGGGCCCAACTATATTCAGTAATTGGGTTTAATAACCCAGGCTAAGTCTCTACTTGAGACTGGCCATTAGCATAATGTTCTAAATTGCTTTAATTAAGCAGGCTAGTCCTGCACTTTAGTTTAATTGACCTGAAAATCATAAAAATAGGTTATTAAGAAATAATTGGCCTAAGGGTGGTTAACTTTGCAAAAGGTTGACCAATTCTATAAGGCCCTAACACACAGCCCACCTTAAAAAGGGGCTGGTTGTGCAAAATGGCTAAGTTTGCAAATGCAGACTTGCCCAGGCTCTATATTGAGCACTGAACATTAAAAGTGGCCAAACCTGTAAAGGTTTTGGGACCAACTGTTCAGTAATTGGGTTTAATACCCAAGCTAAGTCTCAACTTGAGACTGGCTAGCCTTTAAATAGTTTAATTTCATTAATAAAGCAGTCTAGTCCTGCAATTAGTTTTAAATTGAAATAATTTGGTCTTAATTGACTGGAACTAATTAAAAGAGGCTAGAATTGAAATAGTTCTTTAAAGTAGAACTGGCCAGCCCTTAAATACCAATGCAAGGGCTGGCTATTAGTTAAATGATTCCAAAAGAAGCTGAAACTTGACCTAGGCAGGTCTAGTAAATCAGCAGTGGCCTTGAGGGCTGTGACGACCCGGCCCATCGTCACGGGAATTACCACCCCGTTGTGTTGTAATTACATAATTCATGCTTTTATATTAGTGTTAGAGTCTATTGGGGGAGTTAGGAGTGAATTAAATTGGAAATGAGGCATATAGCCTTTTTGGAGGAAGCTTGAATAAGGAAAGTCAACCTGGAGTTAACTATTTAGTTAGAGAGCTCGGAATCGAATTCTGATGATTCGGTTAGTTCCGGGAGGTGAATTGTGACTTAGGGGAGCGATCGGAATTGAATTTGGAGGCCCGGTGTAGAAATAGGCTTGAATTGGCTAAGGCTGAATTTTGGCGAAATCCGAACGGTAGGTGAGATTTTGATCCGGGGGTCGGAATGGAATTCCGACAGTTGCAGTAGCTCCGTTAGGTGATTTCGGATGTTCCTGTAAAATTTCAGGTCATTCGGAGGTCGTTTGACCGGGTTTTTGATTGATTGTGTAATTCGGAATGTTTTAAGGAATTTAGGCTTGAATTCGATGTGAATTATGGGTTTTGATGTTATTAGACGTGTTTTGAGGATTGGAGCAAGTTCGAATAAGGTATTAGGATGTGTTGGTGTGTTTGGATGAGGTCCCGGGGGCCTCGGGGTATTTTCGGATGGTTAATCGGGAGAAAAAACATGGAAATTGCAGGTTTGAAGAGTTCTGGTTCTGTTGTTTTCGCTCCTGCGGAAATGGGGGCGCAGGAGCGAGCCCGCAGGAGCGGAAAATGAGCGCAGAAGCGCTGGGGTTCGCCGAGGCGGATCCTGGTCCGCAAGGGCGGCACCGCAGGTGCGGAAGGAAAGACCGCAGAAGCGGTCTGGGCTCGTTATGGGAGGATCCGCAGAAGCGGAAGACTTGCCGCCTAAGCGAGTCCGCAGGAGCGGACTCGATGCGCGAAGCGGTAAGGCTCGCGAGGAGCGGAAGGGGATTCGCAGGGAGCGGTCTCGCGGGAGCGAGACATGGGCCGCAGAGCTGAGCTGGGCGGCTTGGAGTGTTTTCGCGAGCGACCATTTGGTCGCGAGGCGGCCTCGCGAGGCGAATTTTGGTCCGCGAAGCGGAAATCACGCCTGTGTTAAAAATAACGAAGGGTTAACAAGTTTAATACCCAAAACCTCCATTTTTGAGTTCCAAGAGAAGAAATTGACGGGAGATTGCTGGGAAATCATCGGGGTTTCGTTGGAGGTAAGTTTTGTGGCTTAATTACATCATTTTAACATGAAATCCTTGGTTAAATCCCTGTAAATGGAAGATTAAAGGTGGGTTTGAGCCCTAGGCCTAAATTAAAGAAAAACACCGATTTGAGTGGGCAAATGGAGTCCGATTTTGGTAAATTTTATATGCCTAGACTCGTATCGAGATGAGGATTCCGAATATGTGATTTTTGTAATTTTTCGACAAGTGTACCAAAAGTCGGGTTTTGACAACTTGTGGGTTTTGATATAAATTGGGTTATTTCGAATGAATTTCGTGAAATTAGCGTATATTGATGCATTATCTATGATTTTGAGCAGATTTGGCACCCGAGGAGATTGATTTGCGAGGCAAGCGCAAGGCGGATTGAAGCTTCTACCGGTTCGAGGTGAGTGGTAGTAGTAAATAATGTACTGAGGGTTTGAAACCCCGTACTAGCACTTCACAGTGCTATATTGAGATGAGACGCGCGTTTTATAACGGGCGTGGTGACATTGTGATTGGGGGTTCGGACTTAGTCCTTCCAGGCTAATAGAATACTGTGTTGTATGACTGTTACGAAGAATATAACTGTACAATTGGGCTAATGGCCATGTTTGGGGCCTTGTGCCGATTTGTAGAGCATTAGGGAACCTATAGAGCTAGGTGACCCTTATATCATGTTGGAAACACACACTCAGCCGTAGCTCTAGCTGTATAGCATAATATGAGCCCGTACTAGATGTGTACATTGAGAGAGATTATCTATGGTGGAATTCCCTATTCTAGCTGAGTGGGCCTGAAAGGTCAAGTCTATATTGACTGAGAGAGGGTCTAGGACCCACTGTGATATATTATATTGGGCCTGAGAGGCCAAACACATATTGACTGGGATAGGGTCGAGGACCCATTATGAGGTATTATATATATATACCTATATTGGATCGGGCTGCACGCCGCAGCAGTATATATATTTGATCGGACTGCACGCCGCAGTAATATGCTTGTAATATACATGTACTACTGCAAAGATGTACGAAGACTTAATGTGATGACCCGGCCCGTCGTCACGGGAATTACTACTCCGTTGTGTTGTAATTACATAATTCATGCTTTTATATCAGTGTTAGATTATATCGGGGGAGTTAGGAGTGAATTAAATTGGAAATGAGGCATATAGCCTTTTTGGAGGAAGCTTGAATAAGGAAAGTCAACTCGGAGTTGACTATTTAGTTAAAGAGCTCGGAATCAAATTCTGATGATTCGGTTAGTTTCGGGAGGTGAATTGTGACTTAGGGGAGCGATCAGAATTGAATTTGGAGGCCCGGTGTAGAAATAGGCTTGAATTGGCTAAGGTTGAATTTTGGCAAAATACGAATGGTAGGTGAGATTTTGATCCGTGGGTCGGAATGGAATTTCGACAGTTGCAGTAGCTCCGTTAGGTGATTTTGGATGTGCCTGTAAAATTTCAGGTCATTCGGACGTCGTTTAGTCGGGTTTTTGATTGATTGTGTAATTCGGAATGTTTTAAGGAATTTAGGCTTGAATTCGATGTGAATTATGGGTTTTGATGTTATTAGACATGTTTTGAGGATTGGAGCAAGTTCGAATAAGGTATTAAGATATGTTGGTGTGTTTGGATGAGGTCCCGGGGGCCTCGGGGTGTTTTCGGATGGTTAATCGGGAGAAAAACATGGAAATTGCAGGTTTGAAGAGTTCTGGTTCTGTTGTTTTCGCTCCTGCGGAAATGGGGGCGCAGGAGTGAGCCCGCAGGAGCGGAAAATGAGCGCAGAAGCGCTGGGGTTCACCGAGGCGGATCCTGGTCCGCAAGGGCGGCACCGCAGGTGCGGAAGGAAAGACCGCAGAAGCGGTCTGGGCTCGTTATGGGAGGATCCGCAGAAGCGGAAGACTTGTCGCCTAAGCGAGTCCGCAGGAGCGGACTCTGATGCGCAGAAGCGGTAAGGCTCGCAGGAGCGGAAGGGGATTCGCAGGAGCGGTCTCGCGGGAGCGAGACATGGGCCGCAGAAGCGGAGCTGGGCGGCTAGGAGTGTTTTCGCAGAAGCGACCATTTGGTCGCAGAGGCGGCCTCGCAGAGGCGGATTTTGGTCCGCAGAAGCGGAAATCGCGCCTGTGTTAAAAATAACATAAGAGTTAAAATTTCATAAGTTGCAAAACATTTGGGGCTCGGTTCTTGAAGGCGAATTGGGCAATTTGGGCGAGTTATTGCTGGGAGAACATCGGGTTATCGTTGGAGGTAAGTTTTGTGGCTTAATTACATCATTTTAACATGAAATCCTTGGTTAAATCCCTGTAAATGGAAGATTAAAGGTGGGTTTGAGCCCTGGGCCTAAATTAAAGAAAAACACCGATTTGAGTGGGCAAATGGAGTCCGATTTTGGTAAATTTTATATGCCTAGACTCGTATCGAGATGAGGATTCCGAATATGTGATTTTTGTAATTTTTCGACAAGTGTACCAAAAGTCGGGTTTTGACAACTTGTGGGTTTTGATATAAATTGGGTTATTTCGAATGAATTTCGTGAAATTAGCGTATATTGATGCATTCTCTATGATTTTGAGCAGATTTGGCACCCGAGGAGATTGATTTGCGAGGCAAGAGCAAGGCGGATTGAAGCTTCTACCGGTTCGAGGTGAGTGGTAGTAGTAAATAATGTACCTGAGGGTTTGAAACCCCGTACTAGCACTTCACAGTGCTATATTGAGATGAGACGCGCGTTCTATAACGGGCGTGGTGACATTGTGATTGGGGGTTCGGACTTAGTCCTTCCCGGCTAATAGAATACTGTGTTGTATGACTGTTACGGAGACTATAACTGTACAATTGGGCTAATGGCCATGTTTGGGGCCTTGTGCCGATCTGTAGAGCATTAGGGAACCTATAGAGCTACGTGACCCTTATATCGTGTTGGAAACAAAAACTCAGCCGCAGCTCTAGCTGTATAGCATAATATGAGCCCGTACTAGATGTGTACATTGAGAGAGATTATCTAGGGTGGAATTCCCTGTTCTAGGCTGAGCAGACCTGAAAGGCCAAGTCTATACCGATTGAGATGAGATAGGGTCAAGGACCCACTATGAGATGTTATATTGGGCCTGAAAGGCCAAGTCTATATTGACTGAGACAGGGTCGAGGACCCATTATGAGGTATTATATATATATACCTATATTGGATCGGGCTGCACGTCGCAGCAGTATATATATTGGATCGGACTGCACGCCGCAGTAATATACATGTAATATACATGTAATATACATGTGGGACGGACTGCACGCCGCAGTATTATTGCGCTTGCGCTGTAGGAGCCCCTTCGGAGTCTGAGTCTGCACACATTCTCAGTAAGCAATGGTGTATATTATGGTATCGGGCTGCGCGCGCGCAGCAGTATAAATATATATACATATAAATATTGGATCGGACTGCACGCCGCAGTAATACATGTGTGGATCGGGCTGCACGCCGCAGTATGATAGTGCTTGGGCCTAGGGAGCCCCTCCAAAGTGGAGCCTATTGCTATTTTGGGTCGTCAGGTGAGAAAATTGAGGTCCAAGGAGATTGCATCGGTTAAGGTTCAGTGGAGAGGTCAACCCGTGGAGGAGGCTACTTGGGAGGTTGAGCAGGAGATGCGGAGCAGATACCCTCAGCTATTTGAGACTTCAGGTATGTTTCTTGACCCGCTCGAGGACGAGCGTTTGCTTAAGAGGGGAGAATGTGACGACCCGGCCCGTTGTCACGGTAATTACTATCTCTTTGTATTGTAATTACATAATTCATGCTTTTATATCGGTGTTAGAGTCTATCGGGGGAGTTAGGAGTGAATTAAATTGGAAATGAGGCATATAGCCTTTTTGGAGGAAGCTTGAATAAGGAAAGTCAACCCGGAGTTGACTATTTAGTTAGAGAGCTCGGAATCGAATTCTGATGATTCGGTTAGTTCCGGGAGGTGAATTGTGACTTAGGGGAGCGATCGGAATTGAATTTGGAGGCCCGGTGTAGAAATAGGCTTGAATTGGCTAAGGTTGAATTTTAGCGAAATCCGAATGGTAGGTGAGATTTCGATCCGGGGGTCGGAATGGAATTCTGACAGTTGCAGTAGATCCGTTAGGTGATTTTGGATGTGCCTGTAAAATTTCAGGTCATTCGGAGGTCGTTTGACCGGGTTTTTGATTGATTGTGTAATTCGGAATGTTATAAGGAATTTAGGCTTGAATTCGATGTGAATTATGGGTTTTGATGTTATTAGACGTGTTTTGAGGATTGGAGCAAGTTCGAATAAGGTATTAAGATGTGTTGGTGTGTTTGGATGAGGTCCGGGGGCCTCGGGGTGTTTTCGGATGGTTAAACGGAAGAAAATCATGGAAATTGCAGGTTGAAGAGTCTGGTTCTGTCATTTTCGCTCCTGCGGAATTTTGGTCGCAGGAGCGAGCCCGCAGGAGCGGAAAATGAGCGCAGAAGCGCTGGGGTTCGCCGAGGCGGATCCTGGTCCGCAAGGGTGGCACCGCAGGTGCGGAAGGAAAGACCGCAGAAGCGGTCTGGGCTCGTTATGGGAGGATCCGCAGAAGCGGAAGACTTGTCGCCTAAGCGAGTCCGCAGGAGTGGACTCTGATGTGCAGAAGCGGTAAGGCTCGCAGGAGCGGAAGGGGATTCGCAGGAGCGGTCTCGCGGTAGCGAGACATGGGCCGCAGAAGCGGAGCTGGGCGGCTAGGAGTGTTTTCGCAGAAGCGACCATTTGGTCGCAGAGGCGGCCTCGCAGAGGCGGATTTTGGTCCGCAGAAGCGGAAATCGCGCCTGTGTTAAAAATAACAGAAGGGTTAAAATTTCATAAGTTGCAAAACATTTGGGGCTCGGTTCTTGAAGGCGAATTGGGCGATTTGGGCGAGTTATTGTTGGGAGAACATCGGGTTATCGTTGGAGGTAAGTTTTGTGGCTTAATTACATCATTTTAACATGAAATCCTTGGTTAAATCCCTGTAAATGGAAGATTAAAGGTGGGTTTTAGCCCTAGGCCTAAATTAAAGAAAAACACTGATTTGAGTGGGAAAATGGAGTCCGATTTTGGTAAATTTTATATGCCTTGACTCGTATCGAGATGAGGATTCCGAATATGTGATTTTTGTAATTTTTTGACAAGTGTACCAAAAGTCGGGTTTTGACAACTTGTGGGTTTTGATATAAATTGGGTTATTTCGAATGAATTTCGTGAAATTAGCGTATATTGATGCATTCTCTATGATTTTGAGCAGATTTGGCACCCGAGGAGATTGATTTGCGAGGCAAGCGCAAGGCGGATTGAAGCTTCTACCGGTTCGAGGTGAGTGGTAGTAGTAAATAATGTACTGAGGGTTTGAAACCTCGTACTAGCACTTCACAGTGCTATATTGAGATGAGACACGCGTTCTATGACGGGCGTGGTGACATTGTGATTGGGGGTTCGGACTTAGTCCTTCCCGGCTAATAGAATACTGTGTTGTATGAGTGCTAATGAGATTATAACTGTACAATTGGGCTAATAGCCATGTTTGGGGCCTTGTGCCGATCTGTAGAGCATTAGGGAACCTATAGAGCTAGGTGACCCTTATATCATGTTGGAAACATACACTCAGCCGTAGCTCTAGCTGTATAGCATAATATGAGCCCGTACTAGATGTGTACATTGAGAGAGATTATCTAGGGTGGAATTCCCTGTTCTAGGCTGAGCAGACCTGAAAGGCCAAGTCTATACCGATTGAGATGAGATAGGGTCAAGGACCCACTATGAGATGTTATATTGGGCCTGAAAGGCCAAGTCTATATTGACTGAGACAGGGTCTAGGACCCACTGTGATATACTATATTGGGCCTGAGAGGCCAAGTATATACTGACTGGGATAGGGTCGAGGACCCATTATGAGGTATTACATATATATATACCTATATTGGATCGGACTGCACGCCGCAGTAATATACATTGGGGCTGCAGGAGCCCCTTCGGAGTGCGAGTACTGCACACATTCTCGGTGAGCACCGGTGTATATTATGGGATCGGGCCGCGCGCCGCAGCGAGTATAAATATATATACATATAAATATTGGATCGGACCGCACGCCGCGGTATTCCACGTGTCTATGCTCCGGAAGTACATCGGAGATCCATCCCATGTATTAGACTTCAGTACCATTCCAGCTTGATGGTGATCTATCCTATGATGTGGAGCCTATTTCTATTTTGGGTCGCCAAGTAAGGAAGTTGAGGTCGAAGGAGATTGCATCAGTTAAGGTTCAGTGGAGAGGTCGACCCGTGGAGGAGGCTACTTGGGAGGTTGAGCAGGAGATGCGGAGCAGATACCCTCAGCTATTCGAGACTTCAGGTATGTTTCTTGACCTGCTTGAGGACGAGCGTTTGCTTAAGAGGGGGAGAATGTGACGACACGGCCCGTCGTCACGGGAATTACCACCCCGTTGTGTTGTAATTACATAATTCATGCTTTTATATCGGTGTTAGAGTCTATCGGGGGAGTTAGGAGTGAATTAAATTGGAAATGAGGCATCTTTTTGGAGGAAGCTTGAATAAGGAAAGTCAACCCGAAGTTGACTATTTAGTTAGAGAGCTCGGAATCGAATTCTGATGATTCGGTTAGTTCCGGGAGGTGAATTGTGACTTAGGGGAGCGATCGGAATTGAATTTGGAGGCCCGGTGTAGAAATAGACTTGAATTGGCTAAGGTTGAATTTTAGCGAAATCCGAACGGTAGGTGAGATTTTGATCCGGGGGTCGGAATGGAATTCTGACAGTTGCAGTAGCTCCGTTAGGTGATTTTGGATGCGCCTGTAAAATTTCAGGTCATTCGGAGGTCGTTTGACCGGGTTTTTGATTGATTGTGTAATTCGGAATGTTTTAAGGAATTTAGGCTTGAATTCGATGTGAATTATGGGTTTTGATGTTATTAGACGTGTTTTGAGGATTGGAGCAAGTTCAAATAAGGTGTTAAGATGTGTTGGTGTGTTTGGATGAGGTCCCGGCGGCCTCGGGGTGTTTTCGGATGGTTAATCGGGAGAAAAACATGGAAATTGCAGGTTTGAAGAGTTCTGGTTCTATTGTTTTCGCTCCTGCGGAAATAGGGGCGCAGGAGCGAGCCCGCAGGAGCGGAAAATGAGCGCAGAAGCGCTGGGGTTCGCGGAGGCGGATCCTAGTACGCAAGGGCGGCACCACAGGTGCGGAAGGAAAGACCGCAGAAGCGGTCTGGGCTCGTTATGGGAGGATCCGCAGAAGCGGAAGACTTGTCGCCTAAGCGAGTCCGCGGGAGCGGACTCTGATGCGCAGAAGCGGTAAGGCTCGCAGGAGCGGAAGGGGATTCGCAAGAGCGGTCTCGCGGGAGCGAGACATGGGCCGCAGAAGCGGAGCTGGGCGGCTAGGAGTGTTTTCGCAGAAGCGACCATTTGGTCGCAGAGGCGGCCTCGCAGAGGCGGATTTTGGTCCGCAGAAGCGGAAATCGCGCCTGTGTTAAAAATAACGGAAGGGTTAAAATTTCATAAGTTGCAAAACATTTGGGGCTCGGTTCTTGAAGGCGAATTGGGCGAATTTGGGCGAGTTATTGCTGGGAGAACATCGGGTTATCGTTGGAGGTAAGTTTTGTGGCTTAATTACATCATTTTAACATGAAATGCTTGGTTAAATCCCTGTAAATGGAAGATTAATGGTGGGTTTGAGCCCTAGGCCTAAATAAAAGAAAAACACTGATTTGAGTGGGCAAATGGAGTCCGATTTTGGTAAATTTTATATGCCTTGACTCGTATCGAGATGAGGATTCCGAATATGTGATTTTTGTAATTTTTCGACAAGTGTACCAAAAGTCGGGTTTTGACAACTTGTGGGTTTTGATATAAATTGGGTTATTTCGAATGAATTTCGTGAAATTAGCGTATATTGATGCATTCTCTATGATTTTGAGCAGATTTGGCACCCGAGGAGATTGATTTGCGAGGCAAGCGCAAGGCGGATTGAAGCTTCTACCGGTTCGAGGTGAGTGGTAGTAGTAAATAATGTACTGAGGGTTTGAAACCCCGTAATAGCACTTCACAGTGCTATATTGAGATGAGACGCGCGTTCTATAACGGGCGTGGTGACATTGTGATTGGGGGTTCGGACTTAGTCCTTCCCGGCTAATAGAATACTGTGTTGTATGACTGCTAATGAGATTATAACTGTACAATTGGGCTAATAGCCATGTTTGGGGCCTTGTGCCGATCCGTAGAGCATTAGGGAACCTATAGAGCTAGGTGACCCTTATATCATGTTGGAAACATACACTCAGCCGTAGCCTCTAGCTGTATAGCATAATATGAGCCCGTACTAGATGTGTACATTGAGAGAGATTATCTAGGGTGGAATTCCTTGTTCTAGCCGAGTGGGCCTGAAAGGCCAAGTCTATATTGACTGAGACAGGGTCCAGGACCCACTGTGATATATTATATTGGGCCTGAGAGGCCAAGCACATAGTGACTGGGAAAGGGTCAAGGACCCATTATGAGGTATTATATATATATACCTATATTGGATCGGGCCGCACGCCGCAGCAGTATATATATTGGATCGGACTGCACGCCGCAGTAATATACATGTAATATACATGTGGGACGGACTGCACGGACTGCACGCCGCAGTATTATTGCGCTTGGGCTGTAGGAGCCCCTTCGGAGTCTGAGTCTGCACACATTCTCAGTGAGCACTTGTGTATATTATGGGATCGGGCTGCGCGCCGCAGCAGTATAAATATATATACATATAAATATTGGATCGGACTGCACGCCGCAGTAATACATGTGTGGACCGGGCTGCACGCCGCAGTATAATAGTGCTTGGGCCTAGGGAGCCCCTCCAAAGTCTGTATACACCCCTAGTGAGCGCCGTCGACGTTAAATGGAGCGGGCTGCGCGCCGCAGCGGTATATGTATTGGAGCGGGCTGCACGCCACAGCATTATACTTAATCATATCCTACTATCTACCTAATTACTTATACATTATAGACATAGGTATGTGTCTTTATATGTTGAGATGGCCGTACACCGTAGGGGTACGAGTGAGGGTTGGTTCGGTGTGGAATCTTGTAGAGATAAACGTAGATTGGAGGTTAGAGTACTACTATAGTGATGACGTACCTGTGAGGGTTGCCTTAGAACTGCTAAGTGATAGCACGGGAGTTCTTACCTTCAGTTATTATTTATTATTGTTACTCACTGAGTTGAAATATACTCACCCCACTCCCCTGCACTTTCTGTGCAGATCCACAGGTGCCCGAGAGTAGTTGAGACATTGTAGCTGCTGATCCTTGTCTACTTTTGCGGAGATTACGAGGTAGCTGCCAGCGTCCGCAGAGCTTGTCTTCTCCTTCTTTATCATCTTGTTTATTTCCTAATTGCCTAGACTTGGTTGTAATGGGATGCTATTCTGTAGAGGCTCAGTCTCGTGACACCACGATATGGTTGGGACCGTATTCTGTATGTTTTACATTTCGTTTATCACATGATATGATCATTTACTGTTTAAGTTTAATTTGATTAATAACTGGCTGGTTTAAGGGATAATATGGTCGGGCTTGCCTAGCATTGCGTTGGGCGCCATCACGACCAGGGTTTGGGTCGTGACAAGGGCATAACTGGAATTCGAAATAGTATTTTGGTAAATAACTTGAAACATAAAAGGGTAAGGGAGTCATTTGTACCCCTGATTTCTGCAATTTTGCAGAGATTTAAGGGTATAATGGTCTCCCTAAAATGGGATATCTGTAAAAATCCCAAACCCCTAGGGCTACATTGGTAAAAACCCACAAAAAGGAATCTTTAGAACCTTCCAGCACATGCTGGAAGGGTTTCTGCTAACTGAATTGAGGGTTTAAGTGTATATTTCATAAACTTTAGAGGGGGAGAAGTGGGATTAATCCCATAACTTTCTCCCCAAGTTTCAGCCCTTGGCTTAGCTATAAATACACCCTAAAAAGGGGCTGAAAGGGGGTTAAAAAATTTAGCAATTCTGAAATACATCTAGGCTGGCTTTTGAATACAGAGTTTCAGAGTAAAGAAATAGCATAAAAACAGTAGGATTTCTGGGATTTTTGGAGTAGCAACTTGGGTTCATTTCTTCTGGTTTTCGGGGTTCCTTGCTCCAAACTGATCTGGATTTCTATTGGCCTTTGCTGTGGGATTTCTGTTTGTTTGTTTGGCTGTGGTGTTCTGTTTTCGTGGATCTTCTACCACTGTTGCATTGTTGTTGGGTCTGTTGCTGATTACTTGCTCTTACCCCCTAGAACTCATTGGTTTTTCTTCTTGTTGATCCAGGTATTCTCCTATTCGAAACCAATGCTGTATGGATGATTCTGATGAAAATAATATGAAGATTCAGATTAATTACCTATCATTTTGAATCTGTATTTCATTTTGTATTATTGCTTTAGTAGTTTGGATTTGTAGTTTTAGTAGTAGTATAGAATGTAGTCATAGAAGAAACAGACTTGAAACTTTTTGTAATAGTATAATAGTAGGTAGTGTAGTGTAGCTAAGTATATCTCGCTTAGTCTAATTAGGTAAACCTTAAAATATAAGTAAATTAATCACAGTCTTGAATCGCTAGTCACTCATTCATAGTAGTATCATAAAACACGTTCACATAGTTAGTCAGACTTGAATCTGCAAGTTCAAAAAGAGAAAAACAGTTAGAATAAGCAATAATTCATGTAAGACTGGATATGTGATATTGGATGAGTTCATATCGTAGCAAAACTAGTGATGTAATTATACGTGTGTAGTTAATCAGATAGTCCAGATCTGTAGTTAATTAGCTTAATCACTCTTCAAGTCTTCCTATAAAATCAAATCGTCTTCTCAGATTCAGTAATTAACCTCAAATGATAGTGTAAGAAGAAGAAGCAGTCTGTTAGTTTTGGTTTATGGCAATAAATAGTTAGTTTATAGTTGGTGTCTGATGAATTGATGTACTGATTTTCTTTATTGAATAAATAAAAAATGCCTTTTGTTTCAAATGTATATCTCTGTTCTTCTACTTCAACCATTGCAATTGTTATTTAGTTTAAGCCCAGTATATATTATGGGCCTGAGTCGCTATATGAAGTTAACGAGGCCAGCAAGCAGAAATAAGAAAATGGCCTGGGTCTCGAATACCCGGGCAGTCCAAACGCGTGTTCATTGAAGAGAAGACCAAGCCCTTTGAATAATAGAAACCCGATGGGCCTGGAATATTTGGTAAAAGCGATTAAGGAAAAAACAATTAGAAAAACATAGTATATTCCTTAGGATTGGACTTTAAAATTGATTTGGGATGAGCCTCGCCCGACTTTAAACAAGTGGGGCCCCCATTTAGTAATGGTTTAACATAATTAGATTCGGGAAGACTACAAGTTAATTCCATAGTCTTACCCAAAACAATTAAAAGCCGGTAGTCTATTTTAGGGCACGATTTTAATATACTTTCCATTGAATGAGTGTGCACTTGGTGCGACTCAAATCCAAATCTCGGCAAAGCTGAAATACACCGAAAGTCATAGGCGTACTGGTTACGGTATGACTCGAGGCTTTTTTTCGCAAGGCCGCAAATTCCCTAAAAATAATACTTAATGTAAAAGCGCTATATGTTGTTAAAAATCTGTAATTGAATCAAACAAGAGTCGGGAACGACAATTGGGCGACCGTGCTGAAACCACGGAACCCGGGAATGCCTAACACCTTCTCCCGGGTTAACAGAGTTCCTTATCCGGGTCTTTGCTTCGCAAACATTTTTAAGAGTCAAATTCCTCGGATTTGGGATTAACCGGTGACTTGGGACACCATTATCTTTCTCAAGTGGCGACTCTGATTAATCTCAATAAAATCCCGAACCGATTGTCCTTTAATTGGAAAAACTCCTTCCCTTACGTTATTTTATCCGTTTCGGATATTTGAGCGTCGGGGTATACCCTACGAGCGTATTTATATGCTTATTTCCCAAACGTGGGGTAGTAAAAAGGGAGGTGTGACAGCTCTGGCGACTCTGCTGGGGAATCCAACCCCGAACTTCGGTTTCAGGGTTTAAGAACTCGAGCTCTTTAGAATTGCCGTTCGCGTTATTGTTTGACTTCATTATATGATTTGAACAATATGTTATGTGCTTTATCGCTTTGATATTATGTGGACTGTATATAAAATTGTGCCGAAAACCTTTCTCTCTTCACCCCCGGGGATGTGCTTACTGGTTGAGACTCCCCTTTCTGTTAAAGTCACCTTAAATTAAGAAAATAGAGGCCGGATAAGTTACAAAGCCGATTGACTCCGCGGGTCACCGGTACGTAGCCCCTCCTCGATTCGAGTTGTCCGCTCGGGTACACGGTCTAGCACTCTATGAAACCGTAAGATTTTGAACATAGGTCTAGGACGATTATTTGCATCATATTTGACTTAGGGGACTCAACACGGGGGTTGGGTCCGTCTAGGACAGGTGACCCGGTATTGGAAAAGGACCGAGCATGTTATGTGTTGCATTTTTATTATCCTTGATCGTTATGCGGACCGGCGAAAATCCCGAGGATAGAAAAATTGTTGAAAAAAAAAGAGAGAGAGGAAAATAAGATTTATAGGAAATAGGTATCCAAAAATTTGAAAATCTGAAAAAAAAAGTGGAACAATGTTTGTTGAAATAATTGGTCAAATAATCTGACCGAACTACGCAGGTTTGATTCTTGCCATTAGGTGGGATACGTAGGCAACCCTTAAACGGGTCCAACCACACTTTTAGAAAAAGACCAAAAAGATTTTCCTTTCAAATAATCGAGGTGATCGCTATTTTTGGAAATGGCCGAATGTTCCGAAAGGACGCCGGAAGGCTGTTTTGGCAAAAATGGCCACTTCGAAAGTCATTTTCTTTTCTTTCTTCAAAAAATGAAAACTTGCATTGAAAAAGATTTTCCTTTTTTCTAAATAAAATTGCCTTAATAAATGTGCAGGACGAGCAAAATGATGAATGAACATTTCTCCCTAAATAAAATCCCCTTGGAGCTGAAATTATGGTGGCAAGACATGGGATCAGATGGTCAAGATTGGGTCAAAGGTTACTTAAAAGGCCTTACGGGGTTATTAGACATGGTTCCCCGAGGTGATGTGATTAGAGCATTGGTCACGTTTTGGGATCCGGCACACAATGTATTGCATTTCCCAGATTTTGAACTCACCCCTACTTTAGAGGAGATTGCCTTCTATATCGGGAAGACCGAGGTCCCGTTAAAAGGAAAATACCCGGTATCTCCGAGGACGGTAACAGTGCATCGTTTCCTGGACTCTTTGAAAATTGCCAGGAATGTTCACAACGAAGATCTGGCCAACGGGTTTTGTTCCTTAAGCTTCATCTATAATAGGTTTGGACATGTTGGAGGTTTCAACGACCTCACAAACAAGTTATGCTGCAAGTCCAACCGAGCAAAATGGGAGGAACACCAGAGGTTTGCATTTTTGGTGGCATTTCTCGGAATTGTCGTATTCCCGAGGAAAGATGGACATATCAACATAAACGTTGCCGGGGTAGCCACCACACTGATAGTACAAGATAATTGTACTCTAGCCCCAATGATCGTGGCACACATCTACCGTGCTCTGACTGCGTGCAAAGCGGGAGCCAACTTCTTTGAAGGGTGTAACCTGATCTTGCAAATCTGGCTAATTGAACATCTATGCCGCCATCCTTCGTTCTCGAGTTATGGTTCGGCTGAACGGACATGTTTAGAAGAGTTCAGTACGAGAACAAAAGAAGTAAAGTTGCCGGAGGGAGTCCAAGGTTGGATTGTGTATCTTCGATCACTAACTGACGGTCAAATCGATTGGACGTATGACTGGCTACCCCTTGACGAGGTAATGTATATGCCAACGGAGGGATCGCCATTTTTGATCATGGGTTTGAAGAGCATACAACCTTATGCCCCATACCGGGCCCTGCGACAGTTGGGTAGGTGTCAAATTATTCCGAGAGGTGGGGACCTCAGTGTGCAAGCTGTGGAGATTGGTCCGGACGGGCAATTCCCGGAAGCAAAAATCTGGCAAATCTGGAATGAGTGCCAAAATTTGAAAATTGATACTTGTGTGCCGAATAGAGCAAAGGGGGAAATTTCGCCTGGATATTCCACATGGTACCGACGAGGGGTTGAGCACGAACGTCTTTCGAAGAGACCTGACTTGCAAGATTTGATAGAGCAATCCAAGGAGAATCAGAACTGGGTTGCCAAGGAAAAAGAATACAAGGCCAAAATCAGCTTGTTGGAGGATAAATTGAGAAATCTCCATTTCGAAAGTGGTTTACAGGCAGCATCCGATGAAGTGGAGAAAAAACAGCTGAAGAAAGAAAATGAGATGTTGAAGGCTCAAATGGCTGAAATGAAAATTGCATCCGAGGCCCCAGTTCGCTCAGCACAGGATGAAAAGTTAATTGAGATTCTCCGGCGCAAAGTAAATGACTACAGCTTCGACTTGGACAAAGCTGAAAAGGAATTAGCCAGGGCTCAGAAGCAAATAGACAGAGATGCTGAGGAAAGAGCCAAGTTGGTTCGGCAATTACAAGATAAGCACGATCTTGAGGTAGCTCAGCTTAGAAAGAAAATAATTTCAGCCACGGTTAAAAGTAACAAGATTATCAAGGGTCTTGAAGAAGAGAGAGAGCATTGTTACACAACTATGGCTAGATTAGAATTGGAGCTGCAGCAAGTGCAAAAAGATAACCAACATACCTTGGATGCTCGCACTGAACAAATAAGCCGGTTATTGCAAGAAAAGGGGGTCATCCGAGAGAAGATTGTTCGCATTGCCCAATACATCACCCGGAAGAGTCAACTGTGTGAAGATATGTCTCGAGGAACCTTTGTATCAGCAGTGAAGTTCTTCGTGCAACAAGTCATGTCTGACCTACATAGGCTCCAAAGGGGATTAGCATATAGGCCCGCGGCAAGGCCGAACGATGCCTCGCGGGCACTAGGAGCATTAATGTACTCATAGGGCATGCATCATCTTTTATATTTTTTCTTTTATAACATCACCTTGTAATCAATGTTTTGAATTATCAATGGAAAATCAAGTGTTGTTATCAATTCTTTTGCTTTATGTCATTTCTTTTAAATTCGCTAGGCAAATAAATAGGAACGTAATTATGGAAGAAAAAGAGAGAGAGAGAAAGAAAAAGCAAGAAAAAAGAAGAAAAAAAAAAGAAAAAAAAAGAAAAAAAAGAAAAAAAAAGAAGAAAGAAAGAAAAAGAAAGAAAAAGGAAAAAAAAATGAAGAAAAAGAGGGGAAAAAGAGAAAAGTGATTGGTCCAAATGAGCAGCGGCCGGGATGATGCATGACGACTCGAGGAAATGTGTTTGTTTTTAAAGTCGTTGCATTTTATTCATGCGCTAACAACTAATGGGTGTTGATGCTTGTGAGTTCAGATTCTCAAGGCAACTGGCATTCTGGCTGCCCACCCATACAACACAAGATACAAAAAGATGACGAAAGCTGTGTCCCAAGAAATCGAGGCAACTATCGTGGATCCTGCTCATGAAGAGGAGATTGTGGATGTGGCAGGAATGAAGGAGGAAATGTACAAACTGAGGCAGCAGATGGCCGAGATGTACCAGGCCTGGTCTAGAGGTCAACCCCTGCCAGCTTACCCTGCCAACCCCTCATATATCCCTCCAGCCAACCCCAATCCTGAGCCACCGACAATGAATTCATCCTCCACATACCCCGATTACCCTCACTATTATGCCTCCACCTCCCAGGTACCACCACCTCCAAGTCAAACAAGCACCACCTCACATACCCCAAGTTGCTCCAGTGTATGTGGCACCTCCGCCCGCTGCCATGCATAAATCCTCCAGTGAACCGATGTTTCATATACATGATCCTCACTACTACCCTCCAGAACCAACTTTCCGACAACATGAGTGTCATGCTCCGTTGATAGAAACAAGTGAAGAAAGAATTGCCAAAAGTGCCGGGCAAGAAGAGATGGCCAGAAAAGTGAAAAGTCTGGAGAATGCCTTCCGCACTATGCAAGGATTAGGAGGGCAGGTGAGTGTGGCCTACAAGGACTTATGTCTATTCCCCGAAGTGCAGCTTCCCGTGGGATTCAAGTTGCCAAAATTCGAAATGTATAGCGGACACGGAGATCCGGTAGCTCACCTCAGGGGATACTGTAGCAAAATGAGAGGTGCATGAGGTAAAGATGAGCTATTGATGGCGTATTTTAGCCAGAGTCTGAGTGGTTCAGCTTTAGAGTGGTATACCCGACAAGATCACACAAGGTGGTTCGTCTGGGATGACCTTGCGCAAGCCTATGCAAATCACTTTCAATACAACTTAGAGATCATACCTGATAGACTATCCCTTACAAAAATGGAGAAGAAGCCAGGGGAAAGCTTCAGGGAATTCGGCTTCAGATGGAGGGAGCAGGCTGTAAGAGTAGATCCACCCATGAAGGAAGGGGAGATGGTGGATTGTTTCCTACAGGCTTTGGAGCCTACATATTACGGTCATTTAGTGTCGGCGATTGGGAAGAGTTTCAATGAAGTCGTGAAGATGGGAAGCTTTGTGGAGGAAGGTTTGAAAACAAACAAAATCATGAGTTTTTCGGCCATTAAGGCCACCAATCAAGCAATACAAACTGGAAACGGGGGAGTAATGGGAAAGAAGAAGAAGGAAGAGGTAGCAATTGTAGAGAGCAGGCCATGGAGCCATAACCCGCATCATCACCCACCAAGACCCTACCACCAGCATCCACCAAACCCATCAACCCCATATAACCCACCACCATCATCTTACCCGCCAAACCCATACAACACATCAACCCCATATAACCCACCACCACCACCATACCCACCAACAGTCCCATACTACCACCACCCATAAGCCCAAGCCTACCCACCACCACCACCACATGTGTGGAGAGCCCAAACCCCACACAATGTTTACCACACCCAGAACACATACCCAACCTCTAAACCCTACAGAAACCAAAACATGCCCAGGCCTGACTCAGAGTGGAGAAATAAGGCAAGGAAAACATTCACCCCACTGGGGGAATCATATACCAGCCTTTATCATAGATTGAAAGAGTTGGGGATGCTAAGCCCGATTGCACCTAAAGTTCCAAACCCACCCCCGAAAAACCTTGATCCGTCTGTTAGGTGTGAGTATTGCTCGGGGACATTGGGCCATGATACCGAAAAATGTTGGCAATTGAAGAATGCCATTCGGGATCTCATTGACGATAGGAGAATTGAAGTTCAGGCTCCAGAAGCTCCGAACATCACCCAGAATCCGCTGCCAAATCACCATGAGACACACATGATAGAATTGGTGCAAAGTGATAGCAGTCAGAAACCATCTCAGTCTGTGATGATGATAAAGTCAAGTGGCAAAGCAGAAAAGAAAACCATGAAAGAAAAAGTGATTGCTGAAGAACCAACAGGAAAGCCAGTAGTGGTGGAGGGTTTGAAATTGGTAGTGCCAGGCGTAAAGCCGATTGTGACTGTGAAAGGCGTGAGTACGGAGCCAGTAATCATAAGGCCGGTGGTGCAGATGCCGGTGGTGAGCACAAAGACTGTACCTTGGAATTACAACAAGGTAGCAGTGGTTTATAAAGGAAAAGAGGTGTCTGGGGAAATTAATGAAACCTACGGTCTCACCCGGTCTGGAAGATGCTTTGCTCCAGAAGAATTGAGAAAGATGAAAGCAGTAAAAGAGAACCAATTGAAGAAACCAGTGTCGGAAGAAGAAGCGGAGGAATTCCTCAAGAAGATGAAGTCACAAGATTACTCAGTAGTTGAGCAGTTGAGGAAGACCCCTGCACAAATCTCTTTGCTATCTTTGCTAATACACTCAGAAGAACACAGGAAGACTCTAATGAAGATACTGAACGAGGCTCATGTTCCAGAAAAGATCTCAGTTTGGCACCTGGAAAAGATTACCAACAAGATTTTCGAGTCTAATAGGATCACATTCTCAGATAAGGAATTGCCTGTTGAGGGAACCGAGCACAATAAGGCGCTGTACCTTACGGTGAAGAGCGAAGAGTCGGTAGTGACCAGAGTATTGATAGACAACGGATCAAGCGCTAACATTTGCCCGCTGTCGACCTTGGGAAAGCTAAACATCAGTCCGGACAGAATCCGGAAGAACAGTATAAACGTGAGAGGATTTGATGGTAGGGGTAAAAACACATTGGGAGACATCATTCTGGAGGTTACCATCGGTCATGTGGATTTCACTATGGAATTCCAGGTGCTCGACATTGCTGTGTCATATAATTTGTTGTTAGGCCGACCCTGGATCCACGCGGCCAAGGCAGTACCATCGTCTTTACATCAGATGGTCAAATTCGAGTGGGAGCAACATGAGATTGTGGTACATGGGGAAGAAAATGGTTGCAATATGGTGACACCGTTTGATGATACTGACGGGGATAGAGGTCCTTGGGTCTACCAAGTGACAGATGCTATTGTGGTAAACAGAATTACCGAAGGGGAGAAGTTGCCAATCCCTATGGTGGCACCAACTGCTGTGATGGTGGCCAAAGAGATGCTTAGAAATGGGTTTGCACCGGGGAAGGGATTGGGCAAAGCATTGCAGGGGGTTATTCAGCCGGTTCAGCTTCCAGAAAACAAAGGTACTTTCGGCTTAGGGTTCAAACCCACCTTTGCCGACATCCAGAGAGCCTCCAAAGCCAAAAGGAACTGGACCTTGCCTAAGCCTATACCCAAACTATCCGAAACCTTCGTCAAGCCTGGTACAAAATATCGGACATCTGCTGCAACAAAGTACATCGAGACCCGACCTGATGAAGAAATTCTGAGTTTTGAGAAGATGTTTTGGGAGGTGAATATGGTTGAAGTGGGGGAAGGCACAAGCAAAATGGATGTGCAGTTTGTGGGACCCGGAATCATGTTGAACAATTGGGAAGCTACTCCTTTCCCTATCAGGAAGGAGTCTTGGTAGTTAGCTCCAAAATTTCATCGTTGCTTTCCCAAAAATTGTCATTTTTATAGTTCTCCCATCCCCTTCATGAAAAGAAAATCAAAATGTATCCCGAACTTTGTTCGTTCTTTTTATCAATGAAATGCAGTTTTCCTTTTCTTCACTTTTGCCTTATTTTTCTTTATTTTTCCTTTTGTACAGTTTTGCATGTGTTGATTCTGATGCCATGTCATGCGTGAAGGATTCTAGACCCAGTTCTGACAATCACATTACCATACAAGAAATTGAGGAAGATAGTGAAATAGAACGTGAGGATGAGGAGGCCCTGGAGGAAATAAGCAAGGACATGAAACAATATGAGGAAAAACCCAAACCGAATCTGAGTGATACAGAATCTGTAAATTTGGGGAGCGAAGACGATGTCCGGGAAACAAAGATTAGTGTACATTTGGAAGCACCCCTCAGGGATGAGTTAATAAGGTTGTTACGTGAGTTTAAGGACATTTTTGCCTGGTCCTACGATGACATGCCCGGACTTAGCACTGATTTGGTGGTACACAAGTTGCCTATCTATTCCGAATGCCGGCCGGTAAAGCAAAAGTTGAGGAAATTCAAAACGGACATTAGTGTGAAGATAAAAGAAGAGGTGAATAAGCAGTTTGAGGCAAAGGTCATAAGAGTTACCAAGTACCCCACCTGGTTGGCGAATGTCGTGCCGGTCCCAAAGAAAGATAGAAAAACCAGAGTGTGTGTGGACTACAGAGACCTCAACAAAGCCAGTCCGAAGGATGACTTCCCATTGCCAAACATCCACATATTGATCGACAATTGGGCCAAGCATGAAATCGGTTCGTTTGTGGACTGTTATGCCGGTTATCACCAAATCCTGATGGACGAAGAAGACGCTGAGAAAACTGCCTTCATTACACCTTGGGGAACGTATTGTTACAGAGTAATGCCGTTTGGATTGAAGAATGCCGGGGCAACTTACATGAGGGCAATGACCACAATGTTCCACGATATGATGCATCGAGAAATTGAAGTGTATGTGGACGATGTCATCATAAAGTCCAAAAAGCAACCTGATCATGTGAGAGATTTGAGAAAGTTTTTCCAAAGACTCCGGAGGTACAATTTAAAGCTCAATCCTGCGAAGTGCACCTTTGGAGTACCTTCAGGGAAATTACTGGGGTTTATAGTGAGTCGGCGAGGTATTGAACTAGATCCATCAAAGATCAAGGCTATCCAAAGTCTACCTCCGCCGAAGAACAAGAAGGAGGTCATGAGTTTACTAGGAAGGTTGAATTACATTAGTCGATTCATTGCTCAATTGACATCAACGTGTGAGCCGATCTTCAAGTTGTTGAAAAAAGATGCAACAGTGAAATGGACCGACGAGTGTCAGGAAGCCTTTGACAAGATCAAAGAATATTTGGCCAATCCTCCGGTGTTAGTTCCTCCAGAACCAGGGCGACCTCTGATATTGTATCCGACGGTGCTTGATAACTCCTTTGGTTGTGTACTGGGTCAGCATGACGAGACAGGCAAGAAAGAACAAGCCATATATTACCTCAGCAAGAAGTTCACGTCCTACGAGGTGAAATATACTCAACTTGAAAGAACTTGTTGTGCGTTGATTTGGGTAGCTCAGAAGTTAAAGCATTATTTGTCAGCATATACCACATACTTGATATCACGATTGGATCCTCTGAAGTACATATTTCAGAAGCCTATGCCTACAGGAAGACTTGCTAAATGGCAGATTCTGCTCACAGAATTTGACATTATCTATGTGACTCGTACGGCGATGAAAGCACAAGCTATTGCAGACCACTTAGCCGAGAATCCGGTGGATGATGAGTATGAACCATTGAAGACGTACTTTCCGGATGAGGAGGCAATGATTGTCGAGGAGATGGAGCAAGATGAGAGACCGGGATGGAAAATGTACTTCGACGGGGCCGTCAACAGCAAAGGCGTTGGTATCGGAGCTGTACTTATTTCAGGTACGGGTCAACACTATCCCGTTACAGCTCAACTACGATTTTTCTGTACCAACAACATGGCCGAATATGAGGCGTGCATCTTGGGATTAAGGATGGCAATTGACATGGGTATTCAAGAGATTTTGGTCATGGGTGACTTGGATCTCTTGGTACACCAAATCCAAGGGGAATGGGAGACACGTGATTTGAAATTGATACCATATCGGTATTGTTTGCACGAGTTGTCTCAAAGATTCCAGTCTATAGAGTTCAAGCACATCCCAAGAATGCACAATGAGATCGCAGATGCCTTGGCAACATTGTTCTCTATGTTGCATCATCCTGACAAGACATATATAGATCCGCTTCAGATTCAAGTCCGTGATCAAAATGCTTATTGCTTTGCTGTGGAAGAAGAATCAGATGGAGAGCCGTGGTATCATGATATCAGGGAATACCTGAAAGCTGGCAAATACCCGGAGCAGGCCACTGGAGACCAGAAGAGAGCCATCAGGCGTTTGGCTAATGGATTTTTCCTCGGTGGAGGAGTTATATACAAAAGAACACCAGATCTGGGCTTATTGCGGTGTGTGGATGCACAACAAGCAAATGAAATCATGATTGAAGTATATACCGGAGTATGTGGACCCCACATGAGCGGATATGTTTTAGCAAAGAAGATTTTGAGAGCTGGGTATTACTGGCTCACTATTGTAAAGAAGTGTCATCAATGCCATGTACATGGGGATCTGATCCACTCCCTACCTTATGAGTTGCATACAATGTCAGCACCTTGGCCCTTTTTTTGCTTGGGGCATGGATGTTATTTGCCCAATAGATCCAGCCGCTTCCAATAGGCATAGGTTCATTCTGGTTGCAATTGATTATTTCACCAAGTGGGTTGAAGCTAAGACATTCAAGGCAGTAACTAAGAAAGCGGTGGTGGACTTTGTGCATGAGAATATTATATGCCGATTTGGAATTCCCAGGGTGATCATCACAGATAATGGAGCCAATCTAAATAGTCATCTCATGGCGGAAGTTTGTGAAGAATTTAAGATCACACACCGCAATTCCATACCTTACAAGCCAAAGGCGAATGGTGCAGTAGAGGCGGCGAATAAGAATATCAAGAAGATTCTCCGAAAAATGGTGGAGGGATCCAGGCAATGGCATGAAAAGCTACCCTTTGCTCTCATGGGTTACCGCACAACAATGCGTACTTCTATCGGAACCACACCTTATACACTGGTGTATGGAACGGAGGCTGTTATACCCGCAGAAGTAGAAATACCGTCATTACGGATCATAGCCGAAGCTGAGATAGATGACGATGAATAGGTAAAAGCCCAGTTGGAACAATTGAGTTTGATCGATGAGAAGAGGTTGGTCGCAGTTTGCCATGGGCAATTGTATCAGCGAAGAATGGCCAGAGCATACAATAAGAAGGTACGACCTCGAAAGTTTGAAGTCGGACAGCTTGTGTTGAGGCGTATCTTACCGCATTGGGCGAGGCGGAGGGCAAGTTTGCGCCAAATTGGCAGGGACCATTTGTGGTATCACGGGTGTTGTCAAATGGAGCATTGTATTTAACAGATGTTGAAGGAAAGTGCGTAGAGACTGCTATCAATTCAGATGCAGTCAAAAGATACTATGTATGAGTCATTTTCAATTATGTGTTTTGTATTTTGTTGTGATTTTGGAATTGAAATGACGAAGGCGTTTTATTCTCTATCCAAACACTTTATCCATCGATAACCCCCTTGAGCCTTAATGAATATATTCTTTCATATCCCTCTCTCGGAATCACTTTAGCGCAATAAGATCGAAATTGCCAAATGAAAAAAAAAATGAAAAAATGAAATGAAAAAAAAAAGAGAGAAAAATGAAAAAAAAGACAAAGAAATCAGGAAAAAGTCAAAAAAAAAAGAAATCCATCTAACTAATGAAGTAGTTCGAACTACGTTTTGACTTGATCCCGAAAGGGTACGTAGGCAGTCTCACTGAGGTTCAGTCACAATAAAGAAAAAAATCCAAAAATTCCCCACATATTGAAACTGGGGCAGAAGTTATGTTTAATAATTCCGAGAGTTGTAAATATCTTTGAACCCTCGTGAGATTTTGAGCCTTTATACCTTTCTTTCTTAACCCATCCAAAATCCGCGTTACAATCCAAAGAAAGACCTTCTGATCAATTCCGAAATGATAACGAATGCAATGAAGGAGGAGCGAAGCATCGGATAATACCCGTGGTACATAAAACAAAATACAAAAAGGAAAAAATGAAAAAATGAAAAATGAGTGAGTCTCATCGGTGAAAACCTTGACCGGCACTGTGAGGCGATTGTGAGTTTGAGAGAAATAAAATGAGAGAGTCTCATCGGTGAAAATCTTAATCGGCACTGTGAGACGATTGTGAGGTTGAGAGAATAAATGAGAGAGTCTTATTGGTGAAAACCTTTCGAGGCACCGTAGGGCGATCGTGAGGACTACCACAAAAGAGAAAAGCAACAAAAATAGTATCGGTTTGGGTTGGAAACAATTTGGAAGTAGAATAATGATTGGAACGAACTGGGTCAGAGTTTAAATACATGGCATGGTCAGCAGAATCAGCCAGCAAATACTCAGATAAGTTCTATCATCTCTTCAAAACGCCCTTACCTTTCTTTCATTTTTCTGCATTTCATTGTTGACCTTTGAGAGCTAACTACCAGCTCCTGATAACGAAAGCTGAAACAACACTGGGTCGGAAAAAAGGAAGAGTTGGGAAGGAAATAAAGAAGCTTGGCAGATATGGCCAAAAGAAAAGAAAACAAAACAAAAATGGAAAAAATGAGAAAATACAAAAAGAGTTTGCGAGGGACAAGCAGTTGAAAGTTATGCAGCATGAGAAAAGCAAAAAGAAGGAAGCAATAAGAAGCGGGGACGGCAGATGCCAGTTGCCAGCAGTTTATATCTAATAAATTCTGTTTCATGCAGGAACAAATTGTCACTAATCACTTTAAAGTGAATGTAACCAATGTGGAAAATAGAAAAACACCAAAAAGAGAAGTTCGCCAATAAGTGAAGAAATTCACGAGCAAGAGATAATTGGTAAAAGAAAATACCAAAAAGAGGAAGGTAACATCTTTTAAAATCCACTCCCCAGTCCTCAGGCTGCGGGAATACATTTCTGCCTTTGCATTTGCACGTTTAATTTCTGTTAGGTGCCCACCTTCGAATACGGAAATACTTTTCTGCATCGCATTGCACGTTCAATTTCTGTTAGGTGCCCACTTTCGAATGCGGGAATATTTTTCTGTTAGGTGCCCACCTTCGAATACGGGAATATTTTTCCGCATCGCATTGCACGTTTAATTTCTGTTAGGTGCCCACCTTCGAATACGGGAATATTTTCTGCATCGCATTACATGTTTAATTTTTGTTAGGTGCCCACCTTCGAATACAGGAATACCTTTCTGCATCGCATTGCACGTTTAATTTCTGTTAGGTGCCCACCTTCAAATACGGGAATATTTTTCTGCATCGCATTGCACGTTTAATTTCTGTTAGGCACCCATCTTCAAATACGGGAATATTTTCTGCATCGCATTGCACGTTTAATTTCTGTTAGGTGCCCACCTTCAAATACGGGAATATTTTTCTGCATCGCATTGCACGTTTAATTTCTGTTAGGTGACCACCTTCAAACACGGGAATATTTTCTGCATCGCATTGCACGTTTAATTTCTGTTAGGTGCCCACCTTCGAATACGGGAATATTTTTCTGCATCGCATTGCACGTTTAATTTCTGTTAGGTGCCCACCTTCGAATACGGGAATACTTTTCTGCATCGCATTGCACGTTTAATTTCTGTTAGGTGCCCACCTTCGAATACGGGAATATTTTTCTGCATCGCATTGCACGTTTAATTTCTGTTAGGTGTCCTTCAAATACGGGAATATTTTCTGCATCGCATTGCACGTTTAATTTCTGTAGGTGCCCACCTTCGAATACGGGAATATTTTTCTGCATCGCATTGCACGTTTAATTTCTGTCAGGTACCCACCTTCAAATACGGGAATATATTTCTGCACATCATGGTTTATATAGCTAAAAGCCCACACTGGGGCAAAAAAAAAAGTAGTTTGTTGTTTTGTTTTGAGCAGGTTCAGCTCGAGGGCAAGAAGTACCATTGAATATCAAAAAAAAAGAGAAGAGAAAACAAGAAAAGAAAATCAACAAAAAAGAGAGTCAACATCAAAGAAAATCAACAAAAAGAAAGAGAGTCTGCATCACCAGAAAAGGGAAGAAGAGCAAAAGCTAGATTAGGAACAATTGTAATTGTAGGATTATAGCTTAGAATAGCTTCTTCATTTTACATTTCTCCCCCCGGTGTAATAAGGAGTAAGTCAGCAGGTCTCAACAGTGTCAATGCAACAGTGATTCTGGTAGTTTTAAACTGCCAGACCTTCCCGAACTACACTGACCTGATTCCTGTTTAGCCCAGGATATGTAGGTAACCTCTAAAGCAGGGTGCGGTCAAAAGGTTTTCAAAAAAATGCTTTTACGGAATGTGCCAATGTGCAAAAATCTCTCATTACTGCTCACTTGTCTTTGCACTGAAACTCTTCGTGTTCCCGAGCAAAGAGGGGCAGCTGTGAGCACGTGATTTTTGCACCAGGCAAATAATTCCAAAATTAAAATAAATATGTTTTTGAGTGCAATTACTTGCTTTGTTTGAAATTAGATATACTTTGTGTGTTTGAATAAGTAGAAATTAGAAAAATCAAAAAAATAGGCTAGGTAATTAATTTGTTTAATTTGATTAGTTTTAAGAAGAAAATTAGCAAAAATAGTGTTAAGTGGCGGAAATTAAGGAAAAATAGTAGAAAATTGCCAAAAAATACTAAATAATTAGAGTAAGTAGGAAATTAGGTTTTATAATTTTCCATAAAAGAAAAAGAAAAAAAAAGTAAATAAAGAAAATACATAAAAATCATTAAAATCAGAAAAATACAAAAAATAGCTTGTGTATAATGAGATTGGGCCAATTGAATTGAATTGAAAGGCCCAGATGTATTGGCCCAAGGAAATCCGGTCCAGGCCTTCAGCAGATTTGATCTCAGCCGTTACTCATGTTTGATCTAACGGCTGAGAATCAATCCAGAGTTTTCTAGTTAATTGAGATGTAACGATCAATCTTGGCCGTCCGTTTTATTTAATCCAAGGGTCGAAGGTTTTGGTTCTCATAAGCAACAGAACGGCGGCGTTTTAGTAACGCCTGTTCTTGGCCGTTGATCCTCATCGAATGGACGGTCTGGATTACCTTAGTCATACAGCCTATATAAGGCTTTTGTCTGAGAGAGAGGGCCATTCTCCAGAACTATCCTAACCCTAGCCGCCCCTCATCCCTCTCTTCTCTCTCGTCTTCATCACCAAGAAACCCTAGTTGGCCATGGCGGCCACCACCCTCCACGGTGGTCGCCGGCTCCCCTTTACCCCTCATCTCTTCTTTTCTTTCATTTCTATCATCTTCTCCATCAAAAGCCTATAAAACCCTCCCTGTTCTTGACTTGCCGGTTACCGGAACTTCGCCGGTGACCACCCAAACAACGAGAAACCACTCAAAACCAACACCAAAATAACCCTCTTCACTTGATCTACCCAACCATACAACCCTCACCCTTCGAATCTCACTGGAGCGTCTCGAATATCCCAAAAAGGGTCACCGGAAACCTAACTCCGGCGACCCCAAAACTCCAATCTCTCAAGATCCGTCTTTTACCCTCCCCAAACACCCCTCTTCAAACAAAAACCCAAAAAAGGTTTCATCTTAAGGTCTAAACAAGAAAGTCAGAAACGAAAAATGAAGAAAAGAAATAAAAAAAAAAGAAGGAAAATGAAACGGAAAAGAAAAAAGGGAATAAAGAAGAAGAGAGTTCGAGAGAGAGTGTGAAAAAAGAAAAGAAATAGGAAGCTTGGGGGACAGACCCCGCAAAGCTAAGTACCCCGCCCTTTCTGTTTTCTTTAGCTTATTAAGATTTGTCTATGTTTTCTTGCATGTTTTTGTTTTGTCTTCTCTGATTTTTGTTTTCGCATGATAATTTTAGATTGTTCTTGTTCATCTTCTGTTTCTATTCTTTTGTTTATCTTCTTTTGTTTATCTTCTTTTGTTTTAATATGCCCTGTATATCCTTGTCTTTTAGCCTTTTCTTCTCTCATTTCTTAACCTGTTCTTCTGAGCATGTTAGTACTAGGTTTTTTTTCATCTTGTTCATTCTCATGTTTTCTTTTGTTGTTTTGATCATGTTCTGTTTCTCTGAGTTAAAAGACCTATTTTGATTCACCTCTTCTCTTTATCTTCTGTGTACTGTGATTCTTAGTATGTTAAGTTTCCCATAGTCTGACTGTGCTTCTCTTCTATTTCTCTTCATGATTAGCTTAGCTGTTTGACCTCGATTAAAGTCTCTTCTATTAGCTCAATGTCCCTACTGTTCTATCTTCTTTACATGATTTAGTTTGATCCTAGGGTCAGTAGTTGGTTCTCATGTCTGATATAAGTCATGCTTCACTTCTTCTGGACTGTTTTGTGAGAATTTAGTGTCTATGTGTTTATGCCCATGAATTCTAAGTGTTTTGGGATTTTTCAGTATGTCATCTGGCATGAAATGATTGTGACTAAGCCTGATTCATGTTAATTGACACTTTGCTATGTGAGATTGAGTTTGTGAGTCTGACTGATTAAAACTCAACATTATCCAACCTCTCTTCTGAATTTTAATTAGTTGATAAACATTGTTTGGTTTCATATGGTTATGTGTGCAATTATATGTTGAAATGGCTAAGCCTGCAATAGTTCTATGTTAGTGTGAACACTGTTAAGTGCCTATCATACTTTAGGTGAATTGGGTATAGTTGTTAGTGCTAGGTTTCACAAAATGGCTTGTTTTTAAATAGGTTAGAACTGAAAATGAACAAAATAGGCTATAAGTTTAATAATTGACCTAAGAGTGGTCAACTTTGCAAAAGTTGACCAACTCTATAAGGTCCAAACACACCAGCCCACTCTCAAAGGATGCTGGTTGTGCAAAAATGGTCAAGCCTGCAAATGCAGACTTGCCCAGGCTCTCATTTGAGCCCTGAACATCAAAATGGGCAGGCCTTCAAAGACTTTGGGCCCAACTATGTTCAGTAATTGGGTTTAATTACCCAGGCTAAGTCTCTACTTGAGACTGGCCATTAGCATAATGTTCTAAATTGCTTTAATTAAGCAGGCTAGTCCTGCACTTTAGTTTAATTGACCTGAAAATCATAAAAATAGGTTATTAAGAAATAATTGGCCTAAGGGTGGTTAACTTTGCAAAAGGTTGACCAATTCTATAAGGCCCTAACACACAGCCCACCTTAAAAAGGGGCTGGTTGTGCAAAATGGCTAAGTTTGCAAATGCAGACTTGCCCAGGCTCTATATTGAGCCCTGAACATTAAAAGTGGCCAAACCTGTAAAAGTTTTGGGACCAACTGTTCAATAATTGGGTTTAATACCCAAGCTAAGTCTCAACTTGAGACTGGCTAGCCTTTAAATAGTTTAATTTCATTAATAAAGCAGGCTAGTCCCGCAATTAGTTTTAAATTGAAATAATTTGGTCTTAATTGACTGGAACTAATTAAAAGAGGCTAAAATTGAAAAGTTCTTTAAAGTAGAACTGGCCAGCCCTTAAATACCAATGCAAGGGCTGGCTATTAGTTAAATGATTCCAAAAGAAGCTGAAACTTGACCTAGGCAGGTCTAGTAAATCAGTAGTGGCCTTGAGGGCATAACTGGAATTCGAAATAGTATTTTGGTAAATAACTTGAAACATAAGAGGGTAAGGGAGTCATTTGTACCCCTGATTTCTGCAATTTTGCAGAGATTTAAGGGTATAATGGTCTCCCTAAAATGGGATATCTGTAAAAATCCCAAACCCTTAGGGCTACATTGGTAAAAACCCACAAAAAGGAATCTTTAGAACCTTCCAGCACCTGCTGGAAGGGTTTCTGCTAACTGAATTGGGGGTTTAAGTGTATATTTCATAAACTTTAGAGGGGGAGAAGTGGGATTAATCCCATAACTTTCTCCCCAAGTTTCAGCCCTTGGCTTAGCTATAAATACACCCTAAAAAGGGGCTGAAGGGGGTTCGAAAATTTAGCAATTCTGAAATACATCTAGGCTGGCTTTTGAATACAGAGTTTCAGAGTAAAGAAATAGCATAAAAACAGTAGGATTTCTGGGATTTTTGGAGTAGAAATTTGGGTTAATTTCTTCTGGTTTTCGGGGTTCCTTGCTCCAAACTGATCTGGATTTTTATTAGCCTTTGCTGTGGGATTTCTATTTGCTTGTTTGGCTGTGGTGTTCTGTTTTCGTGGATCTTCTACCACTGTTGCATTGCTGTTGGGTCTGTTGCTGATTACTTGCTCTTACCCCCTAGAAGTCATTGGTTTTTCTTCTTGTTGATCCAGGTATTCTCCTATTCGAAACCAATGCTGTATGGATGATTATGATGAAAATAATATGAAGATTCAGATTAATTACCTATCATTTTGAATCTGTATTTCATTTTGTATTATTGCTTTAGTAGTTTGGATTTGTAGTTTTAGTAGTAGTATAGAATGTAGTCATAGAAGAAACAGACTTGAAACTTTTTGTAATAGTATAATAGTAGGTAGTGTAGTGTAGCTAAGTATATCTCGCTTAGTCTAATTAGGTAAACCTTAAAATATAAGTAAATTAATCACAGTCTTGAATCGCTAGTCACTCATTCATAGTAGTATCATAAAACACGTTCACATAGTTAGTCAGACTTGAATCTGCAAGTTCAAAAAGAGAAAAACAGTTAGAATAAGCAATAATTCATTTAAGACTGGATATGTGATATTGGATGAGTTCATATCGTAGAAAAACTAGTGATGTAATTATACGTGTGTAGTTAATCAGATAGTCCAGATCTGTAGTTAATTAGCTTAATCACTCTTCACGTCTTCCTATACAATCAAATCGTCTTCTCAGATTCAGTAATTAACCTCAAATGATAGTGTAAGAAGAAGAAGCAGTCTGTTAGTTATGGTTTATGGCAATAAATAGTTAGTTTATAGTTGGTGTCTGATGAATTGATGTACTGATTTCCTTTACTGAATAAATAAAAAATGCCTTTTGTTTCAAATGTATATCTCTGTTCTTCTACTTCAACCATTGCAATTGTTATTTAGTTTAAGCCCAGTATATATTATGGGCCTGAGTCACTATATGAAGTTAACGAGGCCAGCGAGCAGAAATACGAAAATGGCCTGGGTCTCGAATACCCGGGCAGTCCAAACGTGTGTTCATTGAAGAGAAGACCAGGCCCTTTGAATAATAGAAACCCGATGGGCCTGGAATATTTGGTAAAAGCGATTAAGGAAAAAACAATTAGAAAAACATAGTATATTCCTTAGGATTGGACTTTAAAATTGATTTGGGATGAGCCTCGCCCGACTTTAAACAAGTGGGGCCCCCATTTAGTAATGGTTTAACATAATTAGATTCGGGAAGACTACTAGTTAATTCCATAGTCTTACCCAAAACAATTAAAAGTCGGTAGAATATTTTAGGGCACGATTTTAATATACTTTCCATTGAATGAGTGTGCACTTGGTGCGACTCAAATCCAAATCTCGGCAAAGCTGAAATACACCGAAAGTCATAGGCGTACTGGTTACGGTATGACTCGAGGCGTGTTTTTGCAACGCCGCAAATTCCCTAAAAATAATACTTAATGTAAAAGCGCTATATGTTGTTAAAAATATGTAATTGAGTCAAACAAGAGTCGGGAACGACAATTGAGCGACCGTGCTTAAAACCACGGAACCCGGGAATGCCTAACACCTTCTCCCGGGTTAACAGAGTTCCTTATCCGGATCTTTGCTTCGCAGACATTTTTAAGAGTCAAATTCCTCGGATTCGGGATTAACCGGTGACTTGGGACACCATTATCTTTCTCAAGTGGCGACTCTGATTAATCTCAATAAAATCCCGAACCGATTGTCCTTTAATTGGAAAAACTCCTTCCCTTACATTATTTTATCCGTTTCGGATATTTGAGCGTCGGGGTATACCCTACGAGCGTATTTATATGCTTATTTCCCAAAAGTGGTGTAGTAAAAAGGGAGGTGTGACAATCGCGAAACAACAGAGGCCAACACTTGACTCGGTTCCGAAATATCCAACCTCACTAGCCGATTGGCTAGGGCCTGAACATCACAAGCAAATGGCCTCTCCCCAACTGGGATGAAAGCTAGGCTGACCATACTAACCGCCTTCCGACTCAAAGCATCGGCCACAAAATTGGCCTTCCCTGGATGATACAAGATAGTGAAGTCATAACCTTTAAGCAACTCCAACCACCTCCGCTGTCTCAAATTAAGGTCTTTCTGTCAGAATAAGTGCTGAAGGCTGCGATGATCCGTGAACACCTCATATGAGACACCATACAGGTAATGCCTCCAAATCTTCAAAGCATGAACTATGGCTGCTAGCTCCAAATCATGAACATGGTAGTTTTTCTCATGGGGCTTCAACTGACGAGAATCATAAGCAATGACCCCACCCTCCTGCATCAACACACAACCAATTCCAACTCATGAGGCATCACAATACACAGTATAAGGATCTGAAGCTGACGGCAGAATCAAAACTCGTGCTGTGGTTAGTGCTGTCTTGAGCTTCTGAAAGCTCTCCTCGCACTCCTCGGACCACAAGAAAGGAACACCCTTCTGAGTCAATCTAGTCAAGGGTGAAGCAATAGAAGAGAATCCCTGAACGAATCGGCGATAATACCCTGCCAATCCCAAAAAGCTACAGATCTCAATAACTGAGGTCGGTCTGGGCCAACTCTGCACTGCCTCGACTTCCTCAGATCTACCTGAATACCATCACAGGACACCACGTGCCTTAAGAATGCCACAGACTCAATCCAGAACTCACATTTGGAGAACTTGGCATACAGCTTCTCCTCCCTCAATCTCTGCTATACAATACTCAAGTGCCGAGCATGCTCCTCCTGGCTACGAGAGTAAACAAGAATGTCATCGATGAATACGATCAGAAATGAATCAAGATAGGGCCTGAACACACTGTTCATCAGATGCATAAATGCTGCTGGGGCGTTGGTTAGCCCAAAAGACATCACGAGGAACTCATAGTGACCATATCTAGTCCTGAATGCAGTCTTCATAATGTCGGACTCTCTAATCTTCAGCTGATGGTAGCCTGAACGAAGATCAATCTTCGAGAACACCCTAGCTCCCTGGAGCTGATCAAATAAATCATCGATATGAGGCAGAGGATACTTATTCTTCATTGTAACTTTGTTCAGCTGCCTGTAGTCCATACACATCCTCATGGATCCATTCTTCTTCTTAACAAACAGGACCGGTGCACCCCACGGTGACACACTCGGCCAAATGAACCCTTTATCTAGGAGTTCCTGGAGCTGCTCCTTCAATTCCTTCAGCTCAGCTGGTGCCATCCGATACGGAGGAATAGAAATAGGCTGAGTGCCTGGCACCAAATCGATCCCAAAATCAATATCCCTGTCCGGCGGCATGCCCGGCAGGTCTGAGGGAAACACATCAGGAAAGTCTCGCACAATGGGAACATAATCAATACTGGGAGTCTAGGCCTCGACCTCCCGCACAAATGCTAAATAAGAGAAACATCCCTTCCTAACCATTCGTTGGGCTTTGAGGAAAGATATTACCCTGCTAGGTACATACTCAGTCGTGCCTCGCCACTCGATCCTCTGAATGCCCGGCATAGCCAAGGTGACTGTCTTAGCATGACAGTCCAGAATTGCATGACATAGAAATAGCCGGTCCATGCCCAATATAACATCAAAATCGATCATGCTGAGAAGCAACAGGTCCACTCGGGTCTCCAGACCCCCAATAGTGACCAAACAGGACCGGTATACATGGTCCACAACAATAGTATCCCCTACCGGGGTAGATACATGCACTGGCAGCTCAAGACTCCCTCGGGTCGTGCCCAAATGAGGAGCAAAATATGTAGACACATAAGAATAAGTAGAACCGAGATCAAACAATACTGAGGCATCTCTGTGGCAGACTGAAATAATACCTGTGATAATTGCATCAGAAGCAACGGCCTCAGATCGGCCCTGGAGAGCATAGCATCTAGCATGTTCGCCTGATCGGTCTCCCCCTCGAGGGCGACCCCTAGCTGGCGGGGCGGGTGCTGATGTAGAAGGACCAGATGACGAGGGCTGCCCCCTATACTGATAAGATCTAGAAACAAGACGGGGACACTCCCTACGGTGGTGCCCAAACTCTCCACACTCAAAGCAACTCCCTTGTGCTGGGGACTGAGACTGATAAGGACCCCTGGCGCTGGAGTGGCCAGCTGATGAACTAGGCCGAGATGAACCCTGAGCAGATGGGGCCTGTGAAGAACTCTAAGCTGGCATGGCACTAAGAGATGGCTGGCTCTGGTGCGAACCCTGATAACCCTGTCTAGAAGACCATCTGCGACGATCGGAGCGACCCAAATGCGAAGATCTGAAAGAGCGACCTCGGCTCTGCTGACTCTGGCCTCTGGTCTGAGTACAACTGGAACTAGCTGCACCTCGAGGCCTCTTGGCCTCCCTCTCATCCCGCTCTTTGTGACGATCTGTCTCTATGTCACGAGCAATATCCACAGCATCCGCAAATGTACGACTCAAAACACTCTCCCGAGTCATCAGAATACGAACGGGATAAATAAGGCCGTCCACAAAGCGTCCAATCCTCTCTCTGTCGGAAGGAACCAACCATGGTGCATACCTAGACAATTCTATAAACCTGATCTCATACTCTGACACTGACATGCCCCCCTGACGGAGACCCTCAAACTGCCTGCGCATCTCCCCCCTCTGAGATCGAGGCACCCACTTCTCCAAGAACATGGTGGAGAACTCTAGCCATGATAGTGGTGCTGCCCCTGCTAGCCTGCGATGCTCATAAGACTCCCACCAAGCGAAGGCTGGCCCCTGAAACTGAAAGGTAGTGAAAGATACCCCACTGGACTCCAAGATCCCTGCCGTACGAAGCATCCGACGGCACTTGTCCAGAAAACCTTGGGCGTCCTCGCTCGGAGCTCCTGTGAACACTGGAGGAGATAACCTGGTGAACCTCTCGAGACGACGTTGCTCATCGTCCGTCATAGCTGGGACCCTGTCCCCATGAACCTGGTCTGCTGGCTGAACTGGAACCATAGGCTAAACTGAAGGAGCCTCTAGTGTCTGTAAGCCCTGCACTGCTGGCTCTGGAGTGCGTGCGGCGGGGATCTGATGACCACCCTCGGTTCCTGATGTAGCTGCTGCAGTAGTAACTGAAACCGCCTGTGCTAGGCTAGTGTAGACTGCTAGTATCTGAGCCAGGGTCTCCTGTAGACCCGGAATGATAATGGGCACAGCTGGTGCCTGATCTGGTGCTGCTGGCACCTTTGCAACTGGGGGCTGTGGGTCAGCTGGTACTGCATCAGCTGGCCGACCTCCGCCATGACCACGACCGTGTCCACGGCCTCTAGCAGGTGGTAGTGGTGGTCGTCCTCCCCGTCCGGAATCTCGAGTTCTCGCCATCTGCGAGAGAATAGAATGTCAAATTTTAGTTCAAGCCAAAAGTAATCGCACGACAAGAATTCCAAGAATTGAAACTTTTCCTAAAAGGTTTGCATCCTCCCGAGGATAAGTACAGGCGTCCCCGTACCGATCCACGAGACTATACTAAACCGACTCATGACTCGCGAGACCTGTTAACCTACGCTCTAATACCAACTTGTCACGACCCAAACCCTGGTCGTGATGGCACCCAACACAATGCTAGGCAAGCCCGACCATATTATCCCTTAAACTAGCCAATTATTAATTTCAATTAATCAAATTAAACGTAAACAGCAAATGATCATATCAGGTGATAAGCAAGATAGTAAAAGCGTACAAAATACGGTCCCATCCATATCGTGGTGTCACGAGACTGAGCCTCTACAGAATAACATCCTAATACTAACAAGTCTAGGCAAAAAGAAATCAACAAGATGATAAAGAAGGAGAAAACAGGCTCTGCAGACGCTGGTAGCTACCTTGTAGTCTCCACAAAAGTAGACAAGGATCAGCAGCTACAATATCTCAACTTCTCTCGGGCACCTGTGGATCTGCACAAAACGTGCAGGGGAGTGGGGTGAGTATATTTCAACTCAGTGAGTAACAATAATAAACAATAACTGAAAATAAGAACTCCAATACTATCACTAGACAGTTCTAAGTTAAACTCCCACAGGTAAGTCATCAGTACAGTGAGTACTCTGATCTCAAGTCCACGTCTAACTCAACAAAGGTCCCACACCGACCAAATCCTCACTCGTACCGCTACGGTGTACAACCAACTCTATGGATGTAAATATATACATAGGTCCATAATGTATAAGTATTTAAGAATGTATAAGGATATGAATAAGTATAATGCTACGGCGTGTAGCCCGCTCCAATACATATATCGCTGCGGCGCGCAACCCGCTCCATTTAACGTCGACAGCGCTCACTAGGGGTGTATACAGACTTCGGAGGGGCTCCCTAGGCCCAAGCGCTATGATACTGCGACGTACAGCCCGATCCACACATGTATTACTGCGGCGTGTAGTCCGATCCAATATATATACATATATAACTATACTGTTGCGGCGTGCAGCCCGATCCCATAATATACACCAGCGCTCACTGAGAATGTGTGCAGACTCAGACTCCGAAGGGGCTCCTACAGCCCAAGCGCAATAATACTGCGGCGTGCGGTCCGTCCCACATGTATATTACATGTATATTACTGCGGCGTGCAGTCCGATCCAATATATATACTGCTGCGGCGTGCAGCCCGATCCAATGAATATACTAATGCGGCGTGCAGCCCGATCCAATATAGGTATATATATAATACCTCATAATGGGTCCTCGACCCTATCCCATTCAGTATATGCTTGGCCTCACAAGCCCAATATAATATATCTCACTGGGTCCTCGACCCTAACTCACTCGATATAGACCCGGCCTCTCAGGCTCACTCAGCTAGAATAGGGAATTTCACCCTAGGTAGTATCATTCAAAGTACACATCTAGTACTGGCTCGTAATATGCTATACAGTTGTAATTATGGCTGAGTGTATGTTCCCAACATGATATTAGGGTCACCTAGCTCTATAGGTTCACTAATACTCTACAGATCGGCACGAGGCCCCAAACATGGCTATTAGCCCAATTGTACAGTTATAATCTCATTAACAGTCATAAAACACGGTATTCTATTAGCCGGGAAGGACCAAGTCCGAACCCCCAATCACAATGTCACCACGCCCGTCATAGAATGCGTGTCTCATCTCAATATAGCACCTGTGAAGTGCTAGTACGAGGTTTCAAACCCTCAGTATATTGTTTACTACTACCACTCACCTCGAACCGGTAGAAGCTTCAATCCGCCTTGCGCTTGCCTCGCAAATCAATCTCCTCGGATGCCAAATCTGCTCAAAATCATAGAGAATGCATCAATATATGCTAATTTCACGCAATTCATTCAAAATAACCCAAATTGTATCAAAACCCACAAAGTTGTCAAAACCCGACTTTTGCTGCGCTTCTCGAAAAATTGTAAAAGTTACATATTCGGAACCCTCGTCTCGCTACGAGTCTAGGCATATAAAATTTACCAAATTCGGACTCCGTTTTCCCACTCAAATCGGCAATTTAGCAAAATAGTGGCTTAGGCTAAATTCCCTCACAATTTGATCCAATTTCCGTGAATTAAAGGAGGATTTCAAGATAAAAACGCGTAAAGGAACCATAAAACTCACCTCCGATGATAACCCGATGATCTCCCAGCAATATCTCGCCCAAATTGCCCAATTCGCCTCCAAGAACCGAGCACCAAATGTTTTGCAACTCTTGAAATTTTAACTCTTTTGTTATTTTTAACACAGGCCCGATTTCCGCTTCTGCGGACAAAAATCCGCCTCTGCGAGGCCGCCTCTGCGACCAAATGGTCGCTTCTACGAAAACACACCTAGCCGACCAGTTCCGCTTCTGCGGCCCAGGTCTCGCTCCTGCGAGACCGCTCCTGCGAACAAGCCTCCGCACCAGCGATTCTCCCCAGTCGCCCGCCTTTCCGCTTCTGCGACCAAGGACTCGCAGAAGCGAGTCGCTCCTGCGACTAGTCATCCGCTTCTGCGGAACCTCCTGGCCAAGCCCCCTTTCACATCTACGGTCCAAATTCCGCTTCTGCGGTCCCGCTCATGCGGTCCCCAATCCGCAGGAGCGAAAACAATAGAACCAGCAAATCCTCAACATGCAATTTCCATGTTTTTCTCCCGTTTAACCTCCCGAAATGACCCCGGGTCCCCCGGGACCCCAACGAAAGCCACAAATATACTTCATAACGCCATACAAACTTGCTCCAATGATAAAATCACATGCTTTAACACTGAATAACCTCAGATTCAAGCAATTCAAGCCTAAGTTTCCATCCAACTTCCGCAACCGACATTCGACCAAAAACCCGACCAAACGACCTCCGAATGATCTGAAATTTTGCAGGCACATCAAAAATCACCTAACAGAGCTATTGCAACTATCGGAATTCCATTCCGACTCCCGAATCAAAATCTCAACTATCGATCGGATATCGCCAAAATTCAACTTTAGCCAATTCAAGCCTATTTCTACACCGGACCTCCAAATTCAATTTCGATCGCTCTCCTAGCTCACAAATGACCTCCCGGAGCTGACCGAATCATCAGAATTCGATTCAAAGCTCTCTAACTCACAAGTAAACATCCAGCTGACTTTTCTCAACTATTACTTCTTCTAAAAGACTATTCGTCTCAATTTCAACCAAACTCAACCCCGATTGACTCAAACTTACCCAACATGCATATTACAACATCAACAAGCATATAACGGGGATAAGTGGGTGATAACTCACATGATGACGGGCCGGGTTATCACACCCGAGGGCTCGGGTATACATTTGATAGGCCGTGAGAGCAAATTTTGAAAATAACCACACCTAGTATTTTCCTAGCTGATATCTTCGCAAATGCGAAGAATCATTCGCAAAATACGAAGCTGGGTAGCCTAGGCAGGGATCGCAAATGCGATCACAAGGCTCGCAAAAGCGAATAGTCCCAATTTGGCCTGAGTTCGCAAATGCGAACAAAACATTCGCAAATGCGAACAACCCCAGAATTAGGCTATGTTCGCAAATGCGAACAAAGAATCGCAAATGCGAAAAAACCAGGATCCGCTTAAGTTCGCAAATGCGAACAAAACCTTCGCTAATGCGAAGTCTGAGGGCTAGCCTGTCATGTTCGCGATTGCGAATAAAATTTTGCAATTTCCATATCCGCACCTGTGCAATTTTATACTTAAAAAGTTTTAGACCCTCTTTTCACCATTCTTTCAAAACCCAAAACACCATAGGCGATTTTGTAAGAGAAATATCACTCCAAATCACTTGTAAGTCGATTTTCACTCAACTCTTTCAATTCCTAACATCATTAAACATGTTTTTATGGTTGAAATTGATGTTTTTGGGTAGAATGTAGGTTTTTCATAAATTGGGGAGTTGGACCTCGATTTGAGGTCCGATTTAAAAAAAAATCAAATAATTCAACTCGTGAGGGAATGGGTAACCGGATTTTGATCCGAACCCCGAGTTTCAACCACGTGGGCCCGGGGGCATTTTGGGAAATTTTGAGTAAAACTTTGGGAAAACTATTTTTATGCATTCAAACCAATTCATATAGTGTTTATTAAAGTAATTTAACCAACTATGATTAAATTCGAGCGAGTTGGAGGTTGAGTTACGAGGTAAAGCGATAGTTGAAGGTTAATTGGACTTCAAGGCTTTGAGGTAAGTGTTTGATCTATCATAGTTTGAGGGAGTAAGGGAGAGTATAATAATTTGCTAATTGCTAAATGATCGAGTGCGGTGTATAGGCGTGGTGACGAGCATCTATACACCGGAGTCTAGTGTGAGCACGTGATTTTTGCCCCAAGCAATAAATTTCAAAATAAAAATATAAATATGATTTTTGATTGCAATAGTTTTGATTAGTGTACAAAATACCAGTGTTTATTTTTAATTAATGGAAAAACATTAAAATGAAATACAAAAAAGAAATTAATTAGAAAGTATCACAAAAATTATATAGAAAAATATAGGAAATTAGAAAATCAAGCAAAAATACAAAAAATAAATCAAGAAAAAATACAAAAATTGGAAAATAAAAGAAATGCATCAGTAAAAATACAATGGAAAATAAGTATGAAATGGAAAATACAAGAAATTAAAATAAATACAATTCATAAATAACAAAATACAAAAAATACAATTTGAAATGCCAAATTAGGCTAAGTACACAATATTCTCAGCCCAAATGCACACACAGACCAAGCCTAAATAATTAGCCGGTCTGCCCAGTCTCTTACTAACACTAAACGATGCAGTTAGCATCAAATGATCTGGGCCGTTGATACAATTGATCAACGGACCAAGTAAGGCGGTGACTATATAAATAAAACGACGTCGCCTAAGGGAATCGATCACAACTGTCCATCACACTTAATCAAACAGACGAGGCTAGGGTATCATTTAACCAAACGACGTAGTCTAAGGATTTAAATCATGACCGTTCAAATATCTAATCTAACGGACCAAACAAAAGACCTCATTAAACTGTACGCCATCGTTTTGAAGACAAACGATCTTCATCATTCATATAATCAAATCCAACGGTTGAGAAGAAATACATCAATTTCTGTATATATCATACCCCCCCTCCCCCCGTTCAATCTTCATTACATACACACTCTCCTCATTATACGAAACCCTAGCCACTCTTAGATTCTTCTTCTCCCCCCTTCTCTCACAGAGACCACCGGAACCCTACCGGTGGTCAGTTTCCTACCATCTTCCCCGGCTCAGGCCAAACCCTCCAAACACCCCTCTCTTCTTCTTCTAAAACTTCTACACCATTAACCCCGTTCATATCAGTCTCCAATTTCTTGAAATTCCGGTCGCCAGAACCCTAGCCGGCGACCACCAAATTATGTACCAGACCTCCATTTTAACACCATATGACCGTCTTGAGATGATCTATCACCCCACCATAACCATATACCTCAAATATTACCCCAACCCTTCAAATGTTAGAAAAAGTCTCACCGGAACCCTACTCCGGCGAGCACCCAAAATAAAAATCCGTCAGAACCTTACCCCAAGTACTTAAACACCCCTCTCATACTCAAATCAATCTCCCAAGAAGCCTGTTTGGGAGATCTAACACTTAAGAGACCACGAATCTCTAAAACGCTGAAAAATCAAGAAAGAAGAAAGAGAATGAAAGAAAGAAGAAAAGAAAGAAGAAAAGAAAGAAAGAAAAGAAAAAAAAAAGAAAGATAAAGCCCTAAAAAGCTAAGTACCCTAGAACATGCTTCTGTTCATGTATCTTTGTGTGTTCTTGTCTATTTAATACTTAGATATGTTTAGAAAATCCCTATGCATGTTAAAAACCCTGAATCCACCTATGTTCTATAACATGCTCTTATGTGTTCATATTAGCCCTGACCTTATTTCATGTATGCCTGAAATTGATTTAGTATTCTTATGTTCTGATATTAGCTACCTGCAAATCATGTGCTGTTAGCTATCCTCATGTGATTGTTCAATAGATCCTGTCTCGATTAGGGTTCTGATTAGTTGGAATTCAACCATTATCAATTTGTCTCTCTGAGTTCTGATTAATCTAAAAGTTAGTCGTAATTAGGGCTACTTATGTAAAGCAACATGAATATGGCTATATTTGCAATATAATTTGTATGTTAGTTTCTTCTGAACCTCTGAGTGCATATGTGTATTTAGGTTATATGTGTAAATGTCTTTTGTGGTTATGTTTGCAACACATTATGAGTTTTGGTTAGTGGCTATCTTTGTAAAAGTAGTTAACATTGAAAGTGTTATGTAGTCTGAAACTGGTTAATTTTTAAAGCAAGTCTTAAGGGGGTCATATGTTAAATACAGTCAATTACCCAAGTCTTAACAGACCTAATGTAGGTCGGGTAAATATGATTAAGTATAAATGGTAAAAGGGGAAAGGCAAATGTATTTCTTTAGATTACATAGAGTATATGAGGATATAAATGACTTTAGTGATTGGTTTTTCTGAAAATACATAAATAATAAAGGGTAGACTAGGCATAGCTAACAGTTAATTGTGTAATAAACCTTAGCAAGTGAGGGAAACTAGGTAAAACATGCCCAATAGAACAATAGAGAACAACCTAGAACCTTCTAGCAGGGGTTCAGGTGCATTTCATTTGATTTCTGCTATACCTAAGTGATTTAATTGAAAAAGAGTTGGGGAGGGAAATAGAAATAACTAATTCGAAATTCCCCCCAAAATTACTCTATAAATTGGTTGTTTCAAGCCTGAAAAAGGGGTTCTCAACTTTAGAGTTCGAATATTCACACATTAGGCTATATTTTGGGATTCAACTCTTGGGGTTTCCAGCTTTAGAAATCCGAAATTAGCTTTCAAGTCGAGTATTATTCCAAGAATTCATGCTGGTTGTTTCTCTGCTGTGTTCATGTCAACTTGGCTTCGATTTCTGTTTGGTTCGAGTTATTTTTGGTTGTCTACTGAGTTTGGAAGCTTGTTATATGCTCCTGTTTGCTGTTGATATTCTGTTGCTGCTATTGCTGACTTCTCTTCTCCTTCATCTCCTTAGAACTCATCGGTTTACTTTCATTTGATCAGGTACACTACTACTCCCTGAAGGTGTAATTGAAAACATGATGAAGGAATGAAGTATTAGATTGATTTCTGCTAAAGCTATATCTCTGTTATTTTTTATGTTTGTAGTTATAACCTTAGATCACTCGTAATTCATCAGGAATGGTTTGTAATAAATAAATAACTATACGAATTAGATCTAGATTAAAGTAGAAGTAGCTAATGATGTAGTTAAACGTAATCTAGTAGGTTAGATATAATTATCACCTAGTTCTAAAGCAAAAACCAGCGAAGACTCAGCTAATACACTTAGATATATAAATATATTCTGAAATTAGACATATGAAATTGGTACATATCTATTTTTGTTAGTTGAATTCTGAATCAGAATCGATTTAATTCAAAAAGGATAAGTAGTTTAGAAGTTCAAATTGTATTATCGTTTACCTTTACTTAAATTTATTTATCTACAAATTCGCTTTCAAATTCTGTGATTGTTAACATCAGTAGTTCAAGCATGTTTAGTTAAAATTACAACCCTGTTTCCTTTAGTTAAAGAGTAAAAGTGACAAAAAATAATCCTGCAGCTAGTATCATGATAACGATTCGAATATTCAATTCTATCAAGTAGAATAATAACCTTGATATAAATTACTGTGTTAGAACTCTTTATTAATTGTTAAATACTAAAATCAATGGTGACTTTTGGCGTTTAACCTGTTAATTGTTACATTCATAATTGCCGTTAAAATGATAATTAGTTATTGTCAAGCTTTAAATGTAAATGATTTGGGCCTCAATGGGAACCAGGCATGGATAGAATTAATGTGGCATTTATGCCTTCGATTAGAATCAGAAGTATACGCTGGGCTCCAGAGGCCCAGTTATATTTTGATTATGGACTGCTAGGCAGTCAGAAGTTCAGGCCCAAAAATGAATAATGGCCTGGACTCCCATATCAATAAATCTGAAATTAATACAAAAAACAGATATATATTAGGAAGAAAAAACAAAAAATAGAAAAATATAGTGCCTGAACAGGATTGGACTTTAAAAAATAAGGGAAGAGACTCGTTACAAAGAATGAAAACACGCGGGCCCCCAAATAAATTTCATCATAAAATTCTAGACTCGGAAGGACCGTTTAATGAATTTCACGGTCTTTCCAAAAGTTAATAAAGATGTAGACATTGTTAGACACGATTAATAATATTACATTCCTAATACGGGTGCACATTTATGTGACCCAAATCTCAAATCCCGGCGAAGCTGAAATGCACTAAAGTCACAGGCGTACAGGTACGGTGTGACTTGTATTACGTTTTTGTGACGTCGCAATTCTTAAAAATGACAAAGCGGAACATTAATAATGTATAGAAATTGAAGAATATAAAGAAATCGGATAAAAACAAATATGGCAGTTGAGCGACCGTGCTAGAACCACGAAATCCGGAAGTGCCTAACACCTTCTCCCGGGTTAACAAAATTCCTTATCCAGATTTTTGATTTCGCGGACTGTTGAACATAGTCATAATTTACTCGGTTCGAGATTAAACAGGTGACTTGGGACACCAATATTTTCCCAAGTGGAGACTCTGAAAATTAATAAATAAATCCCCTTCCGAATGTCCTTTAATTGGAAAAACTCATTCCCGGTTATTATTATATATCTTCCCCGGGGTGTAGTAGTAATTACTAGCACAACACTAGTAAGTAAAAAAGGAGGTGTGACAGCTCTGGCGACTCCGCTGGGGACAAGAAACCCAGAACTTTGGTTCAGGGTTTAAGAATTCGAGCTTAGTTAAATTGCTGTTTTTGATTATATCTGATTTTGTTATATGTTTTTGATCAATGTGCTATATGTTTACCGCTTTGATATTACGTGGACTGTATATATAAAATTGTGCCGAGAACCCTTCTCTTCTTACCTCCGAGGATGTGTTTACTGGTTGAGACTCCCCTTTCTGTTAAGTCATACCCAATAAGAAATAGAGTCCGGAAAAGTTACAAAGCCGGACAATCTTGCGGGTCCCCGGTACGTAGCCCCCTCCCCGATCCGAGTTGTTCACTCGGGTACTCGTCTAGTACCATGGAAAATCGGGATATTAAGCCTAGATTTATGACGATTATTTGCATCATATCTGACTTAGGGGGCTCAACACAGGGGTTGAGTCCGTATAGGACAGGTGACCCGGATATCAAAGACTGAGCATGATTATATGTTGCATTTATTTATCCTAGACTATTATGATGACCGGCCAAATACCTAAGGACAAAAAAAGAGAAAAAATAGCAATTTCTAGAATAGAAATACTTAAATACTGACGAAACGCTGTCAAAATTTTGAAAAAAGAAAATATATGAAAAGAGTCGGGTTAGTAGTCGGTCTTAAAACAATTTGACCAAACTACGCTGGTTTGATTCTCATCACTAGGCGAGATACGTAGGCAACCCGTGACGGGTCCAACCACCCCTTTTCAAAAAAATAACCAAAAATGTCAAGTTTTTAGTTTTCAATAAATCAAAGTGATGTCATTTTTGAAAATAGTTGAATGTTCCGAAAGGACGCTGAAAGGCTGTTTGTGCAAAAATGGCCGCTTTTTGAAGTCATTTCCCTTAAATAATAATAGTCTTCAAATCTTCGAACGAAGTATTGAAAGGTTGATTCTTTTGAAGAAAAATGATGAAAATCTTCTTTGAAAAAATATTTTTTGTTTTTGAGTCAAATAATATGAGTTCAAATCGCCTTTAATAAATGTGAAGGATGAGCACAATGCAAAATGAACCCTTTTCGCAAATGAATAAGATCTCTTTGGAGTTACGGTTATGGTGGAATGATTTGGGCCAAGATGGACAGTATTGGGTCTAGAAATATCTGAAAGATTTTACTGGGCTGGTTGATATAGTACCTCGAGGCGACATTATTCGAGCTTTAGTTGCCTGTTGGGATCCCGCACACAATGTTCTCCACTTCTCGGACTTTGAGCTCACTCCGACATTGGAGGAAATTGCTAACTACATCAGAAAGGGTGAGGTTCCCCTAAAAGATAAGTATCCGGTTTCTCCAAGAGCCATCACAGTGCATAGATTCCTCGACTCCTTGAAAATAGCCAGAAATGTTCAAAATGAAGATTTGGTCCACGGGTTTTGCACCATGAACTTTATATACCGCAGATATGGCCACGTTGGAGGATTCAATGTTCCAACGAACAAACTTTACAGCAAAGAGAACCGGGCTAAATGGGAGGAACACAGGCGTTTTGCCTTCATGGTAGCCTTTCTGGGGTTAATAATATTTCCAAGGAAAGACAGGAACATCGATATCAGAGTTGTCGGGATTTCCAGTACTCTCCTTACACAGGACAACAGTACTTTAGCACCAATGATAGTGGCCGATATCTTCCGTGCTCTCACAGCCTGCAAAGCGGGAGAAGATTTCTTTGAGGGGTGTAATCTACTACTTCATATGTGAATTATAGAGCATTTACACCACCACCCTCAGTTTTTGAGTTATGGATCGTCTGAAAAGACTTATATCGAAGAATTCTACATAAGAACAAAAGAGGCCAAGTTGCCGGAAGGGTCGAAAGGTTGGATCAGATATTTCCGATCACTTACTGCCAGCCAGATAGAATGGGCATATAGATGGTTGTCCATCAACGAAGTCATATATATGCCAGCATAGGGGTTGTATTTCCTTTTAATGGGTCTCAAGAGTATCCAACCTTATGCGCCATACCGAGTACTACGACAACGTGGAAGATATCAAATTGTACCGAAAGATGGGGACCTCAGCCTTCAAGTAATAGAAATCAGTCTAGATGGTCAATTCCCGAAAGTAAAAATCCGGCAAATATGGAATGAATGCCAATGTCTGAGAGTGGACACTTGTGTGAGAGATCGGGATAGAGGTGAAGTGTCACCGGGGTATTTCGCATGGTACCGTAGAGATTTTGAGCATGAGCGACCGATGAAGAGACCTCACATTAAAGAATTTGCCGAACTATCAAAGGAACAATGGGATTGGCTGGCCAAGGAGAATGAATATCGAGCCAAAATCAGCATGTTGGAGAAATAATTTCACGACCTCAAATTTGAAAGCAGCTTACAAGCAGCGGCCGATGAGGGTAAAAAGAAACAGCTGATGAAAGAAAATGAAACATTGAAGGATCATATTGTAAAGAGGAGAGCAGCAACCGATACCCCAGTTCGACTTGCCCGAGATGAAAAGCTAATTGATAATTTGTGGCGCAAGGTGAACGACTATAGCTTTGATCTGGATAAAGCTGAGAAGGAATTAATTGGGGTTCAGAGACAATTAGCTAAGAATGCCGAAGAAAGGGCTCGAATGATCCAGCAGTTAAAGGATGAACATAATGTTGAAGTTTCTCGGCTAAGGAAAAATATTGCCGCGACTGAGGTCAAAAGTAGCAAACAAACAAAATAATTTGACATAGAGAAAGAGCACTACTACATGGCCATGGCCCAGTTAGAATTGGAGCTACAACAACTTGAAAAAGAAGAGCCAGCAAACCTTGGATGTTCGTGCCGAACAAATTGGGAGGTTGCTTCAAGAGAAAGGGATCATCAGGGAAAAGATTGTCAACATTGCTCACTATATTACGCAGAAATGGCAACTGTGCGAGGATATGACCCAGTCCACATTTACCGTAGCAGTAATGTTCTTTGTGAAACAAGTGATGACCGACCTGTACAAACTCCAAAAGGGATTAGCATATAGGCCCGCGGTAAGACCGAACGATGTCTCGCGGACACGAGGAGCTTTAATGTATTCATAGGGCATGTATTTTCTGTATTTTTATTTTTTACATCTAGAAGATTGTAGTGCAACATCATCTTCTGTAATCAATATTTGAATATCAATGAAATTGAAAATTCAAAAGTTGTCATTATTCCTTACATGCAATTGCTTGAGCGATAGGCAAACATATAGGATCGAAAAAAAACAAAAAGAAAAAAAAGAAAAAAAAAAGAAAAGAAAAGAAGAGAGAAAAAGGAAACCATGGAAAAGATGGGTGGAAAGAAAAGAAAAGAAAAAAGAAAAGCCAAAAAAGAAAATTGGCGGGTCAAAAGAAAAAAAATAATGCCGGGATGATGCATAATTGACAGGCAAAAGTTATGTTTTTAAAACTTGTGATGTTCATCTATTATGATCTAACTATTAACAAGTTTTTGTCGTTGATGAGTATCAGATAAAACAGTTAGCAACTGGCATTCTGGCATATCACAACTACAACAGTCGTTCTAAAAGCATGACAAAGGCAGTGACCCAAGAAATTGAGCCGACAATCATGGATCTCGTGCAAGAGGAGGAAGTAGTAAATGTGAATAGCATTAAGGAAGAAATGTATAAGCTAAAATAGCAGATGTCGAAAATGTATCAGGCTTGGTCGAGGGGACAACTCTTACCTACTTACCCAGCCAACCCCACATATATTCCTCTATCAATCCCGAACCAAGATCCACCCACCATGAACTCATTTTCTACATACCCTACATACCCACACTATTACACCACTACATCACAAGTACCACCCTCACTTCCTAAACAAGCTCCTCCACCACCACCCTAGGCCGCTCCAGTGTATATGGCACTACCACCAACCACTTTACACAAATCCTCTAGTGAGCCTACATTTCATATCCAGGATAATCATTACTACCCTCCACAACCTACCTTCAGACAACATGATTCTTACATCCCACTTATCGATATGACGAAGGAAGAGAAACCTACTAGAAACGCTGAACAAGAGGAGATGGCCAGGAAAATGAAGAGCCTTGAGTAGTCATTTCGCAATATGCAGGGTCTGGGAGGCCAAGTTAGTGTGGCATACAAGGACTTGTGTTCGTTCCCTGAGGTACAACTACCCACTGGGTTTAAATTGCCGAATTTGACAGGTTATTGCAGCAAAATGCATGGAGCTGGGGAAAAGGATGAACTACTTATGGCTCATTTTAGTCAAAGCCTCAGCGACTCAGCATTGGAATTGTACACCCATCAAGATCATACTCGATGGTTCATTTGGGACGATTTGGCTCAATCATTTGCGAACCATTTTCAATATAATCTGGAAATCATCTCGAATAGATTGTCATTGACCAAAATGGAAAAGAAGCCCGGAGAGAGTTTTTGGGAGTATGGTTTCAGGTGGAGAGAACAGGCGGCCCGTGTGGATCCACCAATGAAAGAAGGAGAAATGGTAGATTGTTTCTTACAAGCTTTGGAGCCGACATACTACGGGCATCTAGTGTTGTGCAATCGGAAAGACCTTTAATAAGGTAGTAAAGATGGGGAGTTTTGTGGAAGAAGGTTTGAAAATGAATAATATCATGAGTTATTCAGCCATCAAAGCTACAAATCAAGCAATTCAGACGAGGATAGTAGGATCAATTGGGAAGAAAAAGAAAGAAGAAGTGGCAGTTATAGAGGGAAGGTCTTGGTCCCGGGGCCCCAACCCATATCATTATCAGCCTCGCCCATATTAACCATACCCACCAACACCGTATAACCTACCACAACATTATTATCCTCCGACTGGTCCTCAGTTTTCTATTCAGCATGCCCAATCTTACCCACCACCTCCTACTTCATGGCGAGCCCCAACCCCTCAGAATGTCTACCATGCCCAAAATACCTACCCGCCACCAAAAACCTACAGAAATCCTAATCGAAACAGTTTCCGTCCAGACCCTGAAGTCAAAATTGACAGGGCTCAGTGAAAGAAAACATTCACTTCTCTGGGAGAATCATATACCAACCTCTTTCACCGATTAAGACACTTGGGAATGCTAAGTCCTATTGAGCCTAAAATTCCCAACCCTCCACCGAGAAAATTAAATCAATCCATCCATTGTGAATATTGTTCTTGGGCACCGGGACATGACACGGAGAAATGTTGGCACCAAAAATCTGCTATATAATAACTCATTGACTCTAGAAGAATTAAGGTGCAAGCACCCGAGACTCCCAACATAACGCAAAATCCTCTGCCGGTGCACCATGAAACACATATGATAGAGCTAGTACACGGAGAAACCTGCAAAAAACCCTCTCAGACTGTGATGACAATCAAAGCAAACAACAAGATATAGGAGAAAGTCGGGAGTGAGAATGTGTCAGTTGAGCCACCTGTAAGTCAGCCAACACTGGTAATTGAGCTTGGACATGTAAAAGTGATAGTACCTGGGGTGAAGGCCATATTGACTAAGAAAGGGGCACATATAGAACCAGTTGTTATCAAGCCGATCGTTCAGATGCCGATTGTGAACATCAAAGTTGTACCTTGGAATTATGACAAGGTAACTGTCATGTACAAAGGGAAAGAAGTTAAGAGGGAAATCTGCAAAACCCATGGTTTGACCCGGTCTGGGCGATGTTTTGCTCCTGACGATTTAAGGAAGGTGAAAGTTATGAAAGAAAATCCGGGCCATGTGAGGAAAGCGATAACCGAAGAAGAAGCTGAGGAGTTCCTAAAGAAAATGAAAGCTCAATATTACTCCATAGTTGAGCAATTGAGGAAGACACCAACTCAATTATCTTTGCTATCTCTGTTGATTCATTCCGATGAACACCGAAGGGCGTTAATGAAGATCCTAAATAAAGCTCATGTACCAGAAAAGGTCACGATGTTTCATTTGGGAAAGATTACAAACAAAATTTTTGAGGCCAATAGGATAACATTCTTAGACGATGAGCTACCACTAGAAGGGACAGAGCACAATAAGGCGTTATACCTTACAGTAAAGTGTGATGAATCAATGGTGACTCGTGTCTTGGTCGGTAATGGGTCGAGTGATAATATTTGTCCTTTGTCTACTCTAGGAAAATTGAAAATTGATCACGAAAGGATCCACTAAAATAGCATATGTGTGAGGGGATTCGACGGAGGTGGAAAGAACACCATGGGAGATATTATACTAGAACTCACCATCGGACCAGTGGAATTCACCATGGAGTTTCAAGTGCTGGACGTTGTTGTGTCCTATAACCTCTTTTTAGGACGTCCATGGATCCACACTGCAAAATCGGTGCCTTCTTCACTACATCAAATGGTGAAGTTTGAATGGGATCAGCAAGGTATAGTAGTGCACGGTGAGGATAATGTTGGTAATGCCATCACACCATTCGAAGAAGTCGAATGAGACAAAGGTCCTTGGGTGTACCAAGTGATGGACACTGTAACTATGAATAAGATATTTGAAGGAAAAAGCATCCTAATACCCAAAGTAACCCCTGCAGCATTCATGGTTCCCAACGAAATGATAAAGAATGGGTTCTCTCCAGGAAGAGGTCTAGGAGTCGCTTACAGGGTATAACACAACCAGTTCACCTACCGGGTATCACTAATACTTTTGGCCTGGGTTACAAGCCAACCATCGCCGATATACAGAGAGCCAAAAGATTGAGAAAGAAAGGATGGACCCTCCCCTAACTTATCCCAAAACTGTCCTACTCCTTCGTCAAGCCTGGTATACAAAGATGTCCGGCGACTGTCAAGCCGGGCCATGCAGAGATAAGGCCAGATGAAGAGCTATTAGCAAGGATTGAGAGGTTGTTTGAAGGCGTGAATATGATAGAGACAGCTGAGGGAACAAGCAAGATGGATGTTCAATTTGTTGGACCCCAGATCAGGCTAAATAACTGAGAAGCTAATCCTCTTCCAATCAGGAGGGAGTTGTGGTAGTTAGCTTTTAATGTTCCATTCCTAAATATGTCTCGTTTCAAAAAATTGTAATCGTATGATCTATCTAGTCAAATGTATCCAATCCTTGTTACCTTTCAAAGTTTAATGAAATGCAATTTCTTTCTTCCTCTATTTTTGTAGCCTTATTTTATTTTCTTTTCTTTTCTTGTACAGTCCAGTTTTTGCTGATTTCAATGATGTGCCATGCATGAACACTACTAGAAATTAGAGCTATGGCAACACTTTTTATTGCTACAGTTCTGGAACCGTTGCTAAAGGTTGTCTATGGTTACGGTTTTAACCGTTACTAATAATTATTAGAACTATCGGGACACTTAGTAATTGAACCGTTGCCACAGTCCACAAACCATCCCTATAGAAGCATATATGGCAACACTTTATATAACCATAACAATAAATCCATCTATGGGAACGGGTATATCTACTGTTACGGTTATTAATTCCCTTTTTTTTCCACCCAAATTTTTAGTACCCGCTAAAATATTGGTTGGGCCAGCCATCTAATTTTTTTTTTTAGTTTTATACCTCATAAAATATGAAATACACTAAACCCCTAAAACCATATGATGTCTTCCTCGATTGCAGTCTACTCCAATATAGTACTCCAAAAAATAGCTCTAAAATCAGACCAAATCAGCGAAAATCCGTCAGAATTCCAAAATATATCGAATTAGAGAGCTGTTTGCGGGATTCAAGGGCTCTCTTCGCGATTGGGTTTGAGATTTGAGTCATTGTGCGCCTGATTTTGCTATTTTTTTGGAGAGACCAAGCTCAGCTTTTTAGGGCTTCTGTTCTTGTGTAGATTGTCAACAATCATGTTCCTTCTGCCGTAATTCATTTTTCTTCAAAGAGACCTCATCAGCAAATTGAGTCGATGCCGCGCTAGGCTGATGCTCTTCGTAATCTCCTTCTCGGGTGAACTCGGCTGAAAATCGAGTGGTAAGAACCTTTGTTCTCTCTATATTTACCAATCGTATTAATCTATTTCTCTAGATTATCAATGGTAAGCCCTAAAAATTGAACGGTTCTTTCTCTAGATTATCATGTTCTAACTCATTCCTCTTTGACTCTTCTCTCTTCCGGCTTAGTGCATTGATTGTATAATTATAAGGTGAGTTCTTCTTTGTTAATTTTGTAATATTCGGGTTGCTGCTATATAGAAATTGTGTAAATTGTTGGTCTTTAATTCTCTGCGTTTGTCCGGAACAAACTGCGACTGGTTGCGGACTCTGTTGCTTGACCAAAAGTCCTTTGAATTAAGGGAAATGTTAGCGATACTCTTTTATGGGTTGACTGTGATGGCCCCTCAGGAGTTGCACTTCAGCAATTCGCCTTTGTTTTTAAAGGTGTTTGAATAACTTCTTTACTCTTCTGAAACTTTTTTATGTTTTTAGAATATTGAAACAAAATGCTACCTAAACCCCCAACTGGAATTTAACGGACTATTTGTGTGCATTCCTTTTCAAGCAGTTTGAGAGTTTTTTTTTGTTGACAAAAGTTTAGACAAATATGTTGTTAGATAAGTGCTCACTGTTGTTTCTCAATTGAAGATGTATTACTTCATAATAGATGCTTCACGACATTAAATTAGTGACAATTGAATGTATTCTCAGTACTTCAAGCATACAAGGAAGAGGAAGACTTTGGAGAGTTGTTGTTTTGTTGAAGTAATAACTTTGAGCCTTGATTATTATTCTCACTCATGAAATGCCATGAGAAATGATTACAAGTGTTAGAATCTGCTGGAGGAGAACTCAAATGTGAATGATCCAAACATGTTTGGAATTTCTTGAGTTTTTTCTTTAGATGAGTGTTTCAATAGTTCTTTATGTCATTTTCTGTCCTTTGTGAAAGATATGATGCTATGCCTGCCCATCTGTACAAATATATATCAATCATATAAAAAATAACTCAGGTTCTTTCCCTACACAGATGCAAGCTTTTCCTATTTCTTCCTGTAGTTCTTTCCACTTTTATGATATTGGCTGCCAATTTTTTTCTCAGTTTATATTGGGGAAACCATGAAGGTGTATAAAACTGTTAAGATAGTACACTTACATTTTCTAGTCTCTTTTTCCATTTGTCATTCTCATAATATTTTTGTTTTCTTCTGTCAATTTTCGGACATATAGGATTTACATTCTTGCCATGTGTACTTGCTGGGCTTAGCACTGCACCATAGTATTTGGTCGAAGGAAACATTTTTTCAGAGGTACACTTATATCCTCTTTCTTAATCGATTTCTCATTCCTTTTTTGTTGTTAATAAATGTGACTACTGACTTGTTGTAGAATCTAAGTTTTTCTAAATTTGGGAGTGTATTGAAGTGATTGCTAGCTGTGTGTAATGTGTTTCTGAAGTAGGATCTTTTGTTTGGTGAAAACATATACATGCATATGAATCAAGAATTTCTTCTCTTCTCTACTCCTCTGATTCTTTAAGATGGCTATCCTCTGCCATATTCTCTTTATGTTCCGAAAATATTGTTTAAGACGACTATTGTACTTTTTTGCTTTTTGGTTTTTTTCATCTTACTATTTTCAGAGAAACAAAATAATATAGTATTGTGGAGATCTTGATAGAATTGTAGTATAGTATGTTTATGCTAATGTGTGTTACAATATTGGGAAGGAGGATATTTAATTGAATAATTGTTATTCACAATCCCTTATCCTACACCTATTTGTGTCTTGTCTAAAAAGGTTGATTCTTTTTATTACCTCCAAGTATGTCCTTCTTGATCCCTGGATCTTGCTTACCTTGAATACTAATTTCGGTGATTTGAATATATTATATAGGATATCCATGGATTATAGTAATAAAAGTTGGATGAATCTCCTTAGATGGACGGATGAGTATATAGGTGGAGTGCATAATTTTCTTGATAAGGCATTTTAACGAGCCGCCTAAGGAAATGAAATTTTATGTCCTTGCAAAAAGTGTATTAATGGTTATTGGCATTATAGAAATGTGGTAGAGGATCATTTAGTTGTTCATGGGTTTGTTGATAGTTATACCAAAATGGATTTTCCACGGGGAGAGATTTTCCTCGAGAAATACACATTCTCCAAGCAATAACGATGAAGGTTCTAACATGCGTGATGATATTGATGGAATGCTTCATGATACATTTAGAAATATAGATGGTCAAGCAGGGGATGAAGAAGGGGCTGGGGAAAGACAATCTGAAGATGCAAGGAAATTTTTCAAATTACAAGAGGAAGGAAAACAAGAGTTATATCCGGGGTGTGAAAATTTCAGTAGACTGAGTTTCACTATTCGGCTGTACTTGCTTAAATCCTTGCACGGGTTGAGTAATGTGGCTTTCTCAAATTTGTTATAGTTGATAAAAGAGGCATTTCCCTTTGCTCAGGTACCAGAATCCTTCAACAAGGCTAAAAACATGATAAAAGATTTGGGTCTTCATTATGAAAAAATACATTCATGCCCCAATGATTGCATGTTATTTTGGAAAGAAAATGAGAAGGCCGATATTTGCTCTATTTGTGGGTCTTCAAGATGGAAGAATGTTGGTCCTTTGAATAATGCAATCTCTAAAGTCCCTACAAAGAATTTAAGGCACTTTCCTTTAAAGCCTAGGCTTCAGAGGATATTAATGTGTCCTAAAACGGCTGCTATGATGAGATGGCATGCTAATGAACGACTTAATGATGGGAGTATAAGACATCCTGCTGATGGGAAATCTTGGAAGGATTTTGATTCTATGCACCCAGATTTCTCTAGCGATCCTCGTAATGTTAGATTGGGTCTTTCAAGTGATGGTTTCAACCTGTTTCATACGATGAGCATTTCTCATAGCATGTGGCCTGTTATGTTAATGAACTATAATTTATCACCGTGGATTTGCATAAAGCCAGAGTATATAATATTGTCTATGATCATTCCAGGTCCATCGTCTCCGAAAAATGATATAGACGTGTACCTACGACCATTAATTGAAGAATTGAAGGAACTATGAGAAACAGGGTTAGACACATTTGATGCTGTAACCAACCAAACTTTCCGAATGCGTGTTGCCTTATTGTGGACAGTTAGTGATTTTCCAGCATTAGCTATGCTTTCAGGATGGAGCACTAAGGGGAAATTGGCATGCCCCACTTGCAATTATGTCACATGCTCTCAATATCTCAAACATAGTCACAAGATGTGTTACTTGGGTCATCGAATATTTTTGCCTCTTGATCATCCATTTCGAAGAGATAAGAAGTCATTTAACGGTAAAGAGGAGCACAAACTTGAACCTCCTCCTTTGTAGGGTAAGGAAGTGTTTGAAGAGCTGATTGAATTCAACAATATCTTTGGAAAGGAAACTAAAAAAAGGTCTCGGAGTGCTAAGGGTCCATGGAAAAAGAGATCCATTTTTTTGAATTTCCATATTGGGTGCATAACAAATTGAGGCACAATCTCTATGTGATGCACATTGAGAAAAACATATGTGATAGTTTGCTTGGGACCTTATTGGAAATAGATGGAAAGTCAAAGGACCATGAAAATTCTCGCAATAACTTGCAAGAAATGGGGATACGAAAGGAGCTACAACCAAAAACAAACAATAATGGAACTATAAGTTTGGCGAAATCTTGTTTCTACATGGAACCAAGACAAAAAATTTTGTTTTGTACCGTCATGAAAAATGCTAAATTACCAAAAGGGTGTTCTTCAAATATTTCAGAACGCGTGCATTTGAAGGAGATTAAAATATCAGGGTACAAGAGTCATGATGCTCACTTTATGATGCATTACTTGCTCCACGTTGCTGTTAGAAAAGTGTTGTCCAAGAATTTTTCATTGGCCTTGATTAGGTTGGGAAATATATTTAGAGCCATATGTAGCAAGGTCATACAGAAAAGAGATCTTGAAAAGATGCAGTCTGAAATTGTTGAAATAACATGTGAGCTTGAAAAAATTTTCCATCCAACATTTTTTGACATAATGTTGCATTTGCCTGTTCATTTGGTGAATGAAATTAAGCATGGGGGCCGGCTCATATTCGTTTGATGTATCCCATTGAGAGAAACCTATGTAAGTACAAGGTGTTTGTACGCAATCGAGCTTATCCAGAAGCGTCAATAGCAGAAGGGTTTTTGGCTGACGAGTGCTTGACTTTTTGTTCGAGATACCTACATGATGGCGTGAAGACAAAATTCAGTAGGTACCAAACTATAGATAATGAGTGCTCTCAAAATTTGTCATCTTTATTCCCTAATATAGGCCATCCAATTGGAAGTAAGAAAAAAAATACTTTTCTTATGGATTCACAGTTATTTTTTGAAGCACATCGATATGCTTTGTTCAATACTAGAGATGAAGAATGGAAAAGTTTATCGAGTAAGATAATTTTATATATGTTTATTTATATTTTATATTTGTTTATTTAATGATTAAACTTGAAATATCATGATTGCAGGGAACATAAAAATTTAATTGTTAGTCACGATTGATCAAATGCATAGGAAAGAGCAAGTAATCATAGTCGAGAATTCAGTAATTGGTTTAAGGAGAAAGTTAAAAATATTGTAGTGCCATATTATCTACGATGGATAGACAAAGGACCTAATACGGTTTCCAAAAGATATACTGCATATTTTATTAATGAATACCATTTTCATACCAAAGAACGAGATTCCCGAGGCAAGACTCAAAATAGTGGAGTGACTTTATTGGCAACAACTAATAATTTTGCTAGTGCTAGGGACAAAAATCCCGTCGATGGTGAGGTTATATATTATGGAGCTATTCAGGATATCATTGAGGTTGATTATTGGGGTTGTTTTAACGTTGTACTATTTAGATGTGATTGGTTTCGTAATAAAATAGATGATTATGGGTTAACTCGGGTGTCCTTCTATAGATTATGCAGTACAGATGACCCTTTTGTGTTGGCATCACATGTTTATCAAGTTTTTTATGTAGAGGATCCAACTGAAAATGATGTTTATTATGCAAGAAATAAAGTACCTGTTGATTTGTATGATCTAGAGGAAGAGAATTGTCCCAATATTGACACACATTTTGGAGGGAACCTAATAATGACATTGGTTCCTCCTCTAGAATACTTGATATTGACGTTAGATGGTCAAGAGAAGATCTACCCGTTGATATTGTTAATATTCCAACTAACGCACAACATTCACATAATATGACTATAGAATCGGAAGAATCGGAAGAAGAGGATAGGTTTGATGATACTGATTGGGACTGGATGGAAGCAGATGATTAAATAAGAAAGTTCTAAAATTCTTTTAAATATATTCTTTTTAGAGTAAGTGATAATGCATTTATATATTTTAAGATTATTTTTTGTGTTGTCGATCACTTCTAATTCCGTTTCATTTTCTTTTTAAGGAGATTGTCATATGTCTGTTAAATGTCTTACAACATCATGGTTATTCTTTAGTGTTGTTATTGATATGTCATGTGCTATTGTTGTTTTTGAAGGTTATTTAACTCTAGAGTGATCGGAAAAAGTGCATTTCTGCATTTTCTGTCCAGGTGATCAGAGAAAGAACGTTTCTGCATTTCTTGTCTAGGTGATTGCTCTTTACATCAGAAAATTTTGGTCGGTAATTGAATCTATGTGCTTGAAAATTCGTGCATGTTTGTGATTTGATTTGATACAATAATTTTTTATTGATATTTAATGAAACAGACATCTAGCTTTATACGTATTCATAATGGCTCCAGCTGCAGCAGACTCCATCAAGCCTAGAGGTAACACATTTGTTATCTTCGCACCTCACATAAAATATGTGTAGACTGTTCTAATGTAAATAATAGCAAATCGATTTAGCAACGCTGTGATTTGTATGAGATCTCTATAAAATTATTTTCATGGTGAACTCATGTTATGAGATGCAGGGCTGTTCTTTGGTCCTAAAACAATTCGCATGCAAAGACCAAATCTTTTATGCTTAAACAAGAACTTAGCACTTTCTTCACTTGTTTTTTTTTTTTGTTGTAATATTTAAAATTTTAAAAACTAACTTATTGTACTATGTTTAGGAAACAATCATTTGATTTCTATCTGGAGGATATAATCTTCTGTAGATAAACAGGAAAAAGGATATTTAATCTATCTCATTATTTTCAATGTTCCTACTAAACTTAAACAGTGATTATTGCTATAAGTTTTTCTTACCATGAGAAATAGGTGTATCTAACTTTAGTTTTTGCCATATATGAAGAATTTATTCAGCAATCTTTATTTTGCATTGTTATTTGTATATACACAAAACACAAAAATTTCAAATGCACATTTCAAGGTTTACTTGTTTTCAATAACTTAAATAAGCCTTTAAATAGGTAGGACGGTGCGGAAAAAAGTTAATTGCTAGTTAAAAAGTTTTATAATGGAATTCTCTTACTACTTTAATTTTACGTAGTATTTGTTTCTGACATGATATAATTCTTATGGCTTTGCAACAACTATGCTTGCAGCTCAAAATATCAAATTGGAATGATGTTAGTAATTTTGGTTAATTTTGTTTACTATGTACTTTAACCTCTATCTCCATTTCCTTTCTAATGAAATCAGCTATACAATACAGGTACTTTAATGCCTAACTGAATCCTAAGATTTAAGTTCTTAACCCAACATATCAATAATATTTGAGACTTAAGAAGATTTATGTTTCCCAGGATAGTAATGTCAGGAGGAAGAGCCCATTGTTCACTTTTGCTCTATGGTTGTGAGAAATATGTCCAATGCACCTAATACATAACCCTCTGCTTCACTAGTTTCATTAGAATTCTGTTATGAGATGTACCATCTTTATGCAACAATATAATTAATGATTTACCTTATTGTTGCTGTTGTTGACTTATTCAAGGGAAACAACAGTGAGAAGTAGTGAAACGCGACACAACAAGGCAGCAAAATATTTTAAGAGATATGCAAAGTTTATCAATTGCCAAATTAAGTTCATTACTAATATATCACATGTTACGGTATGTCATAATAACCACATGTTTTTCTTTGTTCAATGGTAGTAGGATGAATCAAGAAGGGTGCTCAAGCAAAAACAAAAAAAATATCCAACCGCATTCTAGCTGGATCACTTGCTTCTTTGCGAAACCAAAACGTTTCGTCGTTGACAACAAAAAGAACCTCTCAAGCTATAAGGTCTAATAAAAATAAAGAAAGACAATCAGAATCTCGATAACTTGCATTTTTCCGAAATCGGTCATTGACAACAAAAAGAACCTTTCAAGAAAATGAAGAAAGACAATCAAAAGCTGAGAAGGTTTCACAAAGATATTAATTGCAAGAAAAAGTGCGGCAAGTGCCATTGATTTCTACCTCTTCTACATCAGAAGGAGTGCAAGAACAAGTGCGGCAAGTGCCAATGTATTCCATCACTCCTAGATCACAATCTGTGCATGGACCATCTCTAGATTCTACCAATCATGAAGCAATTGAACAATATGAGGAACCAGACAAGTATATATAAATTTTAATCATAAAATTAACTAATAGTGGTGATTGGTGATTATCCTTGTTTTGTATTAGTGGCTCTCCCGTGTCAAAAAGGAAAAGAGGCCCTACTCAAATGCAAAGTGTGCATGGTAGGAATGATCGTAAAATAATCGTACTAAATGATTTAAATCAACCTGTTGGTCCTACTGATGAAGTTGTAAAAGAGTTGGGTAGCTTCCTCGGAACATTGGGAAGGAATGAGACCTTTTGTCCTCTTAATATATTTGATTGGAGGAAAGTAGATACAAAAAATGATAGTTGGAAATATGTCAAGGTTTGAACTTCCTAATGTTCAATAAGTGTCGATAATATTTCATATTTCTCATATTAACTAGTTGCACTAAATTTGTAGGGAAAATATGACATTCCTGAAGAGGCGGAGAATTGGGTTTTTGATTCAGTTTGTACTGCTTGGAGAAAGTATAAAAGTCAGTTAAAGAGAAAGCACTTTGAAGCATATGAGAATGACGAGCTTCGAATGGAGAATAGGTCAAAAGATGTTCCGGAGTCTCACTTTAAAGATCCTCTTGAATATTGCAACTCTGATGCCGCTAAGGTAATTACATCCAACTTTTGCCAACTTTGTACGAGATATAATAAGGAATCTTCACCCTTTTTTTCTATTCTATAGTACATTATTTACCAATAATATAACTTTGTTGACAATCTTTGCTTGTTATTTGCAGAAAACATCTGAAACCAATATCGCAAATCGAAAAAAGTTGAAGCATCCACATACTGCTGGGAAAACAAATTTTGCTAGAATCATCGAGGTTTTATTTTTTTCTCTTATTTTTTTAAAAATATGAACTGGCTAACTTTGCACGAAAACATTATTATACTAATTTTCATGTTATTAGGAAAAAAAGAAAGAAATGGCTGATACTTCAGATACTTTATCAAGTAAGGACATCTTTGTGGCCACAAGAAAAAGAAAATATAGCCGAGTTTACAAAGACTCCTATGAGGATACAATTAGTAAAATTGTAAGAAAGTTCTAATTTAAAGTTTGTTATGATTATTTATTTCTTCTTTATTATCGTCTTAGTTTTATTTACTTAAACTCTATTCTCTTGCATTTGGTTTGTAGGTTGAAATGGAGAGGATCCAATCAAATCAAGAAAGTGGAGATGGAAGTGATTCAATTGATGCATATGCATTTGTCATGGGACCTGAGCACCCAGGTCGGGTAAGATTATATGGACGAGGGGTTAATAAGACTCTCTTAAAAAGAAAAAAGGAGATTTTGGATCCTCTGTAAATGCTACTGATGAGGGAATGGAACAAAAAATGGAGGAAATAGAAGAGAGGATGCAACAAAAATTGATGGAAAAGCTCAACGCACAAATGGAAAAAATGTTGGAAGAGCTCAATGCACAAAAGGATGCTAAGGAACAAGATATTACGATGAACGTCATTACACGTCATCAACGTCTCAACCCCGATTTAAGACTTGATCCTTATATGCTAATATTCAGTGCTCATGCACAACCAGATGTTATTCAACCAATCAATCATCCATCCGCTGGCAGTAACACTCGAGGTTAGTCATTAGCAAATATTACACGTCTTCTATTTCCTCTTCTTCTTAACTTTACTCGAGTTTCTCTATCTATAATTAGTATGTTAATCTATCAAAAAACTTCCTGAGTGACCTATGATTAAAATTGAGAATGGTTCAAAGTTCTTTTATTAATAACTTAATGATGACCAAAAATAAAAGGGAACATTTGTTTATAGACACTGTGGAGGCAAGCATGGCTTATTTTTTTAAAAGTAAAATATTAATAAAGCTAAAGCCAAATAATCAAATCCTAAATATGACTACTAACCAAGAATCTAGCAACCCAAGACAGACCAAAATATCAGACACAAAATCCAACGGCTAAGCAACACGATATGGGGTTGAAACTAAGTTCAACTATTAACAGTCTCCTGCTCTGACTATTAATTCATCAACTAGTAAAATGCCATGTTTTAATTTTTCAGTATCTTTTGGTTGCTTGTTCTTTGTACTCTGAACTGCTACCTACTAGTGAGTAGTTTTATAATGTAGTTTCGTTGATGGTCCTTTTTGTCTCACAAATTTGTGAACTCCAATCTTATATTTTCTGAGTTCACAAAAATTTAGGTCCTTAAAACTATAAGAAAAAAAGGTGCCTCACACAACTAGTATCTATTTTACGAGACACAAATTGAAATTTCCCCGTACTAGTAAAGCCAAAGAATTTAAAAAGGCAAGTCAACTATCTATGGCTGTTTCTTCACAAAAAAGGTACAAAAAAGACTTCACTTCATAAGTAACATAATCAATAAACTAATAAAACCCCATTTTTCCCTCATGTCCTTCTATTTCCAACTTTCTTGTCATAATTTCTTTTCATGTAGCCAAGTGGGGTGAAACAATTAAAGCTCAGTTCAGTTGAAAGTTTCATTTTTTTATCTCCAAATTTGTTGTTGTCATATCTTGATGTAGAGAAAGAGGAACATTTTTTTATCTCCAAATTTGGTTGTTGTGTTACTGACGTTGGTTCTGGTGAATTGTTGGTGTTATGAACAACTTGTTTTCAGTTTATGGTACTGATTACTGACTCTACATTCTCCAGTATCTAATTTTTCTCTTGTAACATGATATGATCTAACATATATATATATATATATATATATATATGATGGGGATATATATGATGACTTAATATCTAGAAGAGTGCACTCGAGTGGTGCTAAGAAGTTTGATGAACTCTGTCCATATCCTTGTAATGGTGTTGGTTGGGTAGTTATCTGGTTAGTATTGGCTTCAATGGAAACTTGAGTTTTTGATATTTGTCTTGTAGCTAGTAGAGCTAAAAATTGCATCTTTTTGGTGTTCTTGCTCTAATGGGAATTTGTCTGAGCTACCAAATCAAGACTGAGACCACATTTTATTTATACTCTTTTGTAGGTAGAGTAGATGAAGCAATGGAAGACAGAGGTAGTGATGAAGGTAGTGATGAAGATCTTGTTCTTACTTAAGAGATTTTTGAATTGTGGATTGTTGTAGATGCATGTGGCGGTTTCTAAGAATATATGTCTGTTATCAAAACATTTTAAAATTTTGGACTTAAAGATCAATTATATGTATTTATTGGTTTCATCACTATCTATGGATTCATTATTAATTAGCTTGTTAGATAATTTGGATTATGAATAGTTTTATTTTGTTATTTATATAAATTTTAGTGTTTTATAGTTTATTGCAACAGGGGACACTATTTTCAATTCAATTAAACTATTACAACTAACAGAACCACTGCCATAGGTAGTTCAACTGTTGCAATAGCATATGTAATCGTTCCAAATTATTCTACAAATCATTGCAATAGGACCTGTAAATCGTTCCAAAATATTCTAAAAACCATTGCAATAGGTAATTCAACCGTTGCAATTTCTTAAAGAAATCGTTGCCATTTTTGTCATGCACGTAACAGCTTAATAGATATAGTAACAGTTATGGACCGTTGCAGTTGCTGTTATGGTAATGAAAAGTAACCGTTGCAGTTGATGAGAATAATCGTTCCAACAGGAAGAGGAAAAACCGTTGCAATAGACTGTACTATAGAAACGGTTATCTGAACCGTTCCATAAGCTCTATTGCCACGCCAGCTTGTGGAACGGGTGCTGAATCGTAGCAACAGATCTATGGCAACAGTTCACTTACCTATTGGAACGGTCTTGCATCCGTAGCCATAGGTGAATTTTTCAGTAGTGGAAGGATTCCCGGTCCAGTCTTGATAATCATATAGTTATACAAGAAATTGAAAATGATAATGAAGTGGAATATGAGGATGAGGAAGTTTTGGAGGAAATTAGTAAGGATTTGAGCCACTATGAAGAGAAACCCGAACCAAACTTAAATGAGACAGAGTCTATTAATTTGCGAAATGAGGAAAATATTCGGGAAACAAAGATTAGTGTGCACTTATAGGCTTCACTTAGAGAGGATTTGATCAGTTTATTACATGAGTACAAAGATATATTTTCCCGGTCTTACGATGACATGCCAGGGCTCAGTACTAACTTGGTGGTACATAAGTTGCCCACTTATCCGGAATACCGGCCTGTTAAGCAAAAGTTATGAAAATTCAAAACAAGTATCAGTGTGAAAATAAAAGAAGAAGTCAACAAGCAGTTTGAGGCAAAGGTCATACGGATCACCAAGTATCCCACCTGGTTAGCCAATGTTGTACTTGTTTAAAAAAAAGACGGAAAAACCAGAGTGTGTGTTGATTATCGAGACCTCAATAAAGCCAGTCCGAAAGATGATTTTCCATTGCCAAACATCTACATATTGATTGACAATTATGCCAAACATGAGATTGGTTCTTTTGTGGATTGCTATGCGGGTTATCATCAGATCTTGATGGACGAAGAAGATGCAGAAAAGACGGTCTTTATCACACCTTGGGGAACATATTGCTACAGAGTAATGCCGTTTGGGTTAAAGAATGCTGAAGCTACATATATGAGAGCAATGACCACTATGTTTCATGACATGATACATCGAGAGATCGAAGTGTATGTGGATGATGTTATTATCAAATCTAAAAAGCAGTATGATCATGTCAAAGACTTGAGGAGGTTCTTCCAGAGGCTTCGAAAATACAATCTCAAGCTCAATCCAGCAAAATGTGCTTTTGGAGTACCATCAGGAAAGTTACTAAGGTTTGTGGTAAGCCGGCGTGGTATTGAACTAGACCCGTCAAAGATAAAAGCAATTCAGAACTTGCCTCCGCCAAAGAGTAAGAAAGAGGTGATGAGTTTGTTGGGCGGGTTGAATTATATTAGCAGATTTATTGCTCAGCTGACATAGACATGTGATCCCATTTTCAAATTATTGAAGAAATATGCTGTGGTGAATTGGACTGAGGAATGTCAAGATGCATTTGACAAAATCAAGGAATATATGGACAATCCTCCTGTGTTGGTTCCTCCAGAACCTGGAAGGCCCTTGATCCTTTATTTAACTGTATTGGATAATTCCTTTAGCTGTGTACTGGGGCAGCATGATGAGACGAGGAAGAAAGAGCAAGCAATATACTATCTCAGTAAGAAATTTACATCTTACGAGGTAAAATATACTCAGTTGGAAAGGACATGTTGTGCTTTAACATGGGTTGCACAGAAGTTGAAACATTACTTGTCATCTTATACCAGTTATCTTATATCGCGTTTGGATCCACTGAAGTACATCTTCCAAAAGCCTATTTCCACAAGAAGGCTCGCTAAATGGCAAATTCTGCTTATGGTGTTTGATATTGTTTATGTAACCCACACTGCAATGAAGGCACAAGCAGTCGCTGATCATTTGGCAGAAAATCCAGTTGATGATGAATATAAATTGCTGAAGACATATTTTCCTGATGAGGAGACAATGAATATTGAAGAATTGGAACAAGACGAAAATTGGGCTGGAAATTATACTTTGATGGGGCTGTCAATAGCAAAGGTGTCAGAATTGGAGCAGTGCTCATCTCAGGAACGAGTCAGCATTATCATGTTACTGCTCATCTCCGGTTTTTTTATACTAATAACATAGCCGAGTACGAAGCATGTATCTTAGGATTAAGAATGGAAATAGACATGGGTGTTCAAGAGATTTTGGTCATGGGTGACTCGGATCTCTTGATACATCAAATTCAGGGATAATGGGAGACGGGGGATTTGAAGCTTATACCATACCGACAGTGTCTACATGAACTACCTCAAAGGTTTCAGTCCATAGAGTTCAAACATATCCCAAGAATGCACAATGAAGTTGCAGATGCCCTAGCCACATTGTCGTCCATGTTGCACCATCGGGACAAAGCTTATATAGATCCATTGCAAATACAAGTTCGTGATCAAAATGCTTATTGTTTCATAGTAGAAGAGGAACTTGATGGTCAACCATGGTTCCATGATATTAAAGAATATTTGAGGATGGGCCCGGATTTTCCCCCGACATCGGATCGTGATGGCGCCTACTCGTGGTAGCTAGGCAAGCCACAACATAGAACATTATCCTATTTGCATCATTATTCTATACTCATATTTATCAACAAGAGAAATAACATTAATTTAATAAATGCGGAAGACTTTCAAAATAGAGATAAGTAATACCAAGGTAACACACTAATGAAATCCTCTACCCAAGATGTGGAGTCACCAAATAAGCAAATAAAAGTGCACGGCATCACCCTTCATGCTTTTACTCTCATCCTCACCAAATAAGCAAATAAAAGTTCACGACATCACCCTTCATGCTTTTACTCTCATCCTCACATCCATGGCATGGCATTATCCTTCGTGCATGGTTAAATAACAAGGCACGGTATTACCCTTCGTGCATAATCAATCACAAGGCACAGCATGATCCTTCATCCATAATCAATAACAAGGCACGATATTACCTTTCGTGCATGATCAATAATATAAGGCACGACATTAACCTTCGTGCAAAATCAATAATATAAGGCATGGCATTAACCTTCGTGAAAAAACAGTAAAACAAGGGACGACATCAACCTTCGTGCATTAACACTCTTCCTCGCCCAAATAACAATCACAGTTAAGGGCAAAGAATGAAATATAATAATCATGAACCGTCCCGGCAAGGGACACAACAATCATCACAACAAGGTCCAGGCAAGTGAAAACAATAACTCACTTTACAATAAGTCCCGGCAAGGGAAAACAGTGTACAATTACACAATCCGGCAAGGGTTTAATAATTCATCTTTAAAACACCTCACAAGTATCAACAACGACTCACGGTCATGCTAGACGTTAGTGTATGGATGCTCGTCACCACAGCCCATACACCGCAGTCGATCACATAGCACATAGCACATAGCACATAATCCTATTCCCTCAAGCTAGGATAGATCAAACACTTACCTCTAGCCTTGAAGTTCCAATTTATCCTTCCACTATATCTTTACCCCGAATTTCCGCTTTCAACTTGCTCGAATCTAATCACAATTGATTCCAATAAATTCTATATAACTTAGTTTGAATGCTTAAAAATGGTTTTCTCAAAGTTTACCCCAAAATATCCCAAAATGCCCCTGGCCCCACGTGGTCGGAAATCGGGGTTCGGACCAAAATCTGGTTACCCATTCCATCAAGAGTTCAAATATATGATTTGTTTCAAAATTGGACCTCAATTCAAGGTCCAATTCCCCAATTCATGAAAACCCTATGTTCTACCCAAAAACAAGAATTTCTACCATGAAAACCTTTGATTTCTATTGAAAAACATGTTTAATGATGTTAGGAAATGAAAGAATTAAATAAAAAGTGACTTATAAATGCTTTGGAGTGATTTTGCTCTTGAGGGTTCGTGTGTGGTGTGTTAGGTTTTGAAAGAATGAGGAAAAGAGGTGAAAAATTTATTTAAGTATAAATTTGCACAGCTGCGGTTATCGCGAATGCGAATGTTTGTTCGCAATTGCAAACATAGCAGGCTGGGGACTGTCAGCATCGCATTTGTGACATTATGTTCGCATTTGCGAACAAGGCTGGGTTACTGGGGCTTTTGCAATTGCGACAATAAGTTCGCATTTGCGAACATGGGCTAATTATTGTCAACCTCGCATTTGCGAGGTATATTCGCATTTGCGAACCACTGCACACCCCTGCCAACTTCGCATTTGCAAAGTCTGGTTCGCATTTGCGAACCAAGGCTAATCTGGGACTTTTCGCAATTGCGAGAAAATCTTCGCATTTGCGAAGATACCAGCTGGGTGAAAAACCAGTTGTGATCTTTTTCAGAATTTGCTCCAACGGCCTATCAAATCTTTACCCGAGCCCCCCGGGCTCCAAACCAAACATGACACAACATAAAAAACATGTTACAAACTTGCTCGTACGATCACATCGCCAATATAACATCGATTTCATCAAATCAAGCCTCAAGTTTATGATTATCATTCTTTTTGTTTCATAACTTTCAAATTTAGAACTCAAGGTTCAAAACACATCAAACGACATCCAAATGTCACCAAATTTTGTAAAAAGAACATATATAATATTTAAGACTTGTACCGGGCACCGTAACCAAAATACAAGCCCGATACCAAGGTCATTTAATTCATTTTCCTTTAATAATTTCAGCATAACCAATTTAACAGAAAAATCCATAACTTAGGCTCTAGGCCTCAGAATTCGACTCCGAACACATGTCCAAGTCCCATATTTTCCTACGGACTTTCCGGGACCGTCCGATCTTGGGTCCGGGCCCGTTTACCAAAAATGTTGACCGAAGTCAACCATAACAATATTAATATCATTTTTCTTCAAATTTCTCATAGAATTCACATATTCTATCACAAAATCTTTCCGGCTACATGCCCGGATCATCCACGTAAATCGAGGCAACATAGAATAAGGTTTTCAAGGCCTCGAAAGTGCAGAACAAGTGAGGAAACCAGGTGATGACCCTTCGGGTCGTCACATCCTCCACCTTTAAAACAACCGTTCGTCCTCGAACGGACAAGAGAAGGAAGTACCTGAGTCGGGGAACAAATGTGGGTAGCGGCTCCACATATCAGACTCGGGCTCCCAGGTCGATGCCTCAGGAGGTTGACCTCTCCACTGAACACGCACAGAAGGATAACTCTTCGACTTCAACTGTCGAACCTGCCGGTCTAGAATGGCCACCTGCTCCTCCTTGTAGGATAAATCATTGTCCAATTGGATAGTGTTGTAGTCTAACACATGTGTGGGATCGTTGTGGTACCTCAGAAGCATAGATACATGGAAGACTAGATACACGGCTGATAGGCTAGGTGGAAGAGCTAGTCTGTAAGCCACCCCTCCCACTCGGTCCAGAATCTCAAATGGACCAATATACCTAGGGCTGAGTTTGCCCTTCTTCCCGAACCTCATCACGCCCTTCATAGGCGATACTCGGAGCAATACCCGCTCACCAACCATGAAATCTACATCTCAAACCTTACGATCCGCATAAGTCTTCTGTCTGGACTGAGCTGAACGCAATCTCTTCTGGATAGTCTTGACCTTATCCAAGTCCTCCTGAACTAAGTCTGTACCTAACAACCGAGCCTCTCGCGGCTCAAACCATCCGACTTGAGATAGACATCGCCTACCATACAACGCCTCGTACGGGGCCATCTGAATGCTAGACTGGTAGCTGTTGTTGTAGGAAAACTCCGCTAATGGCAGAAACTGGTCCCACGAGCCTCCAAAATCAATGACACGAGCTTGGAGCATGTCCTCTAGGATCTGAATAGTCCTCTCGGACTGACCGTCCGTCTGAGGATGAAAAGTTGTACTCAACCGGACCAGGGTGCCTAACTCCTGTTGAACCGCTCTCCAGAACCGCGAGGTAAACTACGTACCCCGATCTGAGATAATAGACACCGGCACCCTATGAAGACGAACAATATCCCTGATGTAAATCTCTGCTAACCTCTTCGATGAGTAAGAGACCGATACTGGAATGAAGTGTGCTGACTTGGTCAGTCTATCAACAATGACCCAAATAGCATCAAATTTCCTCCGAGTCAAGGGAAGTCCGGTAATGAAGTCCATAGTGATCCGCTCTCATTTCCACTCGGGAATTTTGATTCTCTGGAATACACCACCAGGCCTCTGGTGCTTATATTTCACCTGCTGAGAATTTAGACACCGAGCGACATACGCAACGGTGTCTTCTTTATCCTGCGCCACCAATAGTGCTGCCATAAATCCTGATACATCTTTGAGGCGCCCGGGTGATTAGAATACCGCGAACTGTGGGCCTCTCCTAAGATCAACTCTCGAATACCCTCAACATTGGGCACACAAGCTCGACCCTGCAATCTCAACACTCCGTCATCATCTAGAGTTACCTTCGTGGCACCTCCCCGCTGTACTATATCTCTCAAATCATGCAAATGAGGACCATCAAATTGCCTCTCACAGATACGCTCTAATAGAGAAGAACGAGCGACCGTGCAGGCTAACACCCTGCTAGGCTCAGAAATGTCTAATCTCACAAACCGGTTGGCTAAGGCCTAGACATCTAGAGCAAATGGTCTCTGACTGACCAGAATGAATGCAAGACTACCCATGCTGGCAGACTTTCTACTCAATGCATCGGCCACCACATTGGCCTTACCTGGGTGATATAGGATAGTGACATCATAGTCATTCAGCAACTCTAACCATTTCCGCAGTCGTAAATTCAACTCTTTTTGTTTGAACAAGTACTATAGGCTTTTGTGATCCATGTACACCTCACACGTCACACCATATAGATAATGCCTCCAGATTTTTAAAGCATGAACCACTGCTGCCAGCTCAAGATCGTGAACTTGATATTTCTTCTCATGTATTTTCAACGGTCTCGAAGCATAAGCAATAACCTTACCATCCTGCATCAATACCGCTCCAATCCTTGTAAGGGATGCATCACACTAAAATGTATAAGGCCCTGCACCCGTAGGTAGTATCAGCACTGGTGATGTAGTCAAGGGTGTCTTGAGCTTTTGAAAGCTCGCATCACACTCATCTTGACCACTGGAACCGGGCACCCTTCTTGGTCAACCTGGTCATCGGGGCTGTAATAGAAGAAAACCCCTCTACAAATCGATGGTAGTAACCTGCTAACCCCAAGAAACTCTGGATCTCAGTCACTGAAGCTGGTCGAGGCCAATTCTGGACTGCCTCAATTTTCTTTAGGTCTACCTGAATACCTTCCACTGATATAATATGACCCAGAAATGCCACCGAACTCAACCAGAACTCACATTTCAAAAATTTGGCGTAAAGCTGATTATCCTTCAGAGTCTAAAGAATCACTCCAAGGTGTTGCTCGTGCTCTTCCTAGCTGTAGGAGTATACCAGGATGTCATCTATAAAGACTATCACAAACAGATCTAAGTAAGGCCTAAACACCCGATTCATCAACTCCATGAATGCTGCTGGGGCATTGGTCAACCCGAAGGACATGACCAAGAATTCATAATGCCCATATCTAGTGCGAAAGGTTGTCTTAGGAATGTCAGCCGCCCTGATCTTCAGCTGATGGTAGCCTGACCTCAAGTATATTTTTAAGAACACCCTCGCTCCGTGGAGCTAGTCAAACAAATCATCAATCCTCGGCAGTGGATACTTGTTCTTTATCGTCACTTTGTTCAATTGCCGGTAATCAATACACATCCGCATCGAGCCATCCTTCTTCCTTACAAATAACACAGGTGCTCCCCAAGGGGAAACACTGGGCCTGATAAAGCCCTTTTCTAGAAGGTCTTGCAACTGATCTTTTAACTCTTTTAACTCTGGCGGGGCCATACGATTATGTGGAATAGAGATGGGCTAAGTGCCCAGTGCCAGATCAATACAGAAATCAATATCCATGTCGGGTGGCATGCCCGACAGGTCTGAAGGGAAAACCTAGGGAAACTCCCGTTCAATAGGAACTGAATCAATAAGAAGGAACTTCTGCGCTGGAATCACGAACATAAGCCAAATAAGCTAGACACCCCTTCTTGACCATGCGTCGAGCCTTAACATAGGAAATAACAGTGTGAACGGAGTGGCTTGAGGTCCCTTTCCACTCTAGTCGGGGTGATTCTGGCAAGGCCAAGGTCATGGTCTTGGCATGACAATCTAGGATAGCATGGTATAGGGACAACTAGTCCATCCCCAATATAACATCGAAATCCACCATGTCTAATAGCAACAGGTCAATACGGGTCTCAAGACCCCCAAAAATAACTACGCACGAACGATGCACCTGGTCGACTACAATGGAGTCGCCCACTAGTGTAGACACATAAAGTGGAATCTCCAGAGCATAGCTAGGCATGGCCAGATACGGTGCAAAGTAGGAAGACACATATGAATATGTAGACCCAGGGTTAAATAATACCGAATCACCTCTGTCACAAACAAGAATGGTACCTATAATCACGGCATTTGATCCCTTTGCATCTGGCCTGGCTGGTAAAGCATAAAATCGGGGATCAGCACCTCCCCCCTGAGCTACATCTCTGGGACGGTCATCCAGTGGCTGACCTCTACCTCTGGCTGGACGGTCTCCACCTCTACGGTCTCGACCTCCACCTTTATGATCTCAACCCCCTCACGAGAGCTGCTTGGGGCTCAGGATGCTGATCAGCGGACGAAGAAGCGCATGTCCTCTCTATCTACGAAAGGACAAAGTAGAGATTCAATCGGTATTTTGAGGAAAAAATCGCACGACAAGAAGGAACAAATGAGAGACTCTTTCCTAACTCAACAGACTCTGGAGGACAAGTACAGACATCTCCATACCTACCCCTCAAACTCTACTAAGCTTGTTTGTGACTGGTGAGACCTATGTAACCTAGAGCTCTGATACCAACTTGTCACGACCCAGATTTTCCCCCGACATCGGGATTGGCGCCTACTAGTGGTAGCTAGGCAAGCCACAACATACCACATTATCTTGTTTGCATCATTATTTTATACTCATATTTATCAACAAGAGAAATAACATTAATTTAATAAATGCGGAAGACTTTCAAAATAGAGATAAGTAATACGAAGGTAACACGCTAATGAAATCCTCTACCCAAGATGTGGAGTCACCAAATAAGCAAATAAAAGTGCACGGCATCACCCTTCGTGGTTTTACTCTCATCCTCACCAAATAAGCAAATAAAAGTGCACGGCATCACCCTTCGTGCTTTTACTCTCATCCTCACATCCATGGCACGACATTATCCTTCGTGCATGGTTAAATAACAATGCACGACATTACCCTTCGTGCATAATCAATCACAAGGCACGACATGATCCTTCTTGCATAATCAATAACAAGGCACGACATTACCCTTCGTGCATGATCAATAATATAAGGCACGACATTAACCTTCGTGCCAAAACAATAATATAAGGCACGGTATTAACCTTCGTGCAAAAATAGTTAAACAAGGCATGGCATCACCCTTCGTGCATTAACACTGTTCCTCACCCAAATAACAATCACAGTTAAGGGCAAAGAATGAAATATAATAATCATGAACCGTCCCGGCAAAGGACACAACAATCATCACAACAAGGTCCCGGCAAGGGAAAATAATAACTCACTTTACAATAAGTCCCGGCAAGGGAAAACAATGTACAATTCCACAACCCGGCAATGGTTCAATAATTCATCTTTAAAACACCTCACAACAATTATCAACAACGACTCACTGTCATGCTAGACGCCAATGTATGGATGCTCGTCACCACAGCACATACACCACACTCGATCACATAGCACATAGCACATAATCCTATTCCCTCAAGCTAGGAAAGTTCAAACACTTATCTCTAGCCTTGAAGTTCCAATTTATCCTTCCACTATAGCTTTACCCCGAATTTCCGCTTTCAACTTGCTCGAATGTAATCACAATTGATTCCATTACATTAATAAATTCTATATAACATAGTTTGAATGCTTAAAAATGGTTTTCTCAAAGTTTACCCCAAAATATCCCAAAATGCCCCTGGCCCCACGTGGTCAGAACTCGGGGTTTGGACCAAAATCCGATTACCATTCCCTTACGAGTTCAAATATATGATTTGTTTCAAAATCGGACCTCAATTCGAGGTCCAATTCTCCAATTCATAAAAACCCTATGTTCTACCCAAAACAAGAATTTCTACCATGAAAACCTTTGATTTCTATTGAAAAACATGTTTAATGATGTTAGGAATTGAAAGAATTAAGTAAAAGTTGACTTACAAGTTCTTTGGAGTGATTTTGCTCTTGAGGGTTCGTGTGTGGTGTGCTAGGTTTTGAAAGAATGAGGAAAAGAGGTCAAAAATTCGTTTAAGTATAAATTTGCATAGCTTCGGTTATCGCAAATGCGAACGTTTGTTCGCAATTGCGAACATAGCATGCTGGGGACTGTCAGCATTGCATTTGCGACATTATGTTCGCATTTGCGAACAATGCTGGGTTACTGGGGCTTTCGCAATTGCGAGAGTAAGTTCGCATTTGCGAACATGGGCTGATTACTGTCAACCTCGCATTTGCGAGGTATGTTCGCATTTGTGAACCACTGCACACCCCTGCCAAGTTCGCGTTTGCAAAGTCTGGTTAGCATTTGCGAACCAAGGCTAATCTGGGACTTTTCACAATTGCGTGAAAATCTTCGCATTTGCGAAGATACCAGCTTGGTGAAAACCAGCTGTGATATTTTTCAGAATTTGCTCCAACGGCCTATCAAATATTTACCCGAGCCCCCCGGGCTCCAAACCAAATATGTACACAACATCAAAAACATGTTACAAACTTGCTCGTGCGATCACATCGCCAATATAACATCAATTTAATCAAATCAGCCTCAAGTTCATGATTATCATTCTTTTAGTTTCATAACTTTTAAATTTAGAACTCAAGGTTCAAAACACATCAAACGAAATCCAAATGTCACCAAATTTTGCAGAAAGCACATATATAATATTTAAGACTTATACCGGGTGTTGGAACCAAAATACGAGCCCGATACCAAGGTCATTTAATTCATTTTCCTTTAATAATTTCAGCAAAAACAATTTAACGGAAAAATTCATATCTTAGGCTCTAGGCCTCAGAATTCGACTCCGGACACATGCCCGAGTCCCATATTTTCCTACGGACCTTTCAGGACCGTCCGATCTCAGGTCCGAGTCCGTTTACCAAAAATGTTGACCGAAGTCAATCATAACAATATTAATATCATTGTTCTTCAAATTTCTTATAGAATTCACATATTCTATCACAAAATCTTTCTGGCTACATGCCCGGATCATGCACGTAAATCGAGGCAACATAGAATGAGGTTTTCAAGGCCTCGGAAGTACGGAACAAGTGAGGAAAACAGGTAATGACCCTTCGGGTCATCACAACCTAGCGCAAGCTACAGGAGATCGGAAAAGGGCTATAAGGCGACTAGCGCGTGGATGTTTCTTCAGCGGAGGGATTGTGTACAAAAGAACCCCAGATTTGGGTTTACTGAGATGTATAGATTCACAACAGGCTGCTACAATCATGGCTAAAATACATGCAGGAACTTGTGGACCTCATATGAGTGGATATGTTTAGGCTAAGACGATACTAAGGGCTGGATATTATTGGCTCACTTTGGGGCGAGATTGCATTAGATATGTATGAAAATGCCATCAATGCTAGATACACAGGGACTTGATTCATTCACCGCCATACAAGTTGCATACAATGTCAGCACCACGGCCTTTTGTCGCCTGGGGCATGGATGTCATCGGTGCGACAGAACTCGCAGCCTCTAACAGGCACATGTTTATCCTGGTAGCCATTGATTATTTTACTAAATGGGTCAAAACGAAGACATTTAAAGCAGTAACAAAGAAGGCAGTAGTGGATTTCGTACATACAAACATCATATGCCACTTCAGAATTGCCAAGGTGATTATCACGGATAATGGAGCCAATCTTAACAGTCATCTCATGACAGAGGTATGTCAGAAGTTTAAAATCTTGCACCGTAATTTTACACCTTATCGGCCTAAAGAAAATGGAGTAGTTGAAGTTGCAAATAAGAATATTAAGAAGATTCTTCGAAAAATGGTAGAGGAGTCAAGGCAGTGGCATGAAAAAATACCATTTGCTCTAATGGGTTATCGTACTACTATGTGTACTTCAATTGGTGCAACCCCTTACTCATTGGTATACGAAACAGAGGTAGTGATACCTGCAAAAATTGAAATACCTTCCCTCCAGATTATAGTTGAGGCTGAAATTGATGATGATGAATGGGTAAAGGCCCGGTTAGAGCAATTAAGTCTGATCGATGAGAAAAGATTAGCAGCAGTATGTCACGGACAGTTGTACCAACGAAGGATGGCCAGAACATATAACAAGAAAGTACATCCACAGAAATTCGAAGTTGGACAATTGGCGTTAAGACGTATTTTACCACACTGGGCCGAAGCAAAAAGAAAGTTTGTGCCTAATTGGTAAGGGCCATTTATGGTATCCCAGGTATTGTCCAACGGAGATTTATATCTAACAGATGCGGAAGGGAAATGTGTAGAGACTGCCATCAACTCTGATGCAGTCAAGAGATATTATGTATGATTCCTTTCATGTATGCAATTGTATTTGTCATAATTTTGAGATTGAAATGATGAAGACATTTTATTTCTCTATCCAAACACTCTACCCATTGCTACCCCTTTCGAGCCTTATTATATTATTCTTTCATACCCATCTCTTGGAATCAATGATGAAGTCAAAATGAATGATGAAATGAAAAGAAAAGAAAAATAGCAGAATGAAAAAAAATGATGATGAAAAAAAAAAGAAAAAAAATGATATGAAAAAAATATATATACAAAAGAAGAAAATCGGGAAAAATTCAAATGACGAAGAAACCTTAAGGTATGAACTACCTCTGACTTGATCTCGAAAGGGTACGTAGGCAGCCTCAGTGAGGCTCAGTCACGACAGAAATATAATCTAAGTTTCCCCAAATTTGAAACTGGGTAGAAGTTATGTTTTTATGATTCTGAGAGTTGTAATTATTATGAATTAAGCAATAATAAACGTGCACAAACAAATGCAAACAATTAACAAAAAATGCCACAAAAATCCATAAAATTACAACTAATGAAAAGAAGTTATTTTGTTTTGAATTTATCGGAGTAATTCATATATGGCAAATATCACGTGCTCACAACTGCCCCTCTTTGCTCGGGAACAAGAAGAGTTTTTGGGCAAATATAAGTGAGCAGATACGAGCGGTTTTTGCCTGTTTGAACACTCCGTATGAAGCATTTTTGAAAGATTTAACTGCACCCTACTTCGGAGGCAGCCTACATATCCTTGTCTAAAAAGGAATCAGGTCACTGTAGTTTGGGAAGGTTTGGTAGCTGGGACTACTAGAAGCTGTGATTTCACTGATGTTGTTGCCACTATTTCTTGCTGACCCCCTTATTACATCGTGTCAAAATAAAAATAATCTAGCCCAAGCTATGATCTATGAACTACAAAAAAATCCTATATATGCCTTAATCTTGCGGTTCTTGTAGTTCTCGTTGCCTTAAACTTGTATCCTTCGTTGCGTTGTTGCCTTGCATTGTGATCGGAGCTGTTTTACCATTCCTCTGAGTGATGCTTGACTGCTGAAATTTCAAACATACGCCTCTACTTTCAAGGCGGGCTCCTGACTGCTAACACTTGAAATGTATTTCCTTAGTCTCTAGGTGGGATCCTGATTGGTGGACCTGAAATGTATTCCTATGTTCTCCAGGTGGGCTCCTGACTTCAACAAAATAGACAAACAAAGAAACTTTCTGTCCATGTTTGGTGGCTGGGCACATCATGTTATCAAATACAACTAAAAGTTTGAAAGATAAACTTTGAATTATGCTTCCTTTGCTCTTCAAGTGGGCGCCTGACTGCTGAACTTGAAATATGTTCCCTTGTTCTCCAGGTGGGCGCCTGATTGGTCAACTTGAAATATATTCCCTTGTTCTCTAGGTGGGCACCTGATTGCTGAACTTGAACTGTATTCCCTTGTTCTCCAGGTGGGCGCCCGACTTCAACAAAGTAGACAAACAGGAAAAGATTTCTTCCCCAGTTTGGTAGTTGGGTGCGTTATGTTACCAAATATTAATAATTTGAAAGCTAAAATTTGCATTTTACTACCCTTGTTCTCCAGGTGGGCGCCTGATTGATGAAACTTGAAATGTATTTCCTTTTTCTCCAGGTGGGCTCCTGACTGCTGAACTTGAAACGTATTCCCTTATTCTCCAGGTGGTCGCCTGACTGCTGAACTTGAAATGTATTTCCTTGTTCTCCAGGCGCCCAACTTGACATGCATTTCAATGTTCTCCAGGTGGGCTCCTGATTGCAACAAAATAGACAAAACAAAGAAAATTTTCTGCCCCAGTTAGGTGGCTGGGCGCATCATGTTGCCAAATATTATTAAAATTTTGAAAACGAAAAATTTAATTGTACTTCCCTTGTTTTTCAGGTAGGCGCCTAATTGCTGAAACTTGAAATGTATTCCCTTGTTCTCCAGGTGGACGCCTAACTTCAAAATATCAAACCAAGAAAATTTCTCGCCCCTGTTTCAATCAAAGAAAGACTTTGTTAATTCAAAATGGTTGTTAAATGCGGGCATTCTCGTTGGGCACGTCCCTGCTGCTGAGCTCTACTCCAACTTGCTTCCCTAGACTTGCCTTGAACCTCCTCGACTTCCTGACCGACTTTCGACCCCCGAACATTGATGACCCAAGTGTTCTATCCCATATTGTTGTTTCTATGTTTATGTCCCCTCTATCTGAAAATTTGCTTCTCCCAAAAGACTATCCAATCAATCTACTGATGAAACTTCCGGTGGTTCTTCATTTTCTTACTTTGCCTTTGGACATCTCTGATACATTCTGGCCCTGTTGTGCTTTGCAACTCGAAAACTGGTAGTTAGCCTTGACATTCCTCCCTTTTTATTTCGAATAGAACTGACACTGAAACATGACTTTGCCTCCTGAACCTACGCGAATGCAACGCTACACACATGAACGCGATGAGCACCTAAGTTGGACCCTCATTTTTTGCTATGCAAATGCTAACCCAGCACCGCGAATGCGAAGCACCAGGAACTTACTTACACGAACGTGTGGCCCTAACGCGAATACGAAGACCATTTGCCAGGCCTCCCAACTTTACTCTACGCGTTCGCGACACACCCCACGCGAACGCGATGAAGAAAACTTCTTCAATTACACAGCTGAAAACATGCAATACCATAAGTCCAAAAATGATTCGTTTGATCACCCGAAATCACCCCTCAACCAAAGGCACCAAGATATCCTAAAACATCATACGAACTTGTTCCAATCATCAAAACACATCAAACAATACTAAACACATTGATTCACATTGGATTCAAGCCTAAGTTTTTTCTAAACTTCTGAAACTCACATTCGATCAAAAACCCAACCAAAATACCTCCAAATAACCTGAAATTATTCCCGCACATCCAAAATCACCTAACGGAGCTACTGCAACTCTCTGAATTCAATTCCGACCTCCGCATCAAGATCTCACCTACCAACCAGAATTCGCCAAATACTAACTTCGCTAATTAAAGCCTAATTCTACACCAAACCTCTAAAACCAATTCCGATCGCACTTCTAAGTCACAAATAATCCCTCGAAGCTAATCGAATCACCAGAAATCATATCTGAGCCCTTTAAGTAAATATTCAACTTCCAGTTGACTTTTCCAAAATAAGCTTTTCTTAAAGAGACTAAGCATCTCATTTCCATATAAAACCAATCCAATTTAACTCGATCACCTCAAATACCGATAATGAAGCATAGAGAAACATAACATGGGGAAACGGGGCAGTAACTCACGTGATGATGGGCCAAGACGTCACATCCTCCCTAACTAAAACAAATGCGCGTCCTCGAGCGGGTCAAGAGATATACTTGGAGCCTCAAACAATTGAGGATATCTGCTCTGCATCTCCCGCTCGGTCTCCCAAGTAGCCTTCTCTACGGGCCGACCACTCCACTGCAACTTCATAGAAGCTATATCATTTTATCTCAACTTTTAAACTTGACGACCCAAAATAGCCACAGTCTCCACATCATAGGTTAAGTAATCATCCAATTGGACCGTGATGAAGTCCAACACATAAGACGGGTCCCAAACATACTTCCGGAGCATAGAAACATGAAATACCAGATGAACCCCCGACAAGATAGGTGGCAAAGCAAGCTCATAAGCCACCTCTCCAATCCTCCTGAGTATCTCAAAAGGCCCAATGAACTGCGGACTCAACTTTCCTTTCTTTCAAAACCGCATAACCCCCTTCATGGGCGAAACCTTCAACAAAACCTTCTTGCCCACCATGTAAGATACATCTCAAACCTTTCGGTATGCATAACTTTTCCGACGCGACTGAACTATACAAAGTCTCTCCTGGATCACTTTCACCTTTTCTAAGGCATCATGGACCAACACTGTCCCCAAAGTCTAGCCTCGCCGGGCTCAAACCAACCAACCAAAGATCTACACCATCTCCCATATAAGGCCTCATACAGTGCCATCTGAATGCTGGACTGATAGCTATTGTTGTAAGAAAACTCTGTAAGTGGAAATAACTCAGCCCGAAAACCTCCGAAATAAATAACACATGCACATAACATGTCCTCAAATATCTAAATGGTACGTTTGGACTGCCCGTCTGTCTGAGTATGAAATGATGTGCTCAACTCCACCTGTGTGCCCAATTCCTGCTGAAAAGTCCTCCAAAACTGGGATGTAAACTGAGTACCCCTATCTAAGATAATAGAAACTAGAACCCCATGCAACCCAACAACCTCCTGGATGAAAATCTCTGCTAACCGCTCTGAAGAATAGGTAGTACATACCGGAATGAAGTGCGTGGACTTGGTCAGCTGATCCACAATCACCCAAATCGAATCAAATTTCCTCGAGGTATGAGGGTGACCACTCACAAAATCCATATTATTTCTCTCCCACTTCCACTCTGGAATATCCATCCGCTGAAGTATACCACCGAGCCTCTGATGCTCATACTTGACCTGCTGATAGTTGAGATACCAAGCTACATTACTCACAATATCCTTCTTTATTCTCATGCACTAGTAATATTGTCTCAAATCCTGATACATCTTCTCGGCACCTGGATGAATAGAATACCACAAGCTGTGGGCCTCCTCCAATATCAACTCCCAAAGCTCATACACTTTGGGCACACAAATTCGGCCCTGCATCCTCAACACACCATCACTATCAATAGTCACATCCCTGGCATCATCATGCTGAACCCTGTCCTTAAGGACAAGCAAATGTGGATCATCATACTGGCGTTCTCTAATGCGGTCATAAAAGGAAGACCGAAAAAACCACACAAGCCAACACCTGACTAGGCTCCGAAATGTCTATCTCACCATCCGATTGGCCAAGGCCTGGACATCAACTGCAAAGGGCCACTCCTCGACTAGAATGTATGCCATAATACCCATACTAACCGCATTCCGACCCAAAGCATCCACCACTATATTGACCTTACCCAAGTGATACAATATGGTAATATCATAGTTTTTGAGTAACTCAAGCCATCTCCACTGTCTCAAATTAAGATCTTTCTATTTGAACAAATGTTGAAGGTTGTGATGATCAGTATACACCTCACACGATATGCCATATAAGTAGTACCTCCAAATCTTCAAAGCATGAACTATGGCAGCCAACTCTAAATCATGTACAGGGTAGTTTTTCATGTGGGGATTCAACTAACGAGAAGCATATGCAATAACTCTACCCTTCTACATCAACAGACATTCGATCCTATCGCTCGAAGCATCACAATACACCATGTAAGTACCTGAAGTTGATGGCAGTACCAACACTGGAGTCGTGGTCAAAGCTATCTTAAGCTTCTGAAAGCTCTCATCACACTCATCCGACCACACAAATGGAGCACCCTTCTAAGTCAACATGGTCAAGGGCGATGCAATAGAAGAAAATCCCTGAACAAACTAGCGGTAATACCCTGCCAACCCAAGGAAACAACAAATCTTCATGGTTGAGGTCGGTGTAGACCAATTCTGCACCACCTCTATCTTCTTCAGGTCGACCTAAATACCATCAATGGACACCACATGCCTCTAGAAAAGCCATAAAACCGAGCCAAAACTTACACTTGTAGAACTTTGCATAAAGTTTTTCCTCCCTCAACCTCTGCAATACCACTCTCAATGTTGTGCGTGCTCCTCCTAGCTATGCGAGTACACCAAGATATCATCAATAAACACAATCACAAATGAATCCAGCTATAGCCGAAATACACTGTTCATCAAGTGCATGAACATAGTCGGGGCATTAGTCAGCCCAAAAGTCATAACAAGAAACTCATAGTGCCTATATCTCGCCCTGAAAGTCGTCTTCATAATATCTGAATCTCTAATCTTCAACTGGTGATAGCCTGAACGAAGATCAATCTTGGAGAATACCTTTGCCCTCTGGAGCTGGTCAAACAAATCATCAATACGGGGTAGTGGATACTTGTTCTTCATTGTCACCTTGTTCAGTTGCCTTGTAGTCAATGCACACTGTCATTTTGACATCCTTCTTCTTCACAAATAAGACCGGTGCACCCCACGGTGACACACTTGGGCAAATGAACCCTTATCTAGGAGTTCTTGAAGCTTCTCCTTTAACTCCTTTAACTCTGTTAGTGCCATACGATAGGGAGTAATAGAGATGGGCTGAGTGCCCGGCACCACATCAATATCGAAATTAATGTCCCTATCTGGTGGCATGCCCGGTAGGTCTGTAGGGAACATATCAGGGAACTCCCTCGCAACGGGAACGGAATCAAGACTATGAGACAAAATTCCCACATACATCACAAAAGCCAAGTATGATAGACAACCCTTCCCAATCATTCGCTGGGCCTTTAGAAAAGAAATCACTTTGCTAGGCACATGGCCAGTCATACCACGCTATTCGATTCTCGGAATACCCGGAATAGCCAATGTGACTATCTTAGCATTTAGTCTAGAATAGCATGGCATGGAGATAACCAATCCATTACTAGGATAACATCAAAATCTACCATGCTCAACAGCAACTAATCAACTCAGGTCTCTAGACCCCCAATAGTCACTAGACACGACCGATATACATGGTCTACAATTATAGTATCACCCATCGGGATAGATACATGGACAGGTAAGGCAACGCACTCCCAGTTCGTACCCAAATGATGAGCAAAATAAGAAGACACATAGGAATAGGTGGATCCGAGATCAAATAAAACTGAGGCATCTCTGTGGAAAACTAAAATAATACCTATGATAACTACATCTAAAGCAATAACATCTGACCTGCACTGAAGAGCATAGAAGCAGGTCTGACCACCGCCTGATCGGCCTTCCCCTCTAGGCTACCCCTAACTGCCTGTCCCTCATTCCTAGCTGGTGGGGCGGGTGCTGAAGATACTGGGCCAGAAGATAAGGGTTGACCCCTCTACTGAGATAAATTGGCTGCAAAATGAGAAGACTCCCTCTGCATATGCCCGAACTCACCACACTCGTGGCAACTCCCGGGTGTTGGAAACTAGGACTGAAGGGAACCCCTCGTGCCAGAGTGGCTAGATGATGCACTCGGCCGGGATGAATCCCCAACAGATGGGGCATGAGACAAACTCTACACCAGAAGTGCACTGAAAGATGGCTGACTCTGTCAAGATCCATAATAACCTCGACCAGAAGATCCAGCACGATACTCAGGTCTAGCTGAGTGTGCGAGCCTGAAAGAAAATCCCCGGCCCTACTGAAACTGGCCCCTCGAAGGAACGCCACTATGACTACCAGAACCTCGAGGCCTCTTGTCACGATCCAAGCGGTGAACTGCCTCAATGTCTCGTGCTATATCCACCACCTCCTCAAAGTTAGCACCCATCACTCGCTCTCTAGTCAAGAATACAAAGACGGTAGTGGAGACCATCAACAAACCTCCGGATAAGCTTATGGTCTGTCAAAACCAACCAATTTGCATGCCGGGATAACTCAAAAAATCTCATCTCATATTGTATCACTGACATCTCTCCCTGCTTTATCCCCTCAAACCGTTTGCGCAGCTCCTCCATGCCGGACTGTAGTGCATACTTCTCCAGGAAGAAAGTGGAAAACTACTGCCATGTCAAAGGCACTGCCCCAACCGGCCTACACAACTCATATATCTCCCACCATGTGAAAGCTGCTCCAGTAAACTGAAATGTAGTAAAAGACACACCATGGGTCTCAAGAATCCCCGTTGTGTGGAGCATCCACTAACATCTGTCAAGAAAACCTTGGGCATCCTCGCCCTCAACTCCACTGGATGTCGGAGGTTGGATTCTACCAAATCTCTTGAGGCGACGATGCTCATCATCCGGCATAACTGGAATCCTATACTTCTGAGCTGGTACAATTGCCTGAGCTGGAGGTGCCTCTAAAGTCTCTAACCTCTGTGGTCCCTATAATCCTTGCTCTGGTGTACGAGCAGTGGAGGTCTAATTGCCTCGCCCGGCCTGTGACATAATTGTTGATGCTGTGGTGGCTGAGACAACCTGAGCCAGACCCGTACGCACCGTCAATATCTGGGCTAATGTCTCATGCAGACCTGGTATCATAATAGGCACAGCTGGTACCTGCACAGGTTCTGTTGGAGCATCTACAGCTGGAGTTTGGTCCTGAATCAGGGTAGCTGGTGGATCAACATGTGCTTCCATCGCTAGCTTGCCTCGACTACGACCTCTAGTGGGTGGTACTGGTGGTTGTCCGCCACGTTCGGTAGCACGACTTCTCTCCATCTACGAGAGGATAGAATACAAAAGTTTAGTTCTCGGATCAGCAAAGTCACACGACAAGAATTTCAAGAATATGAAGCTTTTCCAAAGGGTTCTGCAGCCTCCCGAGGATAAGTACAAACATCTCCGTACTGATCGGTGAGACTCTATTAAACCGACTCATGACTCGCGAGACCTAGTAACCTAGGCTCTAATACCAACTTGTCACAACTCCAATCCCGGTTGTGATGGCACCCATCACAATGTAGGCAAGACCGACCATTCGAACACTCTCAACCCCAAATACGAAACTCCTTATCAGTTATTAGAATTAAATCATCAGCTAAGCATAATTTCAATCTGTGATAATAAATAAAGCAGTACAGAAACCATAATAATGCCAATACAGCCCCTAAAAGATCTGGTGTCACGAGTCTAGAGCCTCAAGATACAACTGAATAGCATCTTATACATATGAAAGTCTAGATGTGGAAGTAAAAAGGTGTAAAAGGAAAAATTGGGTACTGCGGACGCTAGGCAGCTACCTCGATGACTCCGATAAATAGACTGGGCAATAGCAACAAACTCAGCTAAGCCTCCGGGATACCTATATCTGCACACATGGTGCAAGGAGTAGAGTGAGTACTCCGACTCACTAAGTAATAGCAATAAATAACGACTGAAAGTAAGAATTCTCGTAAAAACACTACACAATTCTATAACAAACAGTAAAGGCACTAAACAATAGCTCAGTGGGGAAAACAGATTAATATCCCTCAAGCCAGTACGAGATTCCCTTGCTCCTCTCAAAGTCCGGTAGTTTACCTACACTGTTGCGGTGTGCAACCCGATCCATACAAAATACTATTGCGGCATGTAGCCCGATCCATTTACAAATATATATATATATATATATATATATATATATATATATATATATATATATAATGACGTCGTGCAGTCCGATCCATACATGTATATGTATATACTGATGTGGCGTGCATCCCGATTCGGTACATATCAAATACCCTCACTATGGGATCCTTGACCCCTCTCAGTCAATATAGACTTGGCCACTCGGGCTCACTCAACTAAGACAGAGTTTTCAACCCCAGGTGTTTCTCATTCAAATTCTCAATTCCTAAAACCAGTTCATATTGTATTTTAACGTTAAGAACGTGACTCAGAGTATGATTTCAACAAATAAAGTGAGATCAACTAGCACAAAGTACCCCCTAAGGATTCTACAGATCGGCACAAGGCCCCAAACATGGCAACTAGCTCAAAAATACTAATATTAGTTCAGTCTCAGTCAAATATACAGTAGAGTCATCAACCGGGGTGGACCGAGTCCAAATCCACAGCAATAACAACACAATTTTCATCATACCGCGCGTATGTCATCTCAACATAGCACCACGTAGTGCAAATCTGGGGATTCATACCCTCAGAATATCATTTACAAACATTACTCACCTCAAGCCGGCCAAAATCCTAGCTCGCCTTGCGCTTCCCTCACAAATCAACTTCTCGTGCATAGAATCTGGTCAAAACCACAAGGAAAACATCATAATAGGCTAAGGGAACATAACCCAATCAAAAAGACTCAAAAATTATTAAAAATCACAAAGTTGGCAAACCCCGAGCCCCGGGCCCACTTCTCAAAAAATTACAAAATTCACCTTATTGGATTTCTCGTCTCTCCACGAGTCCGTACATAACAAATTTACCAAAATAGGAGTTCAAATGCCCCCTCAAATCCCAACTTTCGTTTTAAAACTCAAGCCCTAATTCTTCAAATTTTCACCCAATTTCCAAAGAATTAAAGGTTGATTTCTCAATAAAATACCATTTATGGGTCACGAGACTTACCTCCAATAAATTCCCGTCAAAAAAGTCTTCAATTTCTACCAAAAAGCTCTTGGTGGTCAACAATGGAGGAAATAATGAATGGGTCGCGGATGAAATAACATAATAAAACCCTTCTATCTGGCTGACCTTTCTTCTATGCGAACGCGATCAAACCCCCGCGTTCGAGATGCACACATATTTCTTTGACCAAAATAACCCTTCGCAAATGCATCTTCACTCCAGCGAACGTGAAGACTTGGGTTCCTAAACCTACGCGAATGCGACACTGCACACCCGAATGCGATGTGCACCTAAGTTGGACCCTTATTTTCTACTACAAGAACGCGGACCCTGCACCACGAACACGAAGCACCAGGAACTTACCTTACGCGATCGCGTGGACCTACCACAAATGTGAAGACCATTATCCAGGCCTCCCAACTTTACTCTATGTGTTCGCGACACACCCCATGCAAACGTGATGAAGAAAACTTCTGCAATTACACTGCTAAAAACCTGCAATACCATTAGTCCAAAAATGATCCATTTGATCACCTAAAATCATCCCGATGCCCCCGAGACCTAAACCAAAGGCACCAACATATCCCAAAACATCATACAAACTTTTTCCAATCATAAAACACATCAAACGACAATAAAATCATGAATTCACATCAGATTCAAGCCTAAGTTTCTTCACAATTTCCGATACACACATTCGATCAAAAACACAACCAAAAACCCCAAATGACCTAAAATTTTACCCGCACATCCAAAATCACCTAACGGAGCTACTGCAACTCGCGGAATTCCATTCCGATCCTCGGATCAAAATCTCACTTACCAACCGGAATTCGCCAAAATACTAACTTCGCCAATTCAAGCTTAATTCTACACTGAACCTCCAAAATCAATTCCGATCACACTTCTAAGTCACAAATCATCCCCCGAAGCTAACCGAATCACCAGAAATCATATCCGATCCCTATAAATAAATAGTGAACTTTCGATTGACTTTTCCAAAATAAGCTTTCCTTAAAGAGACTGAGTATCTTATTTCCATCTAAACCAATCCAATTTGACTCGATTGCACGACCCCAATATCGATCGTGATGGCGCCCAACATAGTTACTAGGCAAGCCCCACCATTTAGCATCACCATTTAGCACTCTCAACCCGAGCATGCAGCTCTATACTAGTTAATTAACTATTTATAACAGATAACAAGGCTTAATAATTCAACTGATAGATAGAAGTAATATCGAGAATTTTGATAATACCAATAACACTCCCAAAGTCCAGGGGTCATGAGTCTAGAGCCTCTAATAATACGGAATAACAATCCTTAATAATACAGATGTTCTAAGGTGCGAAAATGATAAAGAGATAGGGGAGGAGTCGGGTCTTGCGGACGTCAGGCAGCTACCTTGACAACTTCTAAGAAGCACTGAAAGTAGCAGATAGCTCGACTATACCCCCGAAATACCTGAATCTGCACACATTGTGCAGGGAGTAAAGTGAGTACTTCCAACTCAGTGGTAATAAGAGTAAATAATGTTGAGAGGCAAAAATCACGTAAAAGCACTCCATCATGCTATAAAGGTTAGTACAACCCTTTTTAGAAACAGTAAAATCGTAAAAATCCTTTAGAAAGTATCTGGCTCAGTTTAAAAACCCTCTTTTGAAAATATCCCTTTTCAACAGTCAATCATATGAATGCGTCATCATACAGTGCAAGTCCGCATATAAGTTAGCCATTCCGGCAGAGCACTCTATTAATTAATAACACAAGGGTATCTGGTACACAGTGCAAGAAAATATCATGGATGCCAATGATATGAGAGTGCTTAATGCAATGCCACGTAGTACAAATAAGAACCAATGCAGAATACAATGCAATGCACATGATCGCTACGACGCGAAGCCCCATCCATTTGGGTACCCGCGCTCGCTGTGGGGGTTCGGACTCCGGAGGGGCTCCTACAGCGCAAGCGCAATATCATCGTAGCATTGCTGCGGTGTGCAGCCCGATCCATCCTCAGTCCAGAATATGCAAATAAGCCACTCGGGCAATGTCAAGTAATAGCTTTTAACGCAAAACGTCAAAAAACACAATTAAGTTTTTAAAACTTTAGCAATATGACTGCACATTTCAAAATAGTGCTTAACTCAGGACTAAAATCATTTCATATCTTAAGTGTCATGAAAATAGTGATAATAACTCCTACAGGGTTCAAATAACCGGCACGAAGCCCAAAATATGACAATCAGCCGAATTCAAGATAGCATCTAGCAAGATTCAGTCAATTAAGTAGTAAAATCTACAACTGGGACGGACCAAGTCACAATCCCCAATGGTGCTCTACCCCACGCTCATACTTGGCATTCAAGTCACCATGATGCAGCACTATGGTGTGCAAATCCGGGGTTTCAAACCCTCAGGATATCATTTATAAGTATTACTCACCTCGAACCGGCAAAATCTCAAGCTCGCAACACCTTTGCCCCTCAAATCGGCCTTCACGCGCATCGAATCATACCAAAATTAGAGCAAATACATTACAATATGCCAAGGGAACAATACCCAATCGAAAACAGTCGAAATATAGCAAGAAATATAGAAACAATCCCAAAAATAACAAAACCTGAGCTGCGGGCCCGCTTATCAAAAAATTACAAACTCACATCACTGGAATCCTCATCTCGCCACGAGTCCGTACATATAAAATACACAAGAATCGGAGTCTATTTAACTCCACAAATCATCAATTTTAACCTTCTTAGGTTTCAAGCCCTAACCTCCATTTTTACCCTTTAATTCCTTGAATTTCAGTGATTAGTTCATGTTTTTACACCATAATAATATAATCCGAGTCCAAAATGTTTTCTTCTTTTCCAAGTTCGTCAACGCTGTTCACTATAAGACCATGCCTTTTTCTGCTTCTGCGGTCCACTGACCGCACCTGCGGCACAACTTATGCGACAAATTGACCACTTATGCGGTCTCACTTAAAACACCTGGGACCGCTTATGCGATCCATACATCCGCTTATGCGGTTTACCTCAAACCGCTTCTGCGGTATATTAACCACTTATGCAGACTCGCTGAAGCGCCTACAAGTCCGCTTATGCGGAAAATCCCTGGGCCACACCTGCCCGCTTCTGCGGCCTCGCCCATCGCATCTGCAAGACCGCTTAAGCGGCTCATTTTTCGCAGATGCGGAAATACCAGAAGATGAAAATATCAGACATGCAACCATTTCCTAAAACCCCCGTTTAACCATCCAAAACCCCCGTTTAACCATCCAAAATCACCCAGAGGCCCCCGAGACCTCAACCAAAAGAACCAACACATCCAAAAATATTATTCAAACTTGTTCCAATCCTCAAAACACGTCGAAAAATGCTAAAACCGTTAAAACACATCGGATTCAAGCCTAGCATTCATCAAAACTTCCGAAATTTGCATTCAATCAAAAACTCGGCCAAACAACGTCCGAATGACCTGAAAATTTGCAGAAATATCGAAAATCACCTAACAAAGCTATTGTAACTCTCAGAATTCCTATACGACCCTCGGATCAAAATCTCACCTATCAATCGGAATTCGCCAAAATTCCAACTTTGCCAATTCAAGCCTATTTCTACACCGGACCTCCATATTCAATTTTGATCGCACTTCTAAGTCACAAATCATCCCCCGAAGCTAACTGAAACACCTGAATTCATATCCGAGCCCTCTAACCACATAGTCAACTCTCGGTTGACTTTTATAAAATAAGCTTTCTTCTAAGAGGATAAGTGTCCCATTTCCAACTAAAATCTAATTCGATTCAACCCGATCAACTCAAATACTGATATTGGAACACAAAGAAACACAATATGGGGGAAACGGGGCGGAAACACATGAGATGACGGGTTGGGTCATCACATCCTCCCCAACTTAAACCAACACTTGTCCTCGAGCGTACTCAAAGTTGTACTAGAAGCCAACAAATGGCTGAATGACCTTACCAAGCATACACCTGGGGTGATCCCACATGACCTTAACTCACATAGGTCTGATAATACAACACAACTGAAATTTCACAGTATATCTAGACCGTAACCCATAGAACCATATTGCACTTACGAAATCATACCTAGAATAAATCCGAACCAAATGTAGTAACCCACACCTGCAACCTTAGGTGGAATCATACAACATACCACACAATCCAACACTCAAAACGATAGTCTCTATTCACAGCAGTTGCCAACACTACTCAATTACCGATAAGAAACTCTTATTAGCTAAAGTCTTATTCCATCACTTTCATATATTGCCAATGCTAATTAAAGCACGCGATAAATCATAACCATTCCTCAAATTAACCATACATGAAGCCACTTCCTTTTTGACTAATACCACAACAGATTTTCGGGCCAAACTTCGAAATAAACCCTCTAACCAGCTGAAATCACATGTAACTGTACCCATTAATGATTCCAATGGTCACTTCGACTCCAACACACCACTCTCGTAATATGACACCTCACCACAGGCGTAAACCATAACTTGCATAATGCACGTACCATTTAAGGAACAGTCTGGACATGCTCAAATCATGAAAATGGCTCATACGAAAGAGTTGTACCTCAAGCTCAACAGTACCATTACAACAAAAAAATAAGACCCCGTCTCACATCATAGAAATAGAGTACCTGAATCCTCCTCGAAAGGTCATAACTTCATGTGGCCTTCCCATAACGCGCGATCCTATCCAAACATTGTTACCCATGAAGCACCGCAAGTCACCATGCTCAAACTAGATAGTCACGCACAGATTGAGGTCTGAAACCAAGCAATCCATCACACCCACGGTGAAGCAGGTAATATACACAATTAAATCCTGAAAGGACACAACCGATGTGTTATTCGCTGAGCAACACCCAATACCGACTTTCCTCAGGAACCAGGAAGCAAGGCATACAAAGTAACATATGGAAAACTATTCTCAACATCACATTGTTGCGGCGCGTAACCCGATCCAGATAACATACCTGTGGCGGTATGCCACCAGATCCACCCAAATATCTCATATAATGAGATGCATATTAAGCCAAATTTGCTCATTATAACAAAATATTGAGTACCGGTCGTAAGCATACTGAATGCATACAACATCTACATATAGTGTTATAAGCTACAAAACTCAAGAGCAACTGAGGTTTTCCTCTCAATATCCACTATAAATCCCGATATCACCGCACCATATGTGCCCATAGTCCGTAAATCATAATGTCTCCCAACACAGAAAAGGCAACTCATAGATGTCCCCAGATCACTAGCAGGATCAATAACAATCGAATTAACTTATCCTTCATCAATACAATTCAGGGCCAACCAAGTTAACTCAAGCTAAACATATATCCAATTACCTTACGAAGAAGCCTGAAGGTACTCCTTCCACTACTATAACTCCTACCGGAGCCGTACGAAATGGTGCCCGACACCAATTCAATACCAGAATCCACAATCTCGCCCGACAACATGCTCGGCCACCAAGAACGCATCTGAAAAAGTCCCTCAATACTGGAACAGAATCAATGGTAGAAACCTCTATACTGACATACGTCACAAAGGCCCAATTAAGGAAAGCCATCTTTCCCAGCCGTCCGCTGGTCTTTGGAACACAACCATTATGCTAGGACATAGTCTGATGCACCTCGCCATGAAACCTATGGAATTTTTTGACATAACCCATAGCACAATAGTCTAGAATAACCCAACACCGAGACAACCAGTATACACCCCAATATCATATCCAGAATCTAATATACCAAGCTAAGAAAGATCCACTAGGGCTTCCAAATCCCAATAGCCGCTAAAAGATGGTGCTACACGGGATCCACAACCGCTACATAATCTGTACTTGATAACTCCCGGTCTCCAACTCCATACAGCACATGAATCATTGTACCTGATTCCAAATTCCACCGTGTGAATACATGTTACACCTCGAGTACCCAATCATTCCACGAAAGATATTCCTAAAATTCCCCCCTATGCCACCAAACAAACTCAAATATTAACAGTCGATCTATCATGAGAATGTCGCAACACTACCGAAGTGCCATAAACTTAATCACATTGCCCTTTTTCTGAAACACGTAACCTCATCCAATCACTATGATTAGTAATACCATTTCCTTAGTCTCATGAGGATCATTCACCCCAAATCATCTGAAGCTCGATCCTCCAATCACATAAAACTGCTCGTGCTGTTTAAGATTTTAATGTCTCTCTATCAATCCCATCTAGAAGGGAAATCACTACACATTCCATGCTGCGTATGCCCATAGGAAATATATACTCATCTGTAGACCATGGTAAAACCCTACAAGGACATCTCTGCCCACTCCATTTGTTCAAGCTAAACTGCTAGGACTGAATTCTTCTATCAAAACTGAGCTGAGCAAGCCGTCAAAACTCAAGAGCATTGTGGCAAATTGGCTGTAAAAGCCCATTACATCGAACACATACAAAGAATTAATCATACCCTTACCATACCAATTCTGTATGTTATCAAGCTATTCCGTCTATCAAATTTCTCTTTGTATTCATCATCAACTTGAAATTCATCCTTCTTATAGCATCACAAGGCCTCAATCTGGGCCTACCACACGAGACTCGAACATAAGGACACACTGTCTAAGACCCATAGGCCACCGAATACTCTCTCAATGCTTCCCAGGAATATCACGTTCCAGAATACTTTACCCTGAAGAACTTCCTATGAATCTGAAATTCATTACCATTACTTTCTAGATACTGATACATAGAATCCCATAATTACATAAATTACCACAAGTCTTGATCTTTTCTAAATGAAACACAGTCTCTAACCACTTACACAACCTTAAGACACCTGATCATTACATGCCAAATCTTGAACACAATAAAACCATTCTCGAGAGTCAAAAACTCAACCAACAACGTCCGAATGACCTGAAAATTTGTAGACATATCAAAAATCACCTAACGAAGCTACTGCAACTCTCGGTATTCCATTCTGACCCTCGAATTAAAATCTCACCTATCAACCGAAATTCGCCAAAATTCCAACTTTGCCAATTCAAGCCTATTTCTACATCGGACCTCCAAATTCGATTCTGATCGCACTCCTAAGCCACAAATCATCTTCCAAAGCTAATTAAACCACCATAATTCACATCCAAGCCCTCTAACCACATAGTCAACTTCCAGTTGACTTTTCTAAAACAAGTTTTTTTCTAAGAGGCTAAGTGCCTCATTTCCAACTAGAATCCAATTCGATTCAACCCGATCAACTTGAATACTGATATTGGAACACAAAGCAACACAATATAGGGGAAACGGGACGGAAACACATGAGACGATGGGTCGGGTTGTCATACTCGATAACCTCAAATACCGATAATGAAGCATAAAAAAACATAAAATGGGGGAAATGGGTCGGTTACTCATGTGACGACGGGCCAAATCATCACACTAGATGACGAGCATGGGGTCGTGCATTGTTGGAGATTGTGACTTAATCCATTCTGTATGACTATTTAACTGTGTATTTGATTGAAAACCATTTGATATTATCATGTTTTGGGCTCAATCCCATATTTGGGCCTCGTGCCAACTGTTTTGGACCCTTAAGGGAATTTACTACTATTCCTCACAATTTTGACTTCATATTTGTATTCAGTCATACCGTATTCTACTTCTTTCATAACTCAGCCATATTTACATTGTTTTGACATCTTAAATGATATCTTGGATTGAGCATCATATTTTACTATGCATGAGCAGGTTTTAGAGATTTCTAACTAAGTAAGGCCGAAGGCCTAAGTTGTGAGGTTATTATGGGATCGAGCTACGCACTACAGCGGTATTGTGCTTATTCATGATTATGAGGCCGAGGGCTTGAGTGTCATGTCACAATGTGGCTTCATTTGAGGCCGAGAGCCTGTTTGATTATGCCACAAGATGGCTTGATATTGCGCTTTGACCGTAAAGGGACCCTCCAGAAGTCTGTACACCCCCAGTGAGCGCGGGTACCCAGTTTGTGATATGATATAGCCCGAGGGGCTGATACGAGTAAATGTGAGATAGCCCGAGGGGCTGGTTTTGTTGGACTTTTGCTCGAGGGGCTGATTTGTGTTTTTATCTTTTGTCCCTGTCTTCATTAACTTGTTTAAACTACTAAAAGATGTTTTCATTGAACTAAGGTGTTTCTACGAGTTTTTACTATTTTAATACATTTATGGTTTTATACTGCCTCGTTGTAGCCCTTTGCTGTGTTTTATGTATTTTTTAATCGCTCATCTACCTTTACTTTTATTTCATACTGAGTTGGTGTACTCACATTACTCCCTGTACCCCGTGTGCACATTTAAGAGTCTCGGGCCATGCTAGCGAGGGCTGATTTGCTTCCACCGCAAGCTTATTTGGAGTTGACTAGGCAGTTGCTCGGTGTTCGCAGCTCAGTGCTTCTTAGTCCTATATTTACTCTCCTTGTACTAGCTTTTTACTAGACTATGTAGTTTTTTCATACTTTTAGATGGATGTTTAGATGCTCATGCTGGTGACACCCCGGTGTCGGGTTGTGTTATTTCCTATAAAATTTTTATTTCACTCTTTATTTTGGGATTTATCACTTATTAATGACTTAAATATGAATTATTATAACTATTAATTGGTTTGGGAATTTCTGTCGGATGGCCTTGTTTCAGGATAGGCATCATCACGATCAGGTCTAGTTTAGTATCGTGACAATGTAGTTCTGGGACCCTTGATATCTTCTTTGGTTGATATGCCCTCACGCTGCGACCTTTTTGTCGGTGCTTGAGTATTATTTTTAACTAATCGTACATCATATATACTTAGACTGGAGTAGGTCATGACGTCTCTCGCTATCCTGCCATTTAGGAGGGATCCTCGCTAGGTCAACTACTGTGGTCGGATTTTGACCTATACATTTGCCAACTACAATAAAAACAATCCACTTATCAAAGTCGTCTGAGACCCGCTTAAATAAGCAGAGGTACTAACTGTATATGCCAAAATTTGTCTCAGTACTTGGGGGCAAAATAACATTGAGAAAGAAATCAGCCGAGGTCAACTATGAAATAGTCAAGCTCGTAATCGTAATGCTAATGATGGTCGAGGTCGAGCAACGCAAAAAGAGTTGTAATGGCTAGTTCATTGAATAAGATATTACAGAGAATATTCCATTCGATATTCTCTGCACTTATAGTATTAGAGTTTATTGAGGGTATGTCCCATACAAATACGAAAAAAGAGAATGACCAATGAGTAAACTTTACAGAAATACTCTTTCACTTTTGCAAAGATACCAAGATTACCTTTTTATCAAGATCCTTGCTTATGTTATTCAACGTTTTTCCATTAGATCCAAGGATGTTTCAGATGTTCGAAGATCTATCTATCACACATCATTGTCAGGAGTTACAATCACCTTCATTATTTATTGGGTGAACCTCTTTTCCTATTTACATAAATATCATTTATTGCAATTTATTGTTAGTTATATTTCCTTTATTGCTCATATTTTTTGGAATATTCGATAAACGTTATTTCCAACTCCACACCACATTTTGTCTAACGTTAGTCATCTATTAGAAATACTTATGCAGAGATATTATTGTTAAAACTAGGTTTAACCCTTCAATAAACAAGTATAATCGTTTTAACCAAAAGTTAATACTTCTTGGTCAAACATATAAGACCAGTTCAAAACAAGCATACAAATGACGCTTAAATATAGGTTAATTTATGTTTTATAACCACTCTTGGGTTATTCTAGTATATTTCTCTCTCTCATGTTATAAGTAAAACTTGCAGGTAAAAATTGCATGGGACGTCCTATTTGGTCGCCTCCTTTTAATTATACCTATTTTATTTTCCTGTTTTCATCCGTACCCATTTCTTTTGTTAAAAGCATTTTAAAAAGATGATTTTGTCCTTCAGGACTATTGACAAAACTGTAGACTGCAGGACAAAACTTCAGCATATTTTGGCATGAAGTTTTAGCAAATGAATTGAATAACTTAAGCATGTTTAGTCTCAAGTTTTATAAAATGAACCAAATAAATTAAGCATATTTAGACTGAAGTTTTAGCAAATGAACTAAATAACTTAAGCATGTTTAGTTTGAATTTTGCGCAATTGAACTAAATAACTTAAGCATAATGAACTAAATAACTTAATCATTTTTGTTGTGAAGTTTTAGCAAATGAACTTAATAACTTAAGTATAATGAACTAAATAGTGTACTAAATAACTTCAGCATGTATTAGCAAAAACTCATTAGAAAATTACATATTTTAAGACAAAATATTAAGCATGTTTAGTCTGAATTTTTCGTAAATGAACTAAATAACTTCAGCATGTTTAAAATGAAGTTTTAGCAAATGAACTAAATAACTTCAGCACTCATGACGAAATTGTAGACTGCACGATAATTAACTTTAGCATGCATTAGCATGAAGTTTTAGCTTCAACGTAAAACAACTTCATGCTATATTAGCATGAAGTTTTTGCTTCAGCATGAAACAACTTCATGCTACATTAACATGAAGTTTTTGGTTTTTTGATAAATTTGTTGAGGGGAGCGAAGGAGATCTTTTTTCGTGAATGAGGATGCAAAACATACGATTTATCAGGGGTGTAAGTGTCATATTATTACGAATTTTTTGTCAAATGGCTACCAAATCTATAATATATAATATATTAAAATCTCTAAAACCTTTAGCAAAATACCGTTCGTCTTTTTTACCCTTTAAAATTAATTTTACAGTGAACAAAATTGTTATTTACTAATTTTTTCTAATTTTTAGGAGTTTGAAATATACTAAAATTTTGATTATTAAATGCTTCCTTATTTAAACTATGTAAAAATGCCTAAAATTTAGAATTACAAAATCAAATAAGATCTTACCAAAAATCGACAACCTAATCGTAAGGACTTTGAACCAAATATTAAGAGTATCTGACTTTCCATTTAATTGATGTTCACTTTTTGTGTATGTATGTGACGTTCTTTTTAAATTGTTTTCGTAAGTTGTTTTTTATTTTTGATTTTTGATTTCAAGAATATTATTTTGTTGGTCAAGATGACTCATAAATGCATTATTCTATATTTTATGGCTTATCTATTCTCATCTTAGTCATGTACCCGAGCTTTCGTCTTATTTTAGTTATCTATTACTAAGTTTTTATATTTTAAATTTAGTCTTATATGTCATTACTTTAAATCCAATCAATTAAATTAAAACACAGTCCTAATAAACCAAGCAAAAATGAATAAGAATATTTTTGAGTAAGCTTATAAGTAGGATAAACGATTTTTCTCAATATTCATCTAATAAGTCTATATAATAAGTACAATCTAAATATTATCTGTCTTACACATATATAGATAAGAAAATTATTTTTACTAAGAGTCCTATAATCTTTAGGAATAAAATTGATTATATTATTTAATCCGTCACGCGTAATATGAAATACTTTAGAAAAATATCATATGTAGAGTAAGATATGATTAAGATATCATTTGTAAGAACGATTAATATCTGTCAAGTTGTGATGCTTAATATTATTACTAAGGCATAATAAAAAAAAGTACAACTTAGAACTCTTATAAATTAAGTAAAATATGGATAAAATATTTTCAATTGTCGATAGTCTATCAATCTCAAATTCTTTTTTAAATTAACATGACATAAAACACATGTGTACATAGCAGGGTCTGATATGTAAAATCGAACAATCTCTTTATCTTTTAATTAAACATTACTCCCACAATGTCACAATGAAGCAATTACTAGAAAGAAACCGGAGAAAGAATTATTTTTTACGAACTTGTAATTTTTGTCTTAATCTTTATTTTATAACAGAGATACATCTGAGTATTATTTATGTTATTTTTTTAAAAATTTATATTATTTATATAAGGTGCAAACGCAAAATGCGTACAGTAAAACTAATTTTTAAAAATAAGCTACTCCCTCAGTTTCAATTTATGTGAATCTATTTGACTGGACACGGAGTTTAAGAAAAGAGGGAAAACTTTTGATCTTGTGGTGTAAAATGAGGCACCTTTATTTTGTGTGGTTATAAATCATTGCATAAAGGTAAATTGTTTCCAAATAAGGAAATGAGTCATTCTTTTTGGCACGGACTAAAAAGGAAATATGTTCACATAAATTGAAACGGAGAAAATATAAGTTAAAGATGACACAAATATAGAGTACGCCAAATTTTAGTTATAAGGACAATTTCCACGTTTTGACACACTTAACCCAAATAGCATTTCTTCAACTTATAATATTGTTTTTCACCTTTCTTCAACCTATGACCCACTGAAAAAAGTTAAAAAAGTTAAATTAAAAGTAAGAAGTAGTAGTATTTTAAAATTAGTTTTACACGGTAGATTCAAAAATTTACAGAAACGTGGACCTTTTCATTAAAGCACGTTCTATAATATGTTAAAATAAGTAGTCTTGTTTTCTTATGAATCATAAAATAAGTTTGTCTTGTTTTACTTTTTGCCAACCCAATTATTTGTTTTACTTTATGTCCCCGCATTTTTTGCCAATATATATCCTTTATCCCTTCACCTTGAATACCCTCACTTACCGAAAAAAGCATGTGCAATGAAAATATACTAAAAGAGATATAAATATGCAATGCGACAAATTTATAAATGTGCAATGCGGAAACTAGCAAAGCAAATTTTTAATGACGATAAATTTAATAACACAAGAAAAATTTACTAAAAGAGATATAAATATTTAATGTGGTTTGATCAACTGACATATATCCACAATAGAGATGAGCAATTTACTATAATAAAAAGAGAGTACAAAATATCGAGAGAATAACCTCACGAAGAGGCAAACACAAGTGACACACTAACAGTTGTCCCGAAAAGTTCTCCCCCTAAACACTACTCTCAAGCCCCATATGGCTATATTGTGAATGCTACTGAATGAGAAGGAAGGATCCTCAATTTATAAAAGTCCAAATCTTTTCCTACAAGAAAAGGGACTAGCCAAATATGGAAGAATTTCTAATTTCCTTATACAAAAAGGAAAACCCAACTTAGGTAATTATATTTTCCCTTTCCTTCAAGAGATAGGAAAACCAAATATGGTAAGAAAATTATGCCAAACACCTAACAATTCTCCCTCTTGGGCTGAATTTTCTGACAAAATAAACTTGATCACCCTTCTTCACATAGCCTTCAACAGGTCGCATCTCCAAATCTCTGCCACAAAGTTTGTCTCAACGTGCATAACACACCGGTCAAATTTCTCAGACGAAAATCACGATTATCGTCAAATATGTTGCGGCTAGAACTGTACCCGCCAAGATGAACCTGCCTTGAACCTCGCTCGAAGCTAGCACTGATACCACTTGTCAGGACCGAAAAAAGTATGTGTCATGCGGAAGCTAGCAAAGCAAAACCTTTAACGACGATAAATCCAACAACACAAGAGAAATCTATTAAAAGAGACACAAACATTTAACGTGGTTCGGACCACAACGGAGATGAGCAATACACTATAATAAAAAGAGAGTCCAAAATATCGAGAGAACAACCTCACGAAGAGGCAAACACAAGTGAGACACTAACACTTGTCCCGAAAAGTTCTTCCCCTAAATATTACTCTCAAGCCCCCTATGGCTACATTGTGAATGCTACTGAATGAGAAGGAAGGATCCTCAATTTATAGAAGTCCAAACCTTTTCCTACAAGAAAATGGACTAGACAAATATGGAAGAGTTTACAATTTCAAAGGAAAATCCCAAGCCCCCCATGGCTACATTGTGAATGCTACTGAATGAGAAGGAAGGATCCTCAATTTATAGAAGTCCAAACCTTTTCCTACAAGAAAATGGACTAGCCAAATATAAAAAATTACTAATTTCCTTTTACAAAAAAAGAAAACCAAACTTAGTAATTATATTGCTCATTTCCTTCAAGAGATATGAATGGGATTGTGAACAAGAAATCAGTTGCTATAGTTGGCCTGAAGATCTTAATTAATCAGAAGCTTTTCCAGGCCAAGGCAAACCCTAATAATGTTTCAGGATTCACTAAAGTGAAACCCATCTTCCACACAAATCATACTGAATCTAGCAGCAATGAACAAAATTGTTGCTTCCTCAAATATTGTTTCCTTTGCAACAAAACTCTGAAGCTTGACAATCATGTTTACATGTAAGAGTACGTATTTTAGTCAATCGACTAGCTTAACTTTATTGTTTTTCTCCATTTTGCATATTAATTAACAGTGCTTATCAGTTTGGAGTGTAGGCACAGGCAGATTTATTTGGATGAAATTAAAGAAATTGAGAGTTGTACTAATAAAATGTTACGATCTTTTCGCCGATGTGGAGACGGTGGTCGGCGTAGTGAGACCTCGGCATTATTGGAGGAGTACCATCAGCGGCGCAACCCCTTGTCATATTCCAAGAATCAACCTATATTCACATTCTCATAATTCATTCGGTATACGGTTGAAACTGGGTTCGTGAGTGGCCAGTTTGGGTTGAAATATGGCAGGTTAAAGTTTGAGCGCGGCATATATCCAATCAAGGCGTGAAATTAGATAGTCGAGCTCGTGACCCAAGACCGAACAAGATTAAGAAAAATTTACCGAGCCAAATAACGAAAAGCCAAATATCCACGATCGGTTGGAAATCACGGCCAAACTCCCGGCACGTATTAAGGAGATACCAATTAATTAGCAAATTATAAGATTTTTTACCTTTGTATAGAATTATATCTATAGTATGACACCCCTGCTAATTAAAGGAGGGTTCGATCATTTGTAAAACATATTATAATACACGCAAAAAAGCAATACACTATTATTTTTAGTTCTCATTATCTTGTTATATATTCTGTTCTAACATCAATTGAGATATTTCTTGGCTCCAGGGTGATCAAACTCAAAAACTAAACCTTTTCAATTTATGTGGTTTGCATTCATTTTCTTATCATTAATTTCGTTTTCTTAATTTGTATCAAGTTATATTACGTATCCTTAAGATCGTGTATAAATTCAATTATTATCTGATTTTGAGGGTAAACACATTTCTTTTCCCCTCAATTCCATTTATTTTTTATTGTGTCCGCTTGAAGCATTCGGAATTCGAAATCATAAATTTGCATCGACTAATTCATATACGCATTGCATATAATAAGGGGAAGCATACTCCTTCTATAATTCAATAAACAAAAATATCTTGAGTGGGCTTTCTGCTGTGAAAGATTCCGGTCTATTTCACCACACTCTCAAGTGATTTTATTCTGAAAATTGACTTGATGAAAACATATTTTAGAGTTAAGTGTATAGTTGAAGTCTTACTTTATATATATATATATATATATATATATATATATATATATATATATATATATATATATATATATATATAGGAGCATGGTCGAATTTAGGGGTGCAAGGGTGCTCATCCAATACCATTCGTCGAAAAATTATATTGTATATATAAGATAAAATCAATTTTTTATCTTTATATATTAAGTTTTGAACATCTTTAACACAATTCAAAAGTATAATTTAACAATTAAGGAAATTTAAAATCTACATAAAATTATGAGTTCAATTCACATTAAATAAAAAAATAATTTTTGAACCTCGAAATTATGTCTCCGCCACTCTATAGGAAATATACAAATGACAACATGAGCTGTCGAAGATGTTGATGTGGGTGCATCCGTCCATGAAAGTCTCCTGCGTGACAACAATTGATGACGAGGATGATTGTAACCCACACTACTCTTTATCCGTTTTTGTATTTTCGAATTTTTTGTGGATTTCAAAAATAAGTAAAACTCATGTATATTTCATAGCATTCTTTTTCGAGCTAATTATGTTTATCGAATATTGTTGTTCCTGTCCAATTGTTGTCAATTCGCACTAGTTGCTTTATTACTTTGTTTTCTCTAATTAAATACACTCTTTCTATTACTTATAATTCGATATTTGTTTGTTCGGGTGGAAATACAAAAGAAGGAAAAATTGCAGGGAAAGACGCGAGAAATGTTTGATTAAATAAAGGAAAAACAATTTCAAGAACATGTATATGTAGCACAAATAGCCGGCTTGATTCAATATTTACGAATTTTAGCCGATATACATTCATTATACATTGTTATACATATACAATGCATAAAATAGACATATAATATACATCCGTTGGCTATTTTTATAGTTTAAGACTATTTGACTCAAAAGTTAAACAATACTTTTCGAGCAAATCAATCAATATAGTTGAAGGGGTAAATCATAGTCAATCATAATCAATACCAGATCGAACGATAGAATTAAGAAATAGAAGATTAAATAGGGATAATATTGGGGAGCTTTTATTGATCAATGAGATTTGTCCCGCCTCCCCTTGGAGAGGTGCGGGGGATTACAATCAAGTTCTCTCCTTCATAGATTGTTGAAGGTGAAAGATCCCTTTTTCCCTTTCCCTGAGCTCCGTGAGCTTATCCTGGAGTTTTTCTCTCTCTAGATGTTTTTTTGCTGGTGGATCGTGAGAACCAGATGGAGAAGCCCCCCCCCCCCATCATTCGAGACTTCTGCCCTCTATTTATAGTTTATCATTCATCACATCCTATTTCGGTCGAGTCAAGTGGGTGATTTCCTCTCATGGAGGGGTCTCGAACTCGACGCTTGTTTCGTGCCGGGTATGGATCAGACGAGATCGACTTTGTTAGCCGTCGTTGCAGGGTGATTGGGGCGGGGTCATTGCCACCATGATCGAGTGGTCAAATTTTGACCAATACAATTAGTCCCTCCATCTGTCGGGGTTGTATCCTACCGATCTCAACGGACGAATCATTTTTTCCACGTAATCATATTGAGATCCCGATGTACATATTATTCCTTAGTTATACCATGGGTTCTCGGAATGACCCGGAGGGATCTCTCTGATACCCTTGTACCGTTGCGACGGTATCGAATATGGAATGTCAGTTGTTAAACGGAGCATCACTGTGTACAGGTAATTATAATGTTGCATGTTACCGAGAAACCGAATCATTTCATACCTGGTCAGATCCTGATGGCGACTATTGGTTTTCGCGCCCAAAAAATTCATGTCATAAAAATTGGATAAGACTCATCATTTTTCTCACAATTCTTCCCTGGTCTTCTCAAACTTTTTCAGATTCTCTCTCTTTTGGTCAATATGAGCTTTTCTTTCGCGCGCAACATTCCTTTGAACCTTCTATCTCTTCAACAGGGTTTCCTCCCTTGTTGGGTTAACGATGGTGAAAACTTCTTCTCAAGGTGATCTTCCGGCCGTCTTGTAGTGACTGAGGACCACGCTCTGGCGGGCGATGATTCTGACCTGACGAAAAGTGAAGAGGGCCCCTCGGTAGAGGAAATACTGTTCCCCCTAGGGAAGGCAATGGAAGACTTAGTGCCGAATGGGGCAAGCAGGTAGATATTAAACCTCTTATGGGGTAGATCGAGATAAAGGAGTTGAGGGAGAGATGGGGCATTTTGATTTACATCGAGATGGTACTGGCCTCAAAGGACGAGATGTTCCAGATAGACCTCCCTGGGTTCTGCTCGTTCTACACCTATCCCTTTCTTGTGGGATAAACACTTCCGCTTTCAATGTTGGTAGTCGACTTTTGTCGCTACTATGAGGTGTGCCCTGCACAAATTTCTCCTTATTTGTATAATTTTTCCTTATGTTCATCAAGTATCCGGAATTGTCCGGTTGTGAGGTCACCCTGAGACACGTGCTCACCTTGTTCGCTCCCCAAAGGATTCGCGACACTATGATCCACACGTGTCCTCGTGGGTCAAAAGGTCTGGTGGTCAAGATAGATGATAGGAACAACCACCGTTTCTTTTATAATTTCTTCTATGTGTGGATTGAGCACCTCGTGGCGGACCCGTCTAGGTTCCCATTGGTATGGAATTTTGCTTGTAAGTATTTGCCATTAGCTAACAGAATCTGTTTTGGTCTCTCCTTCTCCATATCTAGTGTTGCATATTCTGATTCATCTTGATGTTTTGCAGCTGTGAAGGTGCCACCTCCTCATTTGGAGGGGATATGGGAGTGGGTCGAAGCCATCCTTCCTCATACAGTAGAAGTTCATATGTGGGCGACATTTAATTTCATCTAAGATTTGGACGTAGGCCCCTCATAGGTGAGATAACTTCCTAACTTTCTGACCTCCCTTTTGTATTGAGCTTATTTTCCGAGTCTTGATTGCTATTATCAGGGAGGGTTCGCAGAGTCAGAGCCCCTCAATTGGCATTTCGTTGACCGGCCACATCCGCTCGTATTAAGGCGGTATTTATGTCTCATCCTCCATCGAGGGAGGCGCCTATGGAATTAGTGGCCTTTACCACTCCTACAAAGACTGTGCCTTGAGATGAGGGCCCGTCCGACACCATCCATCATCAAGATGATTTGCCATCAGTCGGGGAAGAAGAAGGGTCATCGAAGAAGTAGAAAGTAGGTTCTAAGGTGGCTCCCCCGACAGTGATCAACTTGGATTCTCCCCTGACAGACCTAGAGGAAGGTGTTGTTGCGTTGTCTATCACTGAAGGGGAGTGGATAGTCGGGGTTTCTCCTATTGGCCAGGGCTAGGGAGACTTTGCCGCTATCGCAGCCCGATTGAGGGTTAACGCTGCAGATGTCCCAGAACATCTTGATGTACCAAAGGATCGATCCCCTAATATTGCTTTCACGACCTAGAGTACGCCGCTGCCATCTTCGGTAGGTCACACCGTACCTTCGACGGCAGAGAGGGCGAAAAGGGTAATGGTTGATGAATATGAGTTTGAGTCCGATTTGGACCCTAATGATGTTCGGATGTTCGAGGAGGGCATTACCTAATCGGTAGTCAACGTAGAGGGGCCGGCCCACTTTATTGAGGTCCCTGTCGATGTGAGCTTGTTGGCTCTAGGAGGCAGCCTGGTACCACAGTTCAGCTTATTGTGCTCTAAGGCTGAGAATGAGTCCCTGAGAAATGTTATTGATGTCGAAGTGATGGACGAGGTGGCTGTGATGGGCCTACGGATATGTTATATCAAAACTTAGTTTATTTTTTCTTTATTGTGGAGGGGGCATAGTTTTGACCGTTCTTCTTGTTTCACAGACGTACATGCTGGAGGTAAAATATTTGTATGGCCAACGTCTGGTCGAGGATCGTTTTGCAGATGCTGGGCAAATATCATCGTTATTGCTATAGGTGTTGCGCGTTGCATGGCCGTTTAAGGAATGATCCCCACAATCGGGCATTGGAGGGAGGGGAGTTGGAGAGGAAAGAACATGAGCTAGATGAGGTGATTCGCAGCATGAGTGAGCTTGAAGAGCAAATTCGCCTCAAGGACGAGGAGCTCGAGGTCGGAAAAGGGGTCACTGCTGAATGTGAACATCTGCAGGGCAAGTTGCGAGCACTACAGTTGGAGATGGAGCAGATCCAAGTCAGGGCTGCGGATGAAGATTCTGAATGGAGAGCGAAGCTGGACATACTGGAGGGTAAGGTCTCCAATTTGGAACGCAGGGAGAGGGATGCTTTGACGAGGGCGGCGGCCTTTGAGGCAGCAGTTCTTGTCCATCAATCTGAGCGGGAGTCAGAGAGGGCTACTACTGCCCTTAGAGAGGCGAGGCTTGAGGAGCGAGTATGCGAGATTGACCAGGAGCTCGAGATTTGTCGGATCGAGTTATGGCCTTGGAGGAGGAGATTCGGCGGCTGAGGGCCCTGATCAGGCCGTCTCGTGGTGCTGTTCCCCATGAGGCTCATGAACTCTGGGTTTATGTCAAGACTCAGCGTGACACTTTCAAGAACTTGTTGGAGGCGGGCACCGTGTCTGAGGCGGTATTTGATGATGCATGTCAGAAAGCCTGTGAAGCTCAAGCCAACTGTGGATATGATGTGGTTACACCCAAAGCCGATGGCAGTGTAAGTGGCAATGACGATGGTCTTCATGGAGAAGGTGGTGGCGACGGCGGCATTGGTGCCGAGCGAGAGAGACTTCTTCTTTGTTGTTTGGTCTATTTTCTTTGGTTATGTCGGTTGGCGTTTGTTGTCATTTTTTTGTTTTTCTTTGTAGATTTCTTCGCCTTTTCTTTTCTTGGGGCTGGTTCGGACAAAATGTAAGCGACAACGATCCATATTTTGTATTCCATTAATAAAGAATTCTTTCTCGCTATTTGTCTTGCATTTCAGCTCTTTATCGATCTGTGACTTGGTTGCGTGGGGTGAGACTCATTTTAGTACGAGCAAGGTCGAACCATGACAGTTTGAGCGAGGTCGAACTATAATGCTTTGATAATGAAGGCATTCAACCTGAGTCCCAGTTCGAGCGAGGTCGAACTATAAAGCTTTAATGGCGAACACACTTAGCCTAAGTCCTAGTTCGATCGAGATTGAACTATAATGATTTGATGGTGAAGACACAGCCTGAGTCACAGTTCGAGCAAGGTCAAACTGTAATAATTTGATGGCGAAGGCACTTAGCCTAACTCCCAGTTCGAGCGAGGTCGAACTATAATACTTTAATGACGAAGGAAATTGGCCTGAGTCCTAGTTCGAGCAAGGTCGAATCGTAATATTTTGATGGCGAAGGCACTTGGCCTGAGTCCTAGTTCGAGCGAGGTCGAACCGTAATATTTTGAAGGCAAAGGCACTTATCCTGAGTCCCAGTTCGAGCGAGGTCAAACTGTAATGTTTTGATGGTGAAGGCACTTAACCTGAGTCCCAGTTCGAGTGAGATCAAACTGTAATGTTTTGATGGTGAAGGCACTTAGCTCGAGTCCCAGTTCGAGAAAGGTCGAACAATAATATTTTGATCGTGAAGGCACTTAGCTTAAGTCCCAGTTCGAGCAAGGTCGAGCTACAATGTTTTGATGACAAAGGCACCTAGCCTGAGTCCCAGTTCGAGCGAGGTCAAACTATAATGTTTTGATGGCGAAGGCACTTAGCCTTAGTCCCAGTTCGAGCGAGGTCGAGCGAGGTCGAACTGTAATACTTTGATGGAAACGGAACTTAGCTTGAGTCCCAGTGAGGTCGTACTATAATGTTTTGATAGTGAAAAGGCACTTAGCCTGAGTCCCAGTTCGAGCGCGGTCGAACTGTAATACTTTGATGGTGAAGGCACTTAGCCTGAGTCCCAGTTTGAGCGAGGTCGAACTACATTATTTTTATTTTGAAGGCACTTAGCCTGAGTCCTAGTTTTAGCGAGGTCAAAATGCACTATTTTGATGGCAAAGGCACTTAGCTCGAGTCCCGGTTCGAGCGAGGTCGAACAACACTATTTGATGGTGAAGGCACTTAGACTGAGTCCTAGTTCGAACGAGGTTGAACCGTAATATTTTGATGTCGAAGGCACTTGACCTAAGTCCCATTTCGAGCAAGGTCAAACCATATTATTTTGAAGGCAAAGGCACTTAGCCTGAGTCCTAGTTTGAGCGAGGTCGAACTGTAATATTTTGATGGCGAAGACACTTAGAATGAGTCCCTGTTTGAGGGAGTTCGAACTATAATACTTTGATAGCGAAGGCAATTAGACCGAGCCCTAGTTCGAGTGAGGTTGAACTATAATATTTTGATAGCGCAGGCACTTAGCCTGAGTCTCAGTTCGAGCAAGGTCTAACCGTAATATTTTTATGGCAAAGGCACTTAGCCCGAGTCCCATTTCAAGCGAGGTCGAACCGTAAAGTTTTTGATGGAGAAGATACTTAGCCTGATTCCTAGTTCGGGCAAGGTTGCACTATAATTCTTTAATGGCGAAGGCACTTATCCGTAGTCCCAATTCGAGTGAGGTCGAACGTAATATTTTGATGTCAACGGCACTTAGCCCGAGTCCCAGTTCGAGCGAGGTCGAACTATAATGTTTTGATGGTGAATGCACTTAGCCTGAGTTCCAGTTCGAGCGATGTTAAACTGTAATGTTTTGATGGAGAAGGAACTTAGCTTGAGTCCCAGTTCGATCGAGGTCGAACTGTAATACTTTGATGGCGAAGGCACTTAGCCTGAGTCCCAGTTCGAGCGAGGTCGAACTGTAATGTTTTGATGGCGAAGGCACTTAGCCTGAGTCCCAGTTCGTGCAAAATTGAACTTTAATACTTTGATGGAGAAGGCACTTAGCGAGAGTCCTAGTTCGAGCGAGGTCGAACCATAATATTTTGATGGCGAAGGCACTTAGCCTTTGTCCCAGTTCGAACGAGGTCAAACCATAATATTTTGATAGCGAAGACACTTAGCCCGAGTCCATGTTCGAGCGAGGTGGAACTGTAATGTTTTAATGGCTAAGGCACTTAGCCCTAGTCCCAGTTCGAGCGAGGTCGAACTGTAATTTTTTGATGGCGAAGGCACTTAGCCTGTCCCAGTTCAAGCGAGGTCAAACTTTAATGTTTTAATGGCGAAGGCATTTAGCCTTAGTCCCAATTCGAGTGAGGTCGAACTGTAATACTTTTATTGCGAAGGCACTTAACTTGAGTCCCAGTTCGAGCAAGGTCAAAATGTAATATTTGATGGCGAAGGCACTTAGCCTGAGTCCTAGTTTGATCGACTCGAACGGTAATATTTTGATGGCGAAGGCACTTAGTATGAGTCCCAGTTCGAGAGAGGTCGAACTATAATACTTTGTTTGACTGTGGCCTTCGGGTTGCTTCAGAGTAATTTTTGATTCCTCGTTTGCAATGTCTTTGCGCCGATTTCCAGCCTGACACGGTTTGGAGGATGAGGGGGAGCCAAAAGATGGGGAGCTCCTCCATTGATTCTAGTTTTAGTCGAGTTGCCTTTTTAGTGTCTCTTTTGCTTCGATCCGGGAAGAACTAAGTATTTTCACTAGGAAATCCCCACAGACAGCGCTAAATTATTTGACTCAAAAGTTAAATAATACTTTTCGAGAAAATCAATCAATATAGTTAAAGGGGTAAATCATAGTCAATCATAATTAATACCGGATCGAAAGACAAAACTAAGAAATAGAAGATTAAATATGGATAATATTGGGGAGCTTTTATTGATCATTGAGATTTGTCCCGCCTCCCCATGGGGAGATTTGGGGGATTATAATCAAGTTGTCTCCTTCAAGGATTGTTGATGGTGAAAGATCCCCTCTTCCCTTTCCCTGAGCTCCGTGAGCTTATCCTGGTGTTTTTCTTTCTCTAGATGTTTTTCAGCTAATGGATCGTGAGAAACAGATGGAGAAGCCTGTCACGACGCAGATTTTTCACCATCGGGAGTCATGAGGGCGCCTACTAGTGGAAGCTAGGCAAGCCTACTCTTACTTACATTCCATTAGTTACAACTCCCTTTTTAAAACTTTAAATAAAATTATACAATTACAGCGAAATAAATAGATCTAGCGGAAGACTTAGCAAATTTTACTAGATACGATACAGAAAACCCAAACATGATACACTACCCAAGACTGGTATCACAATACTCACGAACTTCTAAGAATAATACACATAACCGTCTGAAAGAATTATAAACTGTTTATCTCGATTACATGAGATAACAGACTGAAAAGTAAAGATAGAGGAGACAACGGGTCCTGCGGACGCCTGCAAGGCTACCTCGAAGTCTCGGTGGTTGAAATACCCACAATCGTGCTACTGCCACTGCTACTGTCTGTAACCTGTACATGCGCAAAAAGTGCTAAGAATATAGTATCAGCACAACCGACCCCATGTGATGGTAAGTGCTTGGCCTATCCCGGCAAAGTAGTGACGAGGCTAGGACCAGACACTCACATAAACCTGTATAGTTGGCATATATACATATACAACAGCACGAAACATTATCGAACATTTATAAGGGAAGAACATGCTCTGAAGTAGCAACTAATAATATATAATATCAGAAATAATCTGAATAATGGAATAAAACTTACTTTCATGTCTCAATTTATTTTCACTTCGTATCTTGTGGTAGGCGTACTACTTGCTCGTTGATTTAATAATAGGCTACCGGCAACTATGGCCAATCCAACAATTGTATAACTTTGTGGTCGGCGTGCCACACAATCCCATTTTCTTATTATATAAGTGGTCGGCATGCCACACGATCCCATTTCTTTAATATATAAGTGGTCGACGTGCCACGCGATCTCATTTCTTTAATATATAAGTGGTCATCGCGCCACACGATCCCAATTCTTTAATATATATTACCGGCATTGAACCAATAATCTCTGATCAATAATATGTATATAATTGTATTACCAGTACTAAACCAATAATCTTCAATTTCGGCAACATTTATATTACTGATGTAAAGTCAATAAATAATAACTAATCAACAATATATGTATGTTACCGGTGTGACACCAATAATCTTTAATCAATAATTTATATATATTACCGGTTTGAAACTAATAATAATTTCCTTTCTTATAATCACTTTGGATTAATAGGAATTTAATCCATTTAAGACCCACGGTCATTCTTGACCCCCAACGTATAGATACTCGTCACTATGCCTATACGTCGGACTCCACACATAACAATTAGCACATAAACTCAATTCCTATTCACTCAATCTAGGATAGAACAAACACTTACCCCAAAAGTTTACGAACAATTCAATCCGTATAAATACCTTTTCCTTTCGAATTTGGCTCCAATCCAATCGTATCTATACACAATTGATTTATATCATTAATACTACTTAACAAACTAGTTCATATGGCCAAATATAATTTTTACAATATTCTGCACGGAATAGTAGAAATCAACCGCGGGCCCACATGATCGAAACTCGAGGTTCGAACCAAAATAAATTCACCCAACCATCCACGAGTTCAAATATGCAATTTGTTCTTAAGTTCGACCCCAAAATGAGGTCTAGATCGCAAATTCTTCGAAAATCCTAACTATACTCATTTCTCCAAATTTTTTACCCATTTACACATGTTTATGCCTAGGAATTAAAATAATATTAATGAAAAATGAAGAAAACGAGTCAAGAATCACTTGCCCAAAAAGTTTGACGAAATTCGCCCAAGAATCGCCAAGAAATGGTGTTGGAGAAGAGAGTTTGTGAAATGGGATGAAAATCCCAATTCTGTTCTGTTTTAGGATTAAATTCACTTGGCGGAGTTTTTGTTCTACGCGATAGCGTGAACAGGGTTGCGATCGCGGAAAGTAATTGATTAAGTCAACGCGATCGCGTGGACAGTGTTGCGATCGTGTAGAAGGAATTCGCTGGGTGGTCCGTTTGCACTACGCGATCGCGTGGAATGGCTTGCGATCGCATAGTGGAAGGATGGGAAGCTACGTGATCGCATGAGATGGGATGCGATCGCGTTGAAGAAATGGTCAAAGCAGTGCGATCGTGTGAACGAGGTCGCAATCGCGTAGAGAATGATGTCTATGTAAAAATTGCAGAATTTCTGATGTGTTTTCAAGTCCAAAACCACTTCTTTACCTATCCGAATCTCACCCAAGCCGTCGGGACTCCAAACCAAATATGTACATTGACTCAAAAACATCATACGAACTTGATCGCACGATTAAATCGTCAAAATAACATCAAAATCAATGAATTGACCCTTAAAACTCAAGAATCTTTCCAAATTTTCATAATTTCCAAATTTTCCAATTTAAGGCCGAAATACGTCAAACGACGTCCGTTTTCAACCAAACTTTATAGGAAGCGTTTAACCAACATATATGACCTATACCGAGCGTTAGAACCAAAATACGAGCCCGATACCATTACTTTTAATCAAATTTCAGTTTCATTTTCCTTGCATATTTTTAGAAAATAATATAATAGAAAAATTCTTTTACCGGGGTTCTAGACCTCGGATTTCGATTCCGGGCATACGCCCGAGTTCCATATTTTTTTATGGATTTTCTGAGACCGTCAATTCACAAGTCCGGGTCCATTTATCAAAAATATTGACCAAAATCAACCATATCAATATTAATATCAAAATTCTTCAAAATTTTCACATATTTCAACATGAAAATTTTTCGGCTTCGCGCCCGGACTGCTCACGCAAATCGAGAAAACTATAAACGAGGTTTTCAAGGCCTCAGAAGCTCGAAATGATTGAGAAAATAAGTGATGACCCTTTGGGTCGTCACAAAGCCCCCCGCCATTCGAGCCTTTACATCCTATTTTGGTCAAGTCGAGGGGGTGATTTCCACTCACGGAGGGGTCTCGAACTCGACGCTTGTTTCATGCCGGATATGGATCGAACGAGATCGACTTTGTTAGCCGTCGTTGCAGGGTGATTGGGGGCGAGGTCGTTGCCGCCGTGATCGAGTGGTCAAATTTTGACTAGTACAAAGACAGTAAGTAAACTGCTATTTGGGTTAACTCTTCTTTATATTTCCTTGCCGTATATCTATCTAGACTATATATATGAGATATCACATTCCATGAGCAAAGAAAGGGGAGAGAGGAGAAAATGGTTAATTTCACACATGGCCACTTAATTTTATTCACAATATCATAGTAAAATTATAAATTATTTCATCACATTAAAGTAAGTAAATTCTACCCATACAGTAGTAAGTCATAGCTGTGTTCCATAGCCTGCTTTGCATATATTTTTCACATCCAAAATTCTGTCTTTTTCTTTTATTATTAATTATTGCATATTATCTATTTATTAAATGCTCTTCTTAGTGTTCCATCTGTAATATTTTTCAACTTGTGTTCGACAAGTAATTAAATTAGTGAATACTATAATTGATATTCTCAATATAGAAGTCGTGAATAAGAACACGAAAACGTAATGTACATATTTACTTTTGAGTTACTAGTACACCATTTCAACGTTCGGACAATTATAGATAAAAGGGGACCCAAAGTTATTTCTACAGCTTATTATGGCCCATTGAATAATTTATTCTGTTTTACGGTACGTGGGATCTATTGGACGGCAAATACAGTAAAGAATAAAAAAGTATACTTTAGAAACAAGGACATTATATTCAAATAAACGCACGTTATTGGCTTTTGCCTTCTAATTTTGTTTTTTATCAAAACTAAAATAAACCAATTATATTGGTTTGGATTGATTCTATTTTATTGATTTTTCGAATTTTTTGTTACTTAAATATTATTTAAATTCAACTTTGTTAAATTTTTTTTACGTAAATGTATGTTTAGCAAAATTATAAAAAAAAAAAAATATATTATATATTAAAACATTCTTATGAGAGAATTTTCTTGGTAATATATAATAGTTATTTTTTTAATCGATAATAATATTTCGTTGATGTACACTTTCAAGGTTAATCAAATTTAGTAGTTAAACATAAAAATCTATATGATACCTAAATAATAATAATCACTTCACATTCGAAAAAGATATAACAATTTAATAGATCTTAACATATGATATGAATGTGAAAGAACAAAGAGATTGATGCATATCAGTAACACTTGATGAGAAAGTGATCATACAACATATTATTTAAAGTTAATAAATATAGAGCTCATATACTATTAAATATTATATTTCGTAAAATAATCCCAAATATTTCTAAATATTTTTTAAAGAAAATGCTATATATATGCTTAAAAGTATATAGAAATTCTATATTTATATGTCGGTTTGGTTAAGATTTTTTTTACTCTTATACAATAGGCAGGCATCAGGGCGGCTGGTGGTGGAACGACGTAATCCAAGGTAAAATGGAGGCGAAGAAGATGGCGTTTGCTAAGTTGGCAGGGAGCACAAGCAAAGAAGAAAAGAGAGTGAACAGGGAGAGCTACAAGGTGGCGAGGAAGGAAGCGAAGTTGGCAGTCATGGAAGTTAAAAATGAGGTGTTTCGTCGCATGTACGAGGAATTGGGGGAGAAAGGCGGGGACATGAAGTTATTTAGGTTGCCTAAAGTAAGGGAGAGGAAGGTGCTGGATCTAGACCAAGTTAGGTGCATCAAGGACGAGGATGGTAGAGTTCTGATGGGGTGTCTCAAGTCAAGCGGAGGTGGCAAGTGTACTTTCGAGATCTGCTTAACGAGGAGGGGGATCGTGACATAGAGCTAGGAGAGCTGGGGAATTCAGAGTGTCATAGAGACCTTGGGTACTGCAGGCGCATTAGGGTGGAGGAGGTCGTAGGGGCTTTGCGTAGGATGAGTAGGGATCGAGCGACTAGGCTAGATGAAATCCCGGTGGAGTTTCGGAAATGCATGTGTCACGCCCCAAATCGAGGGACATGACCGGCGCCAGACCGGGTACCCCTTGTGAGCACGTGATTTTTGCCCTATAAGAGAAATACTCCAAAAACTTCAAAATAAAACCATTTTAGTTTGCTTGCAATTGTTGTGAATTTTGTGTTATTTTTCTTGAATTGTTTGTATTTATCTGTAGATATTTAATTTGTTAAAATTAATATAAAATACAAAATATGTCACATTTGCATCTAGGATATAATCCTACATTTAGGAATAATTAAGTTGTTTTGCAAAAAATAGAAAATCACAAAAAAAAAATATGTATTTTTTGCATTATTAGCATTTAATGTCCAAATTGTGTGATTTTATTTTAATTAATGTTTAATTTTTGTGTAATAATTATAATTAGGCATTAATTAGTATTTTAAGATAGTTTTGGTTTTTATAATTTAATCTTAGCATTTTTTTGTTTTATTAATTCGTAATAATAAAAAATAAAAATAAATAGAGAAGACTAATTCTAAATTGGGCCTCTTCCTAAATTTTAAATTTTGGCCCAAACATATTCTACCCAGCCCAAAACGCCATAATCCAAAACACATGACCCATGACCCATTTATTATACTACTATACACTATTCAAAACACACCCTAAACCAAAAAAAATCTAAAACACACACATAAAAGGCCCCACAAAAATGTTTGACCGTATTTAAATTTTTCACTCTATGTATTTTAGCTTTCGTTTTATTTTTTTATATATATAAGATTTAAATTTTAAAAAAAATTAAATTATTACTATTAATATTATTGATATTATTATTAAATTTTTATTATTATTTTTTGTAAAAAATAATTTATTTTTTATAAAAAAATGAAAATATTAATTTTTTTTTAAATTTTCGGTTGGTTTTAAATAATTGAAAATGAAAGTTGGAATTAAAAAATAAAAGTCAAAAGTGGCTGAAAATTAAAAAAATCAAAAGTAAAAGAAAGTTGTCTTTTTAAAAGAAAAGAAAAGAAAGTGGCATTTTCTTTTAAATAAATAAAAGAAAGTGTACAATTAAAAATATAAAAGTAATTAAAGTTGTGTTTTAAAAAATAAAAGTAAAGAAAGGTGGGATTTCTTTTTATAAAATAATAAAAGCATTTTGTAAGTGGGATTTCTTTTAATTAAAAAAAGTTAATAAAATAAAAAAATAAAAAAATCTGAAAATTTCGAAAATTTTTGCTATAAATCGAAGAGAAATTTTGGAAGAGGGGAAGAAGAAAAAATATTGAGAGAGATTAGAGAAAAAATATTAGAAGTAAAAATCAAAAAAGAAAAAGATTAAAAAGAATTGTGAAGAGTTAAAAAAAATTCTAAAAAAAGAATGTTTAGATTTCTATTAGAAAAAGTATATTATCAAGTTCAGATCTTAGTTACTGGGTTTCTTTAAAATTCCGATACTGGGTATTTTGTTGGGATTGTTGTTGCTGTGTTGTTTGTTGTGTTGATCACCCGGTATTCTTTTCTTTCCAATATCAGGTACATACCTAATTATGTTTAAATGAAAAGATGAATACATGGGAAGGATGAAAATTTTGAAAGTTTAAATAGTTTCTATTATTATCTTCTTTTACATATTATGTCTAAATAAATTCCACATTAATATTCTGTAAGTTTTTGTTATAACTTTAAATAATTAAGCCTTGTTGTAGTAATAATAATTCCCTTCAAAAAATGGTTATTAAATAGTATAGTTATAAACATGTTCATTAATGTTCATATTGTTTAATAATTAAAAGGAAGAATGAATTACTCTTTTACTAATCGAATTAATTAGAACTTCTTTAGTATCGTCTTTAATAAGCTAAATTGTTAATATGTAGTTAAATTCATTAAAAATGTGAACTTTAATTATTTTGCATAAATTAGGCATTTAGGTACGATTTGAGTTTTAAATAATACAAGAATTGTTTTCAAGTACTTCCATCTCCAAATATAAGTGTAAAAGATTAAGGTTGATTATAGTTTTAAAAATAGTTGTAAATAGTTAATATCAATGGTTTAAGCCCAAAAATAAAAAATAAAATAAACAAATATGAGTCTAAATTAGTTGTAAGATAATTGGTTTAGTTGGTATATATATATATTAGTTGATGATTTAGCACTTTTATTTCCAGTTTTTATTTAAGTAATGTCCCCAGACCCCACCCTGTGGGACTATACTGGGTAGTTGTTATTTTATTTAAGTAATGTCTATTTTCATTAAACATTTGCCCAAATATAGCAAATAATCAATTAGGATTTTATTGTTAAAAAAATAAATTTAAATAAAATTACAGTTAATTTATGATTCCTGTTTTTCTAAGATAAACTTAGTTTTTTTGAATAATTTGGAAATAAAATAATTTTTACCATGCAAGCTTTAATATTGCTCTAATTTAAATAATTGGGAATAAATGAGTTTCATTAGTTTCCTATTACCATGCAAGTTTAAATATTGGCCTGATTAGTTTCTTCTAATATTAGTTAAATAATCTTCGTATTTATTAAAGATTAAAAAAATCCAAAAAATTATAATAAAAAAATAAAAATAAATTTTTTTGTTTAAATATAAATTAAATTCTGCTTCTTCAATATTTGTCTTACATAAGATAAGTATTGCATATTTTTATTTTATAATTAAATAGGAATTTTTCTCTCTCTAATAAAAACTAAAAAATAGGAAATGTAGTCATTTTAGGATTATCTTTTTTATAAATAAAAAATATAAATGAGACGAGCCTGGCCAAATAAATCGCACAAGCTGTGGGGCCCTCAAAAGTGTATAAATTAAAAATACTTCGAAATTCGGGATTGGCCGTTTAGTGACTTTTCACGGCCTTCTCAAAATAATAACGCGCTTTAAGCGCGTATTTAATAATTCTATCTCCCTAAACTCGGGTGCATATTTATGTGACCCAAATCCAAATCTCAATAAATTTGAAATGTGTCGATAATCACGGGTACATTGATTGTGACGTGGTTTGAAATACATTTTCACGATGTTGCAATTCTTTATTAAAATAATGAATAATAACGTTAAAAGCGGTTAAAGGTGAATTGCACATAAGTTAAAAAATTTGTTAAAATCAGATAATTAAGCCAAATACAACAGTTGAGCGACCGTGCTAGAACCACGGAACTCGGGAATGCCTAACACCTTCTCCTAGGTTAACAGAATTCCTTATCCGGATTTCTGGTTCGCGTACTGTTAAACAGAGTCATTCTTTTCCTCAATTTGGGATTCAACCGGTGACTTGGGACACCATAAATCTCCCAAGTGGCGACTCTGAATTCATTAAATAAATCCCGTTTTGATTGTCCTTTAATTGAAAAAAACTCCTATCGTTCCACTCGCGGGGTGCGGCGCCGGAAAAGGGAGGTGTAACAGCTCTGGCGACTCTGCTGGGGACACTATACCCAGAACCACGAGTTCAGGGTTAGATATTCGAGCTTATGATAAATTGTTCTATTTTGGCTTTATTATCTGATATTTTTATATGACATATACTTAGTGTGCAAAATGATGATTTTTACCGCTTTGATATTATTTGATCTGTATATATAAACTATGCTGAAACCTTTCTCTTCTCACCTCCAGGAATGTGCTTACTGGTTGAGACTCCCTATTATGTTAGTGTCTTACCCTAAAATAAGAAAGAGGCTCGAAACGTTTCTAAGTCGGCTGGCCTTTTGGTTCCCGGAAAGGAGCTCCTTCCTCGGTTCGAGTTGTCTGCTCGGGTACACGGTCTAGAACAATACCCAAATTTTTAACATAGTATAACAAAACTACATACTAGATCCCTAGTAGGAACGCTTATTTGCATCATGTTGCATTTGACTTAGGGGACTCAACACAGGATTGGGTCCGTCTAGTACAGGCAACCTGAAATGAAAAGACCATCCTGATACACCATGTTTGTTCTAAGCATTTATTTGGATTTGCATGCTGACCGCTTTTAAATACTGGACAAAAAAGAAGTGTAGAGAAATAGATACTTATTTCCAAAAAAAAATGCTCAAGTAGTGTCGAAACTCTGCCGGATTTTTGAGAAAATAGAAAAAACAAATTTTGTTTTTATAAATTTTATTTGCCAACAAAATGATAAGTTTTGTTTTCAAAGTAGTTTGCTTTATTTTGCCAACAAAAACAAAATGTGTGTGATTTTGTTTCCAAAAAATAGTTTATTTGTCGGTCAATAAAAGGAAAAAATATAGTTTGTTTTGTTGGACCGAACTACGCGGGTTTGATTCTCACGGGATGTAATATATGTAGGCAACCCTCATTGGGTCCAACTTCCTATTTTGTAAAAATATCCAAAATGTCGAAAGTAATTTTTCGTCGTCAATAAGTCGGTGATGCCGTTTTCAAAACAATCGAATGTCCCGAAAGCGACACCGAAAGGTTGAGTTTGCATAAACAGCCACCTTTGGGTCACTATTTTATTTTTGGCCGATAGACCCACACAACCTTAAAATCTTCGTCTCCGAAGCACCGAAAGGCCGTGTTTGCAAAGCCTGGTCTTTTAATTTTGTTTTTAGAAAAAAATGGGTCAGAGTCAAATAAAAAATTTTCTTTGTCTGAAATTACCTAATAAATGTGCAGGATGAGCACAATTCAAAATGAACCATTTTCAATCATGACTAAAATCCTTATCCATTTGCAACTATGGTGGAATGATTTGGGTAAGGAAGGGCAGGACGAAATCAAAAAGCACTTGAAGGGTCTTAAGGGTTTGTTAGAAATCAAGCCACGATGGGACATTATCAGAGCATTGGTCGCCTACTGGAGCCCAGCACACAACGTCTTCCACTTTGCACACTTCAAACTCACCCCGACTTTGGAAGAAGTAGCTGGGTATATTGGAAACACTGACATACCATTAGGACACCAATATCCCGTTGCTCCGAGGGTTTTCGTGTGCATCGGTTTTTAGATACATTGAAGATAGTCAGCACAGTACATAACCCAGACTTGGCACGAGGGTTTTGTATGTTGAGCTTCATCTATCAAAGATACGGCCATGTGGGAGGTTTTGATAAGCCAGATAATAAGTTGTGCAGCAAGAGTAACCACCAAAAATGGGTTGAGCATAGACGAGTAGCCTTCATGATAACCTTTTTGGGACTTCTAGTGTTCCCAAGGAAAGATGGGAATACTGATATAAAAATAGCCGGGATCGTCAATACTTTGCTCACCCAGGACAAAATTACTCTTTCCCCCATGATTGTATCAGATATCTTCCAATCCCTCAGAGCTTGCAAAGCCGGGAACGACTTTTTGAAGGGTGCAATTTGTTGCTGCAAATATGGATGATCGAGCACTTGTGTCACCGTGCCCAATTCCTGAGCTATGGTTCAGCTGAGAAAACCTGCAGAGAGGAGTTCTACACAAGGATCGAGGGGGACACTTTACCTGAAGGAGTCTCGGCATGGACGTCACACTTCCGGGCTCTCAATGCAAGTCAAATACAGTGGACGTTGGGTTGGTTACCCATTGATAAAATCATATATATGCCAGCAGCTAGGTCTCACTTTCTTTTAATAGGGCTCAAGAGCATTCAGCCTTATGCACCCTATCGGGTTCTGAGGAAACTCGGAAGATGCCAGATAATTCCTAAAGAAGAAGATCTGAGTACCCAGGTTATTGAGATCGGTCCTGATGGCCAATTCCTAGAGGCAAGAGTCCGCCAAATCTGGACCAAATATCAATATTTGGAGGCAAACACTTGTGTGTCAGATCGGGCTAAAGGAGAGATTTCACATGGATATCATGCTTGGTATAAAGGGGAAGCATCATGCAGGAGACCTGCCAAAAGACCTCACCTCAAAGAGTTCACTGAATCATCACAAGAACAGTGGGATTTGCTAGCAAAGGAAGAAGGTTACAGGGCGAAGATTGGCAAGATAGAACAACAAGTCCGGGATCTTCAATTCGAGAGAGTATGCAAGCTGCTGCCGATGAAGTAGACAAAAAGAAATTGGCCTAGGAAAATGAATTCTTGAAAGCTCAAATCCGGCAGATGAAAATGGATGCCAGCCGACACTTGAGGAGTCGATCAGATGAAAGACTAATAAAAGGGTTGGAAAATCAAGTCACCGATATCCAATGGGAGTTGGAAGAATCGAAGGCCCAAACAACAAGGATCCGGGCTAGGTGGAGAAGGGGAGCACATCAACGGGTACTACATCTGCATTAAGTAGAAAGAGACTATACGGAGATCATCACTAACCTAAGGGAAGTAAATGTTGCCCTCAGGGAGCGGATTTTCAAACAAGCTCGGGATGCTAGGGCAGACGTAGATCATTGCCACAATTTGATGACTCGGATGCAAGAACAAATGGATAGGCTCCTGGACCGGGTCACCGCCAACGCCCAGATATTGGGGTTGAAGAATTAACAGATAGAACAACTGCTCAGAGAAAGGGATAGGGTCAAGGACAGAATCGAAGAGATCGGGCACTATGTCACCATGAAATGTTTGGCTTGTGAACAAATGCCCCGCGCCGCCCTTTTCACCGTGGTTATGGATTACGTTCACTAGATCATGAGGGAACTATAGAAATTGCATAGGGACCTCACACCAAGGCCTGCGGCAAGGCCGAACGATACCTCGCGGGTCCCAAGAAATTTTAGGGCATTAGAATGATGTTTAAATGTTGTATTTTTTGAAATTTTGAGAAATTAGTTTTGTCATTTGTTTTGTGTTTTGGAGCCAAGCATTTCTCTTATTCGAAGTTTGTTGTAAAACATGTTTTGTAACCAAAAGAGTTTTGTTATGGAAAAATTCCAAAGTTTTGTCACAACTTCATTTACACGAACTACGTCGGGTCTAATTCACGCGGGGACGTGATACGTTGGCAGTCCACATAAGATTCGACCGCCACCACTAATTATTAAAAAAAAGCAAATAAAAAGGAAAGTTTGAAATTCCAAAAGACAAGCTGGGATGACGCATGCAAGGTATGTTAGAAAGGATTAACTGATTAGGGAACATTGCATTCCAATATGTGATTACTAAATCTGTTAAATCCTAACACTGACAAGTTTGTTGTTTCATAATCCCTATCCAGTCAGTTGTTAGCACGTTCTGGCACCGCACCGTTATCTGACCAGATCTAAAGGACACCTACCTTCAAATATGACTACTTCAGAGCACAGCGCCGAGGAAGAAAGGCCCACTAGCCAGCTCCTAAAAGAAGCCATGGAAAAGATAGAACGGATAGGACTAGTGTCACGACCCGGATTTTCCACCATCGGGGTCATGATGGAGCCTACTAAATGGAAGCTAGGCAAGCCAAATATTAATTACATCTCCATTAATTACCAATTTATTATTAACAACATAAAAATTACAGCGGAAGACTTAGTCAAATATGATAAAGAAAATCCAAATCTGATACACTACCCAAGATTGGTGTCACAGTACTCACGAACTTCTAAGAATAATACACATAATTGTTTGAAAGAAAATACAAACTGTTTATCTCGGTTACATGAGATAACAGAATGAAAAACATAGATAGAAGAGACAACGGGTCCTGCGGACGCCTGCAAGGCTACCTCGTAGTCTCAGTATTCGAAAAAATCCACAAGTCGCTACTGCCGCTGCTGCTGTCCGTAACCTGTATCTGCGCAAAAAGAGCGCAGAGTGTAGTATCAGCACAACCGACCCCATGTGCTGGTAAGTGCCGGCCTATCCCGGCGAACTAGTGACAAGGCTAAGGCCGGTCACCCACCTAAACTTGTACAGTTGCAATATAGATATATATATATACATTATAAGGAAATACTCTGCTCTGAAATAACAGTCAATAGCTCACGATATCCAGAATAATCTAATCAATATAATAAATCTTACTTTCTTGTCTCAATTCCTCTCTCATTTCATATCTCGTGGTAGGCGTACCACCCGCTCCCAACTATCACCAGTAATTATATCTTGTGGTAGGCGTACCACCCGCTCCCAATATATCAGTAATTATATCTTGTGGTAGGCGTACCACCCGCTCCCAAATATATTAATAATTATATCTTGTGGTAGGCGTACCACCCGCTCCCAAATATATCAATCGGCTACCGGCAACTATGGCCAATGCCAAGATTTTAAATCACTTTGTGGTCGGCGTACCACACGATCCCAATTTATAAAATATATATATTACCGGCATTTAGCCAATAATCTCTATATCAACAATATTTATAATTACCGGTTTTAAACCAATAATTTATAATAATTTCAACAATTTACCTTCATTACCGGTATAACACCAATAACTTTTATTCAACAATTTATTCATAACTAAATTCATATTCCTACAAACTAGGATAGAACAAACACTTACCTCGAAAGTTTACGAACGATTCAATCCGTAGCAATGCCTTTTCCTTTCGAATTTGACTCCAATCCAATCGTATCTATACACAATTGATTCAATATCATCAATTCTACTTAACAAACTAGTTCATATTGCTAAATATGATTTTTACAACATTCTGCCCGGAATAGTAAAAATCGACCCTGAGCCCACATAGTCGAAACTCAAGTTTCGAACCAAAATAAGTTCACCCAATCCTCCATGAGTTCAAATATACAATTTGTTCTTAAGTTCGACTCCAAAACGAAGTCTAGATCGTAAATTCATTGAAAACCCTTACTATACTAAATTCTCAATTTTTTCTACCCATTTACACCTATTTAGGCTTAGGAATTCAAATAATATTGATGGAAAATGAAGAAAACGAGTTAAGAATCACTTACCCAAGAAGTTTGGTGAAGAATAACTCAAAAATCATCCAAGGGGCTGTGAAGAAGGGGGTTGAACAGAAATGGGATTTGTTATCCCGTTTCTGTTCTGTTTTTGGGATTAAAATGACTGGGCAAAAGTTTGCCCTTCGCGTTCGCGTGGACAGTGTCGCGTTCGCGAAGGGTTGGGCAAAATGGGCATCGCGTTCGCGTGGACATAGTCGCGAACGCGAAGAATAAAAATCTGGGCTTACAAATTGGCCTACGCAAACGCGTGGCACCTTACGCGAACGCGTAGAGGAGGCAGGCCAGGCTCCGCGAACGCGGGAGCCTTCACGCGAACGCGTAGAGGAAAATGGCTGGATCCAAATTTGTTGTACGCGAACGCGATCCTATTGTCGCGAACGCGATGAAGGGAAAGGAGATGCCTTCGCGAACGCGACCGGGTGGACGCGGACGCGAAGAAGGAATGTCTGCTGCAGATTTTCTGCAGTTTTTCCTAGTCTAAAACCACCCCGAACCACCTCCGAAACACTCCCGAGCCCTCGGGGCTCCAAACCAAATATGCACACTAACTTGAAAACATCATACGAACTTGCTCGCGCGATCAAATCGCTAAAATAACATCAAAATCCATGAATTGAGCCTTAAAACTCAAGAATCCTTTCAAATTTTCATAATTTCCAAACTTTCCAATTTAAAGCCAAAACACGTCAAACGACGTCCGTTTTCAACCAAACTTTACAGGAAGCGCTTAACCAATATATATGACTTGTACCGGGCGTCGGAACCAAAATACAAGCCCGATACCAGTACTTTTTAATAAAAATTCAGTTTCATTTTCCTTAAATATTTTCAGAAAACAATTTAACAGAAAAATTCTTTTACTGGGGTTCTAGACCTCGGATTTCAATTCCGGACATATGCCCAAGTTCCATATTTTTCTATGGATTTTCTGAAATAGTCAAATCACGGATCCGGGTCCGTTTACCAAAAATGTTGACCAAAGTCAACCATATCAATATTAATATCAAAATTTTCAACTTTTTCACATATTTCACATATTTCAACATAAATCTTTTCCAGCTTTGTGCCCGGACTGTGCACGCAAATTGAGGCAGCTATAATTGAGGTTTTCAAGACCTCAAAAGCTCGGAATGATTAATAAAACAAGTGATGACCCTTTGGGTCGTCACAACTAGAAATGAGTGCGATGCACTTGGCTTTGGCAAAAGCACAAAAGAGTCCTAAATTACTGGCTAATCCTGCAGAAGGACATACTTCGGAGTACCTGCACCCAGGTCCTTCAATGCATATACCCAGTCATCATTATTATCATGGGAGAAGCCCCTATGACACTCAAACTCCGCCACTAAACCAACATTTTCCACCACCAAACACTCCCGTTTTATGGGACCCTCGCCAGCCACGCTACAAAAATCAAACAGCGAGCCATTATTCCCGGCACATGATACTCAGTATTACCCCCCAGAACCCACTTTCAATGCACCAGAACCTCACAACCCTCGCATGGAAATCCCGACGGAGCAGGAAAGGCCAGCAAGGGCCTTGGATCAAGATGATATGGTAAGGAAGGTCAGAAGCATTGAGCAGACCCTCAGAAGTATGCATGGATTGGGCAATCAGGTCAGTGTCGCCTACAAAGATCTGTGTCCCTTCCCCGATGTTCAATTACCGACAAGATTCAAAATGCCAAAGTTTGATTTATATGAGGGACATGGTGACCCTATGGCACATCTGCGAGGGTTTTGTGGCAAGATGAGAGGAGAAGGTAGGAGAGATGAGTTGTTGATAGCATACTTTGGTCAAAGTCTAAGTGGGTCGACACTTGAATGGTACACTAGGCAAGATCCTAGTAGATGGTACACTTGGGATGATTTGGCCCAAGCATTCGCCACTCATTTCCAGTATAATCTTGAGATAGTTCTTGACCGCCTCACTTTACTGAGGACAGTAAAGAAACCCAGAGAAACTTTTTGTGAGTTTGGATTTCAGTGGAGAGAGCAAGCAACCAGGGTGGATCCTCCCATGTGAGAGGGAGAGATGGTGGAGTATTTCTTGTAAACGTTGGACCCAACCTATTTTGGACACTTGGTGACAACGGTTGGAAAGACTTTCAACGAGGTGGTAAAAGTTGGAGTCATGATAGAAGAAGGACTGAGGTCCGACAAGATTTTGGGCTACTCGGCGCTCAAAGCCACCACCCAAGCTATTCAAAGTGGAGCAGGGTGTGCGCTGGGCCGGAAGAAAAAAGAAGAGGTCGCTACAGTGGAAACAGGAAATTGGACCAGGGCCAACAGATCATACTATAACCAACCAAGACCCCACACTCCAAATCATCCATATTCCTCGCACCACTCACCACAACATTACTATCCTCCGCAAGAACCACATTTTTCCGTGCACCAGGCACAAACATACAATCAACCACCGGTTCGCTCACATTGGCGCGCACCGGCTCCCCAACATGCATATGCACCTCCTCAAAACACCTATCCACCACAAAATACATACCCACCACCCCAAAATGCTTATCCTCCACCAAGGACATACATGAACCCTCCAGGAGCAGGTTTTCACGGAAATCAAGCCTTTACCGAATTGGGAGAAACCTACACCGCCTTATTCCACAAATTAAGGCAGGTAGGTTTGTTAAGTCCTGTCGAGCTTAGGGTACAAAACCCCCCGCCCCAGAATTTGGACAAATCAAAGAGTTGTGAGTATTGTTCGGGGATGTTAGGACATGATACCGAAAAGTGTTGGAGATTGAAACACATAGTGCAAGATCTCATTGACACCCGTAAGATCGAGGTCTAAACAACAGAAGCGCCCAACATTAATCAAAACCCATTGTCAGCGCACCACGATACTCAGATGATTGAGTTCGTGTATGGGGGAGGAGAGACGAAGAAACCATCACAAACAGTGATGATGATCCGAGCTACTCCAAAAGAAAAAATGATGGGTAAGGAAGCAGGGATAGGTAAGGAGAAGGTAGAGGTTGAATCTACAGCGATAGTGGGAAAGAATGCAGCCGTTACTCTGAAAAAATCAGGATCTACCAAAGTGGTAGTATCGGGGGTGACATTCGCGCCCGTATTTGTTGTAAAAGGAGTTTGCCGAGAGACGGTCATTGTCAAACCTGTAGTCCAACTGCCGGTAATTAGCAACAAGGCAGTGCCTTGGAAATATGAGAAAGCGACGGTGATATACCGGGGCAAGTAGTTGGAGGAGAACATATGTGAGGCTCAGGGATTGACTCGTTCAGGGAGATGCTTTGCTCCTGCCAAGTTATGAAAGCCTAGCTCAGTAATAACAAAGAAGCCAGTAATGGATGAAGAAGCCGATGAGTTTTTAAAGAAAATGAAGGCCCAAGATTACTCCATTTTGGAGAAATTGAGGAAGACTCCAGCTCAAATTTCATTGTTGTCTTTGTTGATCCATTCCAATGACCATTGTCAGGCGCTAATGAAAATCCTGAACGAGGCTCACGTTCCGGACAAAATCTCGGTAAATCACTTGGAGAAGATGGTGCAAAAAATCTTCGAAGTGAATCGGGTGACCTTTTCTGACAATGAGTTACCAATAGAGGGCACAGAACACAACAAAGCCTTATATTTAACGGTGAAGTGCGAAGACTCGGTGGTCACCCGAGTACTGGTTGATAATAGGTCCAGTGCCAATATCTGTACCTTGACTGCTTTGAACAAGTTGAAAATTGATCACAACTAGATTCATAAGAACAGCGTCTGCGTCCGAGGTTTCGACGGAAGTGGTACCAACACGGTGGGTGACATCATACTGGAATTAACCATTGGTCCAGTTGAGTTCACCATGGAATTCTAGGTGGTCGACGTAACGGTATCCTACAATGTTCTACTTGGACGACCTTGGATCTATGCTGCCAAAGCGGTACCTTCCACATTACACCAGATGGTGAAATTTGAATGGGACATGCAAGAGATAGTGGTGTACGGAGCTGACGGCACAAGCCTTGGAAGAGATGATATTATGCCATTCATAGAAATGGAAGATGACAAAGGACCGTGGGTGTACCAAGTCTTCGACGGGGTTCCAGTGGCTAAAATTTCTGAATGAGAGAATCTCCCACTCCATGGCATAGCTCCCACAACTGTCATGACAATCTCAGAGATGCTGGGAAATGGGTTTGTGCCAGGAAAAGGCCTGGGGGTAGAGCTTCAGGGTATTGTTCAGCCTGTATCCTTGCCCGAAAATTCAGGGACATTTGGATTGGGGTTCAAACCCACTGTGGAAGATGTACAACGAGCCAAAAGAATGAAGAAGAGAGTTTGGGTTCTCCCCAAGCCAATTCCACGTTTGTCCAAATCTTTTGTTAAAGCAAGGGCCAAGAAATCGGCGGTTCCGAAAATCCAAGGACCATTAATCGGTATAGATGGGGATTTAGGACAGACCTTTGAAAAAATGTTTGGTGATGTCCATATATTAGAAGATGGAGAGGGTTCCAGCAGAGCGGACATACAATTTGTGGGGCCTAAGGCCAAAATCAACAACTGGGCGACCACTCATCTTCCCACTCGAAGGGAGTCTTGGTAGTAGGCTTTGGATTTCCTTTCTTGTTTCCTGGGTTATCCCAGAGTTGTAATCTTTTTGTTTTGTTTGTATTTTTCTTCAAGTGTGAAAATATTTTATTTCGCATTTCTTAATAAGAACAAAAGTTTCCTTTTTTTTTCTGGTTTTAATTTTTATTTCTTCTTTTCTGAACAGTTCTTCTTTTACTGGTCCTAAAGACATGGAATACACAGCGGATTCTCGACCTAGTCTAAATAATCAATCCAACTCCAACTTAATTGAACAAAAGATTGAGTTAAATAATGAATCTGAATGCGAAGAGGATGAGGACTTTAAGGAAATAAGTAGGGAATTGTGCCAATTCAAAGAGAAACCAAAGCCCATTCTAAATGAAACTGAAGCTGTCAATTTAGGGAGTAAAATGATGTTAGGGAAATAAAAATAAGCATCCATATTGAGCCAAGTACTAGGGAAGAACTAATCAAAACCCTCATTGAATTCAAAGATGTTTTCGCGTGGTCATATGATGACATGCCAGGACCGAGCACCGATTTAGTGGTTCACAAATTGCCCACTGACCCGGCATACCCTCCTGTCAAGCAAAAACTAAGGAGTTTAAGACGGATATGAGTGTAAAGATCAAGGAAGAAGTTACCAAGCAGCTACAGGCTAAAGTTATTCGCGTCACTCGATATCCCGATTGGTTGGCCAATATGGTACCAGTGCCAAAGAAAGATGGGAAGATCAAGGTATGTGTTGATTACCGCAATCTCAACAAGGCGAGCCCTAAGGATAATTTTCCATTGCCCAACATCCATATCCTGATTGATAATTGCGCCGAGCGCGAGATCGGATCCTTCGTGGATTGTTATGCAGGATATCATCAGATTTTGATGGATGAAGAAGATGCAAAAAAGACAGCTTTCATTATGCCATGGGGAACTTATTGCTATAGAGTAATGCCATTCGCTTTGAAGAACGCTGGGGCGACGTACATGAGAGAAATAACCACTGTGTTTCATGAAATGATACACAAAGATATTGAAGTGTACATGGATGATGTGATCATAAAGTCTAGGCGGCAAGAAGACCATATAACAGACCTAAGAAATTTCTTCCAAAGACTTCGAAGGTATGATATTAAGCTCAACCCGGCTAAATGCGCCTTTAGGGTGCCCTTAGGAAAGTTGTTAGGATTCGTCGTCAGCCGGTGAGGCATCGAGCTGGACCCATCCAAGATCAAATCCATCCAGGACTTGCCACCACCGAAAAATAAAACAGAGGTAATGAGTCTATTGGAAAGATTGAATTATATCAGTAGATTCATTACTCAACTCACGGCAACCTGTGAGCCTATATTTCGGCTGTTGAAGAAAGATGCTGCGGTATGATGGATGACAGAATGTCAGGAAGCCTTTTACCAAATCAAGGGGTATCTATCAAATCCACCCGTGTTAGTTCCACCTGAACCAGGAAGACCATTGATTCTCTATCTAACGGTATTGGAAAATTCTTTTGGCTGCGTACTGGGGCAACATGACAGTACATGGAGAAAGGAGCAAGCCATCTACTATCTCAGCAAGAAGTTTACAGTATATGAGGTTAAGTATACTCAACTAGAGAAGACATGTTGCGCCCTAACTTGGGTAGCCCAAAATTTGAAACATTATCTATCATCATATACTACTTATCTCATTTCACGCTTGGACCCATTGAAATATATCTTCCAAAAGCCTATGCCCACAGGGAGGCTAGCAAAGTGGCAGATATTACTCACGGAGTTTGATATCGTCTATGTGACGAGGACGGCCATGAAGCCCAAGCGTTGGCTGATCACTTAGCCGAAAACCCTGTTGATGAAGAGTATGAGCCATTGAGGACATATTTCCCCGATGAAGAAGTGATGCATATAGATGAGGTGGAATCAACGGAGGAACCGGGATGGAAGTTTTTCTTTGATGGAGCCGCAAAGTCAAATGGAGTTGGGATAGGAGCAGTGCTCATTTCAGAAACAGGACATCACTATCCTGTTACGGTGTAACTGCGATTCTATTGCACCAACAACATGGCTGAATATGAGGCCTGCATTTTGGGATTACGGTTAGCCGCAGACATGGATATCCAGGACGTCTTGGTCTTGGGAGACTTAGACTTCCTGATACATCAAATTCAAGGTGAATGGGAGACACGGGATTTGAAGGTTATACCATATCGATAGTGCTTGCACGATCTGAGCAAACGATTTCGATCGGTGGAATTCAGACACATTCCGAGAGTTTACAATGAGGTTGCCGATGCATTGGCCACCTTAGCGTCAATGTTGCATCACCCAGACAAAGTTCATGTTGACCCGCTGTATATCCAGGTTCATGATCAGCATGCTTACTGTAGCATGATAGAGGAGTAAATAGATGGCGAGCCATGGTTTCATGATGTCAAAGAATACCTCAGAATGAGAATATACCCAGAGCAGGCGACTGGAGATCAAAAGGGAGCTATTCGGTGATTGGCGAATGGATTTTTCCTTAGTGGAGGAGTGTTGTACAAAAGAACCCCGGATTTGGGATTATTGCGATGTATAGATGCAAGTCAAGCCACAACAGTGATGACAGAGGTACTCGCCAGAGTTTGTGGGCCGCATATGAGCGGATAGAAAAAAGATCCTACGGGCAAGTTATTACTGGCTCACTATGGAGTGTGATTGTATAAGTTTCGTACGGAAGTGCCATTAGTGTCAGGTACATGGAGATTTGATTCATTCTCTACCAACGGAATTGCATACAATGTCAGCACCATGGCCATTTGTTGCGTGGGACATGGATGTCATTGGACCGATTGAGCCGGCAGCTTCCAACGATCATAGGTTCATTTTGGCAACCATTGATTATTTTACCAAGTAGGTAGAGGCGAAGACATTCAAGTCAGTGACCAAGAAGGCAGTGGTAGACTTTGTCCATTCCCATATCATCTGTAGATTTGGGATCCCAAAGATGATAATCACGGACAACGATGCTAATCTTAATAGTGGTTTGATGAAAGAAGTATGTCAACAGTTCAAGATTACACACCGTAATTCCACCCCATGTCGTCCCAAAGAAAATGGCGCGGTTGAAGCAGCGAACAAGAATATAAAAAAGATATTGAGAAAGATGGTAGAAGGGTCTAGGCAATGGCATGAAAAGTTTCCATTTGCATTATTGGGTTATCGCACTACTGTCTGGACTTTGGTAGGTGGAACTCCTTACTTGCTGGTATACGGAACTGAAGCAGTAATACCAGCGGAGGTTGAAATTCCATCTCTCCGAATTGTTGCTGAAGCCGAGATTGATGATGATGAATGGGTCAAAGCACGGCTAGAACAATTGAGCTTAATCGATGAAAAGAGATTGGCAGTGGTATGTCATGGCCAATTGTATCAAAAGAGAATGGCGAGAGCATACAATAAGAAGGTGCGCCCCAGAAAATTTGAAGTAGGGAAGCAAGTGTTGAAACAGATTCTCCCTCATCAAATTGAAGCAAAGGGAAAGTTCGCCCCAAATTGGCAAGGACCTTATATTATGACCAGGGTGCTATCCAACGGTGCTTTGTGTCTAACAGATATTGAAGGAAGAAGCACCGACATGGCCATCAACTCTGATGCAGTCAAGAGATATTATGTGTAATTTCCTTGATCATGATATTTATTTGCTCGTTTGTCTGTATTTGTTTCTTATTGAATAATGAAATGACGGAGGCAGTTCTTTCTTCTATCCAAACACTTTCAACCTTTGCGTTCCCTTTTGAGCCTTACTCATTTTTATTTCGTACCCCTCTTTTGGAATCGTTAAAGATAAAATGATGATGAATGAAAGATGATGATAAGAAAAACATAAGAAAAGCAAAAGATTGAACTAGTTTGACCTGATTCCTCAAGAAAGGATACGTAGGCGCCTCACGGCTCGGTCGCAACGTGAAAAATGTCACACAATTCAAAAATCCCCAAACAAGAAAACTGGGGCAGAAGTTATGTTTCCTTCTAAGAAATTTGGTTCCAAGAGTTGTATTCCTTCACTCATCAAGTTATTTGGAATTTCTTGATAATCTTTTTCTTACCCACACAAAACCCCCCATCTTATGTCTAAAAGACCTCTAGATCATTGTTTAATAAGTGTCAAGACAGGAAGACGAGAGCTCAAGGTGATACACTAATCCTCCACTGAAAAAGATCACGAGCCGAAAGAATTCCCAACAGAGAGAATCTTATATCAGTAGCACTCCAATCCCAACTAGAAAATAAAATGAGAGAGTCTTATCGGTGAAAACCTTCATAGGCACTGTAAGGCGACGTAAGCTGAGATGAGAGAGTCTTAGGGTGAAAACCTTTACGGGCACCTTAAAGCGATGTGAGCTGAGAGAAATGAGAGAGTCTCATTAGTGAAAACCCCTCGAAGGGCGCTATGAGTCGACATGACGAGTTTGGCGGAAAGGATCCACATGGGCAAAGAATTGCACATCTATTTACCCCAGGCAAATGAGGCCATCGGAAAGTTTGATTGATGCAAATAGATTGGGTCGTTTAATCCGGAATGCACGACATGATCATTGGGAACAGTCATACCGTCCAGATAAGTTCTTTTCTTTTCTTTTCTCAGTATATTGTTCAGAAATATTTTCTCCTTTTCTTTTCATCTCTTTATCTAAAAGACTTTTCTAGAAATTTGTTCTCTTTATATGCAAAAGAGAGGTTTTTCAGAGTTTACTACCAGTCGCCGAGACAGTACAATGGAGAATATGGAAAAAGTTGGGAAGTAATGGTTGAAGAACTTATAAATCAAGTTCCAAGAAAACCCCCAACAGGACTCCGATGGATTGCCGACCAAGTTTTAAGATGGTCAAAACACACAAATAAGGAAGGAGAAAGGGAAAATCCATCCATAGCAAAATGATCCCAGTATCCACATCTAATAACATCTTGGCCCCTGCAGTATTGAAGCAAAGAGTAACTCGTGAAGAGAGTGGTTTGGAATTGAAAAGACTCCCCCAGATTGCTTTAAAGCAAGAGAGGGGGAAACGGATGAATGGAAAGTCCATCCCCAACAGAGAAACCATCCTCAGCAAGTAAAATTATCCTCAACCAGTTGAGAGGCACATAATAAGAAAGATAGAAGAAAAAGAAAAATAAACAGTCCCGGCAAGAGTGTCAAGATTACTCACCATGTTTTTAAAACTAACAAAATTTTCTTTGGTCTTACAGGAAAATAAAGGTTGGAAATGGCAGGGAGATACGCCACAAGGAAAGTCACACAAATTGGGGCAGAAAATTTTTTATCATTGTCAAAAAATTTCTTGATTGAACAAGGAAACAAACAAATACTTTTCATGTCTTAGAAATTAGGCGTCCACCTGTATAACGAGGGAATACTTTTCATGTCTTAGTAATTATGCGCCCACCTGTATAACGTGGGAATACTTTTCATGTCTTACAAAATAGGCGCCCACCTGTATAACAAGGGAATAATTTTCATGTCTTAGAATTAGGCGCCCAACTGTATAACAAGGGAATAATATTCATGTATTAGTAATTAGGTGCCCACCCGTATAATGAGGGAATATAATTTTCATGTCTTAGTAATTAGGTGTCCACCTGTAGAACAAGGGAATACATTTTTGTATCTTAGAATTAGGCGCCCACCTGTATAACAAGGGAATAATTTTCATGTCTTAGTAATTAGGCGCTCACTTACATAATGAGGGAATATAATTTTCATGTCTTAGCAATTAGGTGCCCACCTGTAGAACAAGGGAATATATTTTCGTATCTTAGAATTAGGCGCTCACCTGTATAACGAGGGAATACTTTTCATGTCTTAGAAATTAGGCGCCCACCTGTATAACGAGGGAATACTTTTTATGTCTTAGAAAATAGGCGCCCACCTGTATAACGAGGGAATACTTTTCATGTCTTAGAATTAGGCGCCCACCTGTATAACAAGGGAATAATTTTAATGTCTTAGAATTAGGTGCCCACCTGTATAACAAGGGAATAATTTTCATGTCTTAGTAATTAGGCGCCCACCTGTATAATGAGGGAATATAATTTTCATGTCTTAGCAATTAGGCGCCCACCTGTAGAACAAGGGAATACATTTTCGTATCTTAGAATTAGGTGCCCACGTGTATAACAAGGGAATAATTTTCATGTCTTAGAATTAGGCGCCCACCTGTATAACAATGGAATAATTTTCATGTCTTAGTAATTAGGCGCCCACCTGTATAATGAGGAAATACATTTTTCATGTCTTAGCAATAGGCGTCCACCTGTATAACGAGGGAATACATTTTCACGTCTTAGCACGAGGCGCCCCCCTATTTAACAAGAGGAATATTTTTTAGTTTTTACATAGCAGGCATTGAAACCAACGACCCACCATGAAGGTAGAGGGACACATCATAAGATCCCCAGCACAAATCCAAATGCAGAAGTGAGAAAGAAGGCAACAGTGGCTGAAAAAAAAATTTCTTCATGTTACGGGAGAAAGATTAGAGACATTCGTAGAGGAATAGCTTTCAAAGGTTGTCCCCAGCATAACAGACTTGGCAGAGAAAGCCGCATTCCAGGGAAGCATAAAAAGGGGGTCGATAAAGGAAGCCATATCCCTAGTGGATTGAGAAAAACGATGAAAACTGGTATTCGGAAAGGCAGAAGGCCAGCGTCATCACCAAATTTGCAAGATGAAGAAGCACCGGAGGAAACACAAGCCAACAAGAAAGCAAGGCGGCAAAAACAAGCTGAAGATAGATAGGATCATGTGATCCGTAGGCTAGCCTAGCTTCTTGTTTTATTTTTAACACGGTGTAATAAGGAGGTCAGTAAGCAGTAAGCAACAACAACAACAGTAATAGCAACAGTAATAACAAAGTGTCAGTCCACAGTAGTCCCAGCTACCAAAACTTTCCAAACTACATTGACCTGATTCTCTTTTAGCCAGGGATATGTAGGAAACCTTTTGAAGCAAAGGTTCGGTCAAAATTTTGAAAAAAAAAATGCTTCTCACGGAGTGCTCAGACAGGCAAAAATCGCTCGTATCCGCTCACTTGTCTTTGCACGAAAAACTCTTCATGTTTACGCGCAAAGAGAGGCAGCTGCGAGCATGTGATTTTTGCCCTATAAGAGAAATACTCCAAAAAATTCAAAATAAAACCATTTTAGTTTGCTTGCAATTGTTGTGAATTTTGTGTTATTTTTCTTGAATTGTTTGTATTTATCTGTAGATATTTAATTTGTTAAAATTAATATAAAATAAAAAATATGTCACATTTGCATCTAGGATATAATCCTACATTTAAGAGTAATTAAGTTTGTTTTTCAAAAAATAGAAAATCACAAAAAGAAATATGTATTTTTTTGCATTTTTAGCATTTAATGTCCAAATTGTGCGATTTTATTTTAATTAATGTTTAATTTTTGTGTAATAATTATTATTAGGCAGTAATTAGTATTTTAAGATAATTTTGGTTTTTATAATTTAATCTTAACATTTTTTTTATTAATTTGTAACAATAAAAAATAAAAAAATAGAGAAGACTAATTCTGAATTGGGCCTCTTCCTAAATTCCAAATCTTGGCCCAAACCTATTCTACCCGGCCCAAAATGCCATAACCCAAACCCATGACCCATAACCCATTTATTATACTACTATACACTATTCAAAACACACCCTAAACCAAAAAAATACACACACACAAAAGCCCTCACAAAATTATTTGACCGTATTTAAATTTTTCACTCTATGTATTTTAGCTTTTGTTTCATTTTCTTATATATATAAGATTTAAATTTTTAAAAAAATTAAATTATTACTATTAATATTATTGCTATTATTATTAATTTATTATTATTATTATTTTTAAAAAATAATATTTTTTATAAAAAAAACTGAAAGTATAATTTTTTTTTTCAAATTTTCAGTTGGTTTTAAAGAAATGAAAGTTGGAATTAAAAAATAAAAGTCAAAAATGGATGAAAATTAAAAAAATCAAAAGTAAAATAAAGTTGTTTTTTTAAAAGAAAAGAAAAGAAAGTGGCATTTACTTTAAAAAAATAAAACGAAGTGGACAATTAAAAATATAAAAGTAATTAAAGTTGTGTTTTAAAAAATAAAAGTAAAGAATGGTGGGATTTATGTTTATAAAATAGTAAAAGCATTTTGTAAGTGGGATTTCTTTTAATTAAAAAAAGATAATAAAAAAATAATAAAGAAATCTGAAAATTTCGAAAATTTTTGCTATAAATAGAAGAGAAATTTAGGAAGAGGGGGATAAGAAAAAATATTGAGAGAGATTAGAGAAAAACTATCAGAAGTAAGAATCAGAAAAGAAAAAGATTAAAAAGAATTGTGAAGAGTTAAAGAAAAAAAAATTCTAAAAAAAGAGTGTTTAGATTTCTATTAGAAAAAGTATATTATCAAGTTGAGATATTAGTTACTGGGTTTCTTTAAAATTCTGGTACTGGGTAATTTGTTGGGATTGTTGTTGCTGTGTTGTTTGCTGTGTTGATCATCCGGTATTCTTTTCTTTCCAATATCAGGTACATACCTAATTATGTTTAAATGAAAAGATGAATACATGGGAAGGATGAAAATTTTGAAATTTTAAATAGATTCTATGCTTATCTTCTTTTACATATTATGTTTAAATAAATTCCATATTAATATTCTGTAAGTTTTTGTTATAACTTTAAATAATTAAGACTTATTGTAGTAATAATAATTCACTTCAAAAAATGGTTATTAAATAGTATAGTTATAAACATGTTCATTAATGTTCAAATTGTTTAGTAATTAAAAGGAATAATGAATTACTCTTTTACTAATCGAATTAATTAGAACTTCTTTAGTATCGTCTTTAATAAGCTAAATTGTTAATATGTAGTTAAATTCAATAAAAATGTGAACTTTAATTATTTTGCGTAAATTAAGCATTTAGGTACGATTTGAGTTTTAAATAATACAAGAATTGTTTTCAAGTACTTCCATCTCCAAATATAAGTGTAAAAGATTAAGGTTGATTATAGTTTTAAAAATAGTTGTAAATAGTTAATATCAATGGTTTAAGTCCAAAAATAAATAAAAAAACATATGAGTCTAAATTAGTTGTAAGATAATTGGTTTAGTTGGTATATATATATATTAGTTGATGATTTTGCACTTTTATTTTCAGTTTTTATTTAAGTAATGTCTATTTTCATTAAACATTTTCCCAAACATAGCAAATAATCAATTAGAATTTTGTTGTTAAAAAAAATAAATTTAAATAAAATTACAGTTAATTTATGATTGGTGTTTTTCTAAGATAAACTTAGTTTTTTTTTTAATAATTTGGAATAAAATAATTTTTACCATGCAGACTTTAATATTACTCTAATTTGAATAATTGGGAATAAATAAATTTCATTAGTTTTCCTATTACCATGCAAGTTTAAATATTGGTCTGATTAGTTTCTTCTAATATTAGTTAAAGAATTTTCATATGTATTAAAGATAAAAAAAAATCCGAAAAATAATAATAAAAAAATAAAAATAATTTTTTTTGTTTAAATATAAATTAAATTCTAATTCTTTAATATTTGTCTTACATTAGATAAGTATTGCATATTTTTATTTTATAATTAAATAGGAATTTTTTCTCTCTAATAAAAACTAAAAAATAGGCAATTTAGTCATTTTAGGATTACCTTTTTAAAAAATATATATAAATGAGACGAGACTCGCCAAATAAATCGCACAAGCTGTGGGGCCCTCAAAAGTGTATAAATTAAAAATACTTAGAAATTCAGGATTGGTCATTTAGTGAATTTTCACGGCCTTCTCAAAATAATAATGCGTTAGTAGCTTTAAGCGCGTATTTAATAATTCTATCTCCCTAAACTCGGGTGCATATTTATGTGACCCAAATCCAAATCTCAACAAAGTTGAAATGTGTCGATAATCACGAGTACATTGATTGTGACGTGGCTTGAAATACATTTTCACGATATTGCAATTCTTTTTTAAAATAATAAATAATAACATTAAAAGCGGTTAAAGGTGAATTTGCACATAAGTTCAAAAAATTGTTAAAATCAGATAATTAAGCCGAATACAACAGTTGAGCGACCGTGCTAGAACCACGGAAGTCGGGAATGCCTAACACCTTCTTCCGGGTTAACAGAATTCCTTATCCGGATTTCTGGTTCGCGGACTGTTAAACAGAGTCATTCTTTTCCTAGATTCGGGATTCAACCAGTGACTTGGGACACCATAAATCTCCCAAGGGGTGACTCTGAATTCATTAAATAAATCTCGTTTCGATTGTCCTTTAATTAGAAAAAACTCCTATCGCTCCCCTCGCGGGGTGCGGCGCCGGAAAAGGGAGGTGTGACACCCCCAGTCAAGCGGACCTTGGTGCCTTTCTAACCAACACGTTGCCCCTGTATTGCTCATTACTTAAAACTCAAATACTTTACCAATTTATAATGAAAATCATACCTTTAACAACATGACAACTGTGACGACCCAAAGGGTCATCACTTATTTTATTAATTATTTCGAGCTTCTGAGGCCTTGAAAACCTCATTCCATGTTGCCTCGATTTACGTGCTTGATCCGATCATGTAGCCGGAAAGATTTGTGATAGAAAATATGAATTCTATGAGAAATTTGGATAAAAATGATATTAATATTGATATGGTTGACTTCGGTCAATATTTTTGGTAAACGGACCCGGACCCGAGATTGGATGGTCCCGAAAAGTCCGTAGGAAAATATGGGACTTGGACATGCGTCCGGAGTCGAATTCCTGAGGCCTAGAGCCCAAGTTATGAATTTTTCTATGAAATTGTTTTTGATGTAATTGTTAAAGGAAATGAATTAATTGACCTTGGTATTGGGCTCGTATTTTGGTTCCGACGCCCGGTACAAGTCTTAAATATTATATATGTGATTTCTGTAAAGTTTGGTGACATTCGGATGTCGTTTGAGATGTTTTGGACCTTGAGTTCCAAGTTTGAAAGTTTTGAAAACCAAAAGTATAAAAATCATGAATTTGAGGCTTGATTTGATGAAAACGATGTGATATTGGCGATGTGATCGCACGAACAAGTTCATAATGTGTTTTTGAGGTTGTGTACATGTTTGGTTTGGAGCCCGGGGGCTCGGGTAAGGATTTGATAGGCCGTTGGATTAAATTCTGAATTTTTGCACCTGCTGGTTTTTCACCCAGCTGTTGGCTTCGCAATTGCGAAGCATTTCTCGCAATTGCGAAGGGGGCAGATCAAGGCAGGGCTCGCAAATGCGAACCCTGATCGCAAATGCGAAACCCCTCATGACCCAGCCTTGTTCGCAAATGCGAACATCCCCTTGTTTTGCCTATGTTCGCAAATGCGAACCATAGTTCGCAAATGCGAACATTCCCAAATCTAGCCTTGTTCGCAAATGCGAACAATAGTTCGCAAATGCGAACAATTCCCTTTACTGCCTGTGTTCGCAAATGCGAACATTAGTTCGCAAATGCGAACACTCCCCTTTCCTGCCAGTGTTCGCAAATGCGAACAAAAGTTCGCAAATGCGAACTTCCCAGCCTTAGCTTATTTTTCAAACTCTAGAAATTGGTCGGGGTTCGCAATTGCGAACCCATGTTCGCAAATGCGAACACAGAGACCTGTAAAACACGATTTTCAGTTCATTTCTTCACTTTTTACAAAACAAAAACACCCATTTGCGATTCTTCACGGATTCCTTCTTCATCAAAACAATTGTAAGTCACCTTTTACTTAATTCTTTCAATTCCTAACATCATTAAACATGTTTTTCAATAGAAATCAAAGGTTTTCATGGTAGAATTTCTTGTTTTTGATAGAATATAGGGTTTTTCATAAATTGGGAAATTGGACCTCGAATTGAGGTCCGATTTTGAAACAAATCATATACATGAACTCGTGGGGGATGGGTAACCGGATTTTGGTCCGAACCCCGAGTTCCGACCATGTGGGCCCGGGGTCGAAATTCACTATTCCGGGCAGAATATTGTAAAAGTTGTAATTGGTCTTAGAATTAGTTTGTTGAGTAGTATTGATGATATTAAATCAATTGTGTATAGATACGATTGGATTGGAGTCAAATTCGAAAGGAAAAGGCATTGCTACGGATTGAATCGTTCGTAAACTTTCGAGGTAAGTGTTTGCTCTATCCTAGCTTGAAGGAATAGGAATTTAGTTATGAATAAATTGTTGATTAAGAGTTATTGGTGTTATACCGGTAATGGAGATAAATTGTTGAAATTATTATCAATTATTGGTTTAAAACCGGTAATTATAAATATTGTTGATGTAGAGATTATTGGCTAAATGCCGGTAATATATATATTTATGAATTGGGATCATGTGGCGCGCCGACCACTTATATATTTATGAATTGGGATCGTGTGGCGCGCCGACCACTTATATAATAAGAAATGGGATCGTGTGGCACGCCGACCACAAAGTGATTTAAATCTTGGCATTGGTCATAGTTGCCGGTAGCCTATTGATATATTTGGGAGCGGGTGGTACGCCTACCACAAGATGTAATTACTGTGATAGTTGGGAGCGGGTGGTACGCCTACCACGAGATATGAAATGAGAGAGGAATTGAGACATGGAAGTAAGATTTATTCTGTTGATTAGATTATTCTGGATATCATGAGTTATTGACTGTTATTTCAGAGCAGAGTCTTTCCTTATAAATGTATTGTATATATATATATATATATATATATATATATATATATATATATATATATTGCAACTGTACAGGTTTATGTGGGTGACTGGCCTTAGCCTTGTCACTAGTTCGCTGGGATAGGCCAGGCACTTACCAGCACATGGGGTCGGTTGTGCCGATACTACACTCTGCGCTCTTTTTGCGCAGATACAGGTTACGGACAGCAGCAGCGGCAGTAGCGACTTGTGGATTTTCCGACTACTGAGACTACGAGGTAGCCTTGCAGGCGTCTGCAGGACCCGTTGTCTCTTCTATCTATGCTTTTCATTCCGTTATCTCATGTAATCGAGATAAACAACTTGTATTTTCTTTCAGACAATTATGTGTATTATTCTTAGAAGTTCGCGAGTATTGTGACACCGATCTTGGGTAGTGTATCATGTTTGGGTTTTCTTTATCATATTTGACTAAGTCTTCCGCTAATTTTGATTATTCCGCTGTAATTTATATGTTTTTAATAATAAGTCTTAATAATAATTTGGTAATTAATGGAGGTGTAATTAATATTTGGCTTGCCTAGCTTCCATTTAGTAGGCGCCATCATGACCCCCGATGGTGGGAAATCCGGGTCGTGACAAGTTGGTATCAGAGCACTAGGTTGCACAGGTCTCACAACTCACGAACAACCTTAGTAGAGTCTAAAGGATCGATACGGAGACGTCTGTATTTATCCTCCAGAGGCTACAGAGTTAGGAAAATATTCCCTTTATTCTTTCCAGTCGTGCGACTTGATCTTTTAAATGTTAATTGAACTTCTACTCTGTTCTTCCGCAAATGGTAAGGACACGTGCATCCTCATCTACTGACCAGCAGCCCGAGGTCCCAGCAGCGGCAGCTCTCGCTAGGGGTAGAGGCCGAGGTCGAGGTCGTCCTAGAGGACAAGGTAGGGGCAGAGCTCATCCCCGAGCAGCGGCCCAAGTGACAGAACCTCAGACTCATGTCGAGGAGGAGGTTCCAGTCCCAGCAGCTCCAGTAGGCCCAGCTCATGTCCCAGGAGGAGCTTTGTTTTCACCGGATCTTCAGGATGCTTTGGTTCGGATAGCAGGTTTTATGGATCATATCACCAGAGCAGGTTTATTACCGGTAGCACCAGCCACTTCTCAGGCTGGAGGAGGTAATCAGACTCCTGCTACGCGCACTCCGGAGCCAGTAATTCCCCAGGCTCAGGTTCCTGTGATTCAGCCAGTTGAGGCAGCTCGGCCTATTATTGCGACTTCGTCTAATGATGGTGCAGCCATGTCTGCTGACGCGTTGTGGAGATTGGACAGGTTTACCAAGCTGTTCACTACCACATTCAGTGGCACTCCTTCAGAGGATCCACAGGATTTCCTATACAGCCTGCCACGAAGTTCTCCGTACTATGGGTATTGTGGAGACTAATGGTGTGGACTTTGCTACTTTTCGGTTATCCGGTTCCGCCAAGACTTGGTGGAGAGATTATTGTCTATCCAGGCCAGCGGGATCGTCATCTTTGACTTGGGAGCAGTTTGCAGAATTATTCTTGGAGAAGTTCCTTCCAACAACTCAGCGGGAGATTCTGCGCAGACAATTTGAGCATCTTCATCAGGGTTCTATGTCTGTCACACAGTACGAGACTAGGTTCGTGGACCTGGCTCGTCATGCTATTATCATACTTCCCACAGATCGGGAGAGGGTGAGGAGGTTTATTGATGGCTTGAATCAGCCAATTCGGCTACAGATGGCTATGGGGGCAGGAACTGAAATCACTTTTCAGGAGGCGGCTAATACAGCCCGCCGGATCGAGATGGCTCTGTCACGGGGAGCGAGACATGGATCGGATAAGAGATCTCATAATTCGGGTAGATTCAGTGGTACCTCGTCTGGAGATAGAGATTTTTATGATAGAGGCCATCCTCCTAGGCCTTATCAGTCAGCTCTTCAGGTTTCTCATGATGCTTCGGGTGATCGTAATTCTCAGCCACGCTACTCTGATCAGCAGCCTATCAGTGCACCACCACTTCGCTATTTTCAGCAGCCGAGGGCTTGTTTTACGTGCGGTGATCTTAGGCACATTGCAAAGTATTGCCCTCGAGCTTCTGACAGATCTCACCAGCAGGGTTCTCGTGCCATGATTCAGGCCCCAGTTCCCTCACAGCCTGCCCAGCCGGCTAGAGGCGGAGGTAGAGGACATAGAGGTGGAGGTAGAGGTCATAGAGGTGGAGCTCGGACCGATAGAGGTAGAGACCAGCCAGCAGCTGATCGTCCTAGAGATACTGCTCAGGGTGGTGGGGCACAGCCCCGATGTTATGCACTTCCCGCCAGACCAGAGGCTGAGTCTTCCGATGCCGTCATTACAGGTATTATTTTGGTTTGTGATAGAAAGGCATCGGCATTATTTGACCCTGGGTCTACATATTCGTACGTGTCTTCCTATTTTGCACCATACTTGGTTCAGCCCAGTGATCCACTGAGTGTTCCTGTTCATGTGTCTACACCAGTAGGTGATTTTATTGTGGTTGGTCGAGTTCATCGGTCATGTATTATAGTAATTGAGGGTCTCGAGACCCGTTCTGATTTATTACTCCTAAATATGGTGGACTTTGATATTATATTAGGCATGGACTGGCTATCTCCATATCATGCTATTTTAGATTGCCATGCCAAGACTGTGACTTTAGCTCTGCCGAATTCGCCTCGTATAGAGTGGAAAGGAATTTCAGGTCATACTAGTCGTAATGTTATTTCTTATGTTAAGGCTCGGCGTATGGTTGGAAAGGGATGCTTGGCTTATTTGGCCTATGTCCGTGATTCTAGTGCTGAGGTTCCTTCTATTGACTCTGTGCCTGTGGTTCGCGAATTTCCTGAAGTATTTCCTTCGGACTTACCAGGTATGCCGCCCGATAGGGACATTGATTTTTGCATTGATTTGGCTCCAGGCACTCAGCCCATTTCCATTCCCCCATACCGTATGGCTCCGCCGGAGTTAAAAGAATTGAAGGAACAGTTGCAGGATTTACTTGAAAAGGGTTTCATTAGACCCAGTGTTTCGCCGTGGGGTGCACCTGTATTATTTGTAAAGAAGAAAGATGGTTCGATGAGAATGTGCATTGACTATCGACGGTTAAACAAGGTGACTATCAAAAATAAATATCCACTTCCGCGAATTGATGATTTATTTGACCAGCTTCAGGGTGCCAAGGTATTTTCAAAGATAGATTTGAGATCTGGCTATCATCAGCTGAAGATTAGGGCATCTGATGTCCCTAAGACAGCGTTCCGCACTCGGTATGGACATTATGAATTTCCGGTCATGTCTTTTGGGTTGACAAATGCTCCAGCAGCTTTTATGGAATTAATGAATCGGGTGTTCCGGCCTTATTTAGACTTGTTTGTAATAGTCTTCATTGATGACATATTAATATATTCCCGCGGTCAGGAGGAGCATGCGCAACATCTCAGAGTGGCCTTACAGACTCTGAGAGATAGCCAAGCTATATGCAAAATTTTCAAAGTGTGAATTTTGGCTAAGTTCAGTTGCATTCCTGGGTCATATTGTGACGGCAGCAGGTATTCAGGTTGATCCGAAGAAAATTGAGGCAGTCAAGAGCTGGCCTAGACCGACATCAGCCACGGATATTCGGAGTTTCTTGGGGTTAGCGGGTTATTATCGCCGATTCGTAGAAGGATTTTCGTCTATTGCAACCCCACTGACCAGATTGACCCAGAAGGTTGTTCAATTTGAATGGTCCGATGAATGTGAGGCGAGCTTTCAAAAGCTCAAGACAACCTTGACCATAGCACCGGTATTGGTTTTACCCACAGGTACGGGACCTTATACTGTTTATTGTGATGCTTCCCGTATTGGGCTTGGTGTAGTGTTAATGCAGGATGGCAAGGTTATTGCCTATGCTTCGAGGAAGTTGAAGATTCATGAGAAGAACTATCCAGTGCATGATCTAGAATTGGCGGCGATTATTCATGCATTGAAGATCTGGATGCATTATTTGTATGGTGTAGCATGTGAAGTATACACCGATCATAAGAGTCTTCAGTACTTGTTTAAGCAGAAAGAGTTGAATATGAGGCAGAGAAGGTGGCTAGAGTTGCTAAAAGACTATGATGTTACTATTTTATATCACCCGGGTAAGGCCAATGTGGTGGCCGATGCATTGAGTAGAAAGTCTGCCAGCATGGGTAGTCTTGCATATATTCCGGTCAGTCAGAGACCATTAGCTATAGATGTCCAGGACTTAGCTAACCGGTTCGTGAGATTAGACATTTCTGAGCCTAGCAGGATGTTAGCCCGCACGGTCGCTCGTTCTTCTTTATTAGAGCGTATCCGTGAGAGGCAATTTGATGATCCTCATTTGCGTGAGTTGAGAGATACCAGTACAACGGGGAGGTGCCACACAGGTAAATCTAGATGATGATGGGGTATTGAAATTGCAGGGTCGAGTTTGTGTGCCCAATGTCGAAGGGATTCGAGAGTTAATCTTAGCGGAGGCCCACAGTTCGCGGAATTCTATTCACCCAGGCGCCGTGAAGATGTACCAGGACTTACGGCAGCACTATTGGTGGCGCAGAATGAAGAAAAATATCGTTGTGTATGTCGCTCGGTGTCTAAATTGTCAGCAAGTGAAATATGAGCACCAGAGACCTGGTGGTGTACTCCAGAGGATTGAAATTCCCGAGTGGAAATGGGAGCGGATCACTATGGACTTCGTTACTGGACTTCCTTTGACTCGGAGGAAATTTGATGCTATTTGGGTCATTGTTGATAGGCTGACCAAGTCATCACACTTTATTCCAGTATCTGTCTCCTACTCGTCGGAGAGGTTAGCGGAGGTGTATATTAGAGAGATTGTTCGTCTCCATGGAGTGCCAGTATCTATTATCTCTGATCGGGGTACGCAGTTTACCTCACGGTTCTGGAGAGCAGTCCAGCAGGAGTTAGGCACTCAGGTTCAGTTGAGTACAGCATTTCATCCTCAGACGGATGGCCAGTCCGAGAGGACTATTCAGATTCTAGAGGACATGCTTCGAGCCTGTGTTATTGATTTCGGAGGCTCGTGGGACCAGTTTCTGCCATTAGCAGAGTTCGCCTACAATAACAGTTACCAGTCTAGCATCCAAATGGCTCCGTATGAGGCGTTATATGGTAGGCAATGTCGATCACCAATTGGATGGTTTGAACCGGGAGAGGCTCGGTTGTTGGGTACAGACTTAGTTCAGGAGGCCTTGGATAAGGTCAAGACTATTCAGGAGAGATTGCGTTCAGCTCAGTCCAGGCAGAAGACTTATGCGGATAGTAAGGTTCGAGATGTAGATTTCATGGTTGGTGAACGAGTATTGCTCCGAGTGTCGCCTATGAAGGGCGTGATGAGGTTTGGGAAGAAGGGCAAGCTCAGTCCTAGGTATATTGGTCCATTTGAGATTCTAGACAGAGTGGGAGGGGTGGCTTACAGATTAGCTTTGCCGCCTAGCTTATCAGCCGTGCATCCAGTTTTTCATGTATCTATGCTTCGGAGATACCACGGCGATCCCACACATGTGTTAGACTTCAGTACTGTCCAATTGGACAATGATCTATCTTACGAGGAGGAGTCGGTGGCCATTCTAGACCGGCAGGTTCGACAGTTAAGGTCGAAGAGTTATCCTTCTGTGCGTGTTCAGTGGAGAGGTCAGCCTCCTGAGGCATCGACCTGGGAGTCCGAGTCTGATATGCTGAGCCGCTACCCACACTTGTTTCCTGACTCAGGTACTTCTTTCTTTTGTCCGTTCGAGGAAGAACGGTTGTTTTAGAGGTGGAGATTGTGACGACCCAAAGAGTTATCACTTATTTTATTAATCATTTCGAGCTTCTGAGGCCTTGAAAACCTCATTCCATATTGCCTCGATTTACGTGCTCGATCCGAGCATGTAGCCGGAAAGATTTGTGATAGAAAATATGAATTCTATGAGAAATTTGGATAAAAATGATATTAATATTGCTATGGTTGACTTCGGTCAACATTTTTGGTAAACGGACCCATACCCGAGATTGGATGGTCCCGAAAAGTCCGTAGGAAAATATGGGACTTGGACATGCGTCCGGAGTCGAATTCCGAGGCCTAGAGCCCAAGTTATGAATTTTTCTATGAAATTGTTTTTGATGTAATTGTTAAAGAAAATGAATTAATTGACCTTGGTATCGGGCTCGTATTTTGGTTCCGACGCCCGGTACAAGTATTAAATATTATATATATGATTTCTGTAAAGTTTGGTGACATTCGGATGTCGTTTGAGATGTTTTGGACCTTGAGTTCCAAGTTTGAAAGTTTTGAAAACCAAAAGTATAAAAATCATGAATTTGAGGCTTGATTTGATGAAAACGATGTGATATTGGCGATGTGATTGCACGAACAAGTTCATAATGTGTTTTTGAGGTTCTGTACATGTTTGGTTTGGAGCCCGGGGGGCTCGGGTAAGGATTTGATAGGCCGTTGGATTAAATTCTGAATTTTTGCACTGCTGGTTTTTCACCCAGCTGTTGGCTTCGCAATTGCGAAGCATTTCTCGCAATTGCGAAGGGGCAGATCAAGGCAGGGCTCGCAAATGCGAACCCTGATCGCAAATGCGAAGCCCCTCATGACCCAGCCTTGTTCGCAAATGCGAACATCCCCTTGTTCTGCCTATGTTCGCAAATGCGAACCATAGTTCGCAAATGCGAACATTCCCAAATCCAGCCTTGTTCGCAAATGCGAACAATAGTTCGCAAATGCGAACAATTCCCTTTACTGCCTGTGTTCGCAAATGCGAACATTAGTTCGCAAATGCGAACACTCCCTTTTTCTGCCAGTGTTCGCAAATGCGAACAAAAGTTCGCAAATGCGAACTTCCCAACCTTAGCTTATTTTTCAAACTCCAGAAATTGGTCGGGGTTCGCAATTGCGAACCCATGTTCGCAAATGCGAACACAGAGACCTGTAAAACACGATTTTCGGTTCATTTCTTCACTTTTTACAAAACAAAAACACCCATTTGCGATTCTTCACGGATTCCTTCTTCATCAAAACAATTGTAAGTCACTTTTTACTTAATTCTTTCAATTCCTAACATCATTAAACATGTTTTTCAATAGAAATCAAAGGTTTTCATGGTAGAATTTCTTGTTTTTGATAGAATATAGGGTTTTTCATAAATTGGGAAATTGGACCTCGAATTGAGGTTCGATTTTGAAACAAATCATATACATGAACTCGTGGGGGGATGGGTAACTGGATTTTGGTCCAAACCCCGAGTTCCGACCATGTGGGCCCGGGGTCGAAATTTACTATTCCGGGCAGAATATTGTAAAAGTTGTAATTGGTCTTAGGAATTAGTTTGTTGAGTAGTATTGATGATATTAAATCAATTGTGTATAGATACAATTGGATTGGAGTCAAATTCGAAAGGAAAAGGCATTGCTACGGATTGAATCGTTCGTAAACTTTCGAGGTAAGTGTTTGCTCTATCCTAGCTTGAAGGAATAGGAATTTAGTTATGAATAAATTGTTGATTAAGAGTTATTGGTGTTATACGGGTAATGGAGATAAATTGTTGAAATTATTATCAATTATTGGTTTAAAACCGGTAATTATAAATATTATTGATGTAGAGATTATTGGCTAAATGCCGCTAATATATATATTTATGAATTGGGATCGTGTGGCGCGCCGACCACTTATATATTTATGAATTGGGATCGTGTGGCGCGCCAACCACTTATATATTTATGAATTGGGATCGTGTGGCGCGCCAACCACTTATATAATAAGAAATGGGATCGTGTGGCACGCCGACCTCAAAGTGATTTAAATCTTGGCATTGGTCATAGTTGCCGGTACCCTATTGATATATTTGGGAGCGGGTGGTACGCCTACCACAAGATGTAATTGCTGTGATAGTTGGGAGCGGGTGGTACGCCTACCACGAGATATGAAATGAGAGAGGAATTGAGACATGAAAGTAAGATTTATTCTGTTGATTAGATTATTCTGGATATCATGAGTTATTGACTGTTATTTCAGAGTAGAGTATTTCCTTATAATGTATTATATATATATATATATATATATATATATATATATATATATATATATATATATATATATATATATATATTGCAACTGTACAGGTTTATGTGGGTGACTGGCCTTAGCCTTGTCACTAGTTCGCTGGGATAGGTCAGGCACTTACCAGCACATGGGGTCGGTTGTGCTGATACTACACTCTGCGCTCTTTTTGCGCAGAAACAGGTTACGGACAGCAGCAGCGGCAGTAGTGACTTGTGGATTTTCCGACTATTGAGATTACGAGGTAGCCTTGCAGGCGTTCGCAGGACCCGTTGTCTCTTCTATCTATGCTTTTCATTCTGTTATCTCATGTAATCGAGATAAACAGCTTGTATTTTCTTTCGGACAATTATGTGTATTATTCTTAGAAGTTCGTGAGTATTGTGACACCAGTCTTGGGTAGTGTATCATGTTTGGGTTTTCTTTATCATATTTGACTAAGTCTTCCGCTAATTCTGATTATTCCGCTGTAATTTATATGTTTTTAATAATAAGTCTTAATAAGAATTTGGTAATTAATGGAGGTGTAATTAATATTTGGCTTGCCTAGCTTCCATTTAGTAGGCGCCATCATGACCCCCGATGGTGGGAAATCTGGGTCGTGACAATAACACACTTTACTTCTTAACAAGTTCACAATTTACAACGCCCGACATAATATATACATAAGACTATAATCCCGCAGTTTACTCTCTATGGACCCTCTAGGATACAAAGGATGATACAATACTTGCCGGTAACAAGACTCCGGCTATACCTTATAAAATCAAAATCAAAATCCAAAATAGAGGTGGCATGAGCCACGCAGGGTCCCAAGAGGAAAGGGGCCAACCAAACATACACGAGAAGTACAATCAAGTCAAACAAAGGGGCAATCAGTGATCCACAAGTTGCAAACTCTCATGCTGTCTCCTTTCACAATTTCACATCAATAATTTCATATCAATTTCAATGGCGATTTCGATCTCTTTCCACCCTTATTACCTCGGCCACCCTTATCACCCCAACCCACACCTTATTACTTCATGTTGCGGTGCGCAACCCGATCCCACCGTACTTTCAAATCACAACAATCACAAACAGCAAACAAGAGCACCATACAAGACCACAAACAAGTGCAATAAGCAAATTTACAACTTTGTTCATGTTTCCAAATTCTTTTCAAGCCTGTGTCACCACAAAGTTACAATATTTCCACTTCCGAGAGTATCCATGCCATTATATTCACAGTTCATCACAATTCAAGTGTTTCATTAATTTCCCACAAGAAGCCAAGTATGTCATCACTATAATTGTTCTCAATTCTTTACCAATTATAACTTCCTTTTTCATCTTTCGGTTCATATCCCGTACCACACTACACATAGTTCAACATCAATTGAATACCCAACAACTAAATCAAAGAATTACATAACAATTCCTCAAAATTATCACATACCAAACGAATTGTACACATAAGGGCGATTTCACAAGAATCAAAGTTAGCCATACATACCTGGTGTCGGATTTACTTTCTTCAACCTCTTAATTTAAGTTCACCCAAATTATACTATGTTGCCAACTTCGTTCTTGCAAACTCTTACTCCTACTCACCTTTTTTTTACTAAATTTAAAGTTCAAAGAACATGCATGAGTGTCAAATTCTATTTTCAAAAGCTACAGCATGCAAATCTTTCTTCACCTTTGACAACTGAAAATTAAAGAAACATAGCTAGGGTTTTTACCTTTTAGAGATTGGGGAAGATGACACTTGCCCTAGGATCTTCCGGGCCAAACGATTAGAAACAATCTTTGAAGATGGTTAGATTTCTCTCTCTAGAATCCCTCCTTCCTCTCTCTTGTTTTGCTAAGAAAATATGAGAAATGAAGGTTTGAGGTGTTTTATTAAAGAAGGAGTCGGGTTAAAATTTTATAAAAATCTGGCCGAGTCAAATTTGCGGTCGCATCTGCGATCGCAGAATCAACATGCGGTCCGCAAAATGGACTGCAGAATTGCCCCCAAAAATTCACCTGTTCGGTTACGATATGCGACCAGAATGCGGTCCACATTCGTGTTCTGCGGTCGCAGAATGCACCGCAGAATTGACACTCAAAAATTCTCAAGAAATTATGCGATGGATATGGGGTCCACATTTCTGTTATGAGATAGCATATTGGACTGCATTTTCAACACAAATTTTGGGAAACACTCTGTTAAACTCTGCGGTAGGAATGCGGTCCGCATAGCAGATCTGCAACCGCATTCTTGACCGCAGAATCGACATTTTCTGGAAACTGTTATTCTCTCAATTTTTAAAGATTAGATCACTACCAATGTCCAAACCGCAGTGAGCAAGCTCACCGCGAAGAATTCTACGCATTCCTAACACGTTATTCGGACCATGACACCACGACTACTAGGTTTTTAAGCACAAAAAATTTACGGGGCCTTACAGCATGGGTAGGACTGGAGCGGAGTGGTTGTACAGGTTGTTCAATGTGATCTTCAAGACAAAGAGGATGTCAGAGGAGTAGAGGTTGAGTACAGTGGTGACCTTGTATAAGAACAAAGGAGATATCCAGTGTTGTAACGACTATAAGGGTATTAAATTACTAAGCCACACCAAAAAAGTTTGGGAGCGGGTGGTTGAGGCGAGGGTGAGGGAGATGACGTCTATATCTGTAAACCAGTTCGGTTTTATGCCGGGCCACTCTACTATAGAAGCTATTCACCTTGTCAAGAGATTGGTGGAACCGTTTAGAGATAATAAGAATGACATGCACATGGTATTTATCGACTTGGAGAAGGCGTACGATAAGGTCCCAAGAGAGGTGTTATGGAGGTGCCTGGAGGCAAAGAGTGTACCGGAAGCCTACAGTAGAGTGATCAAGAAAATGTAAGATAGTGCTAAAACTAAGGTTAGGATGGTGGGTGGTGACTCATACCATTTTCCGGTGGTTATGGGGCTTCATCAAGGATCTGCGGTTAGCCCTCTCTTATTTGCTCTGGCGATGGATGCTCTAATAGGCCATATTCAAGGGGATATGCTGTGGTGTATGCTATTTGCGGATGACATAGTCTTGAAAGACGAGACGAGGGTCAGTGTTAACGAGAAGTTAGAAGTCTGGAGACAGACTTGTGTTAACGAGAAGTTAGAAGTCTAGAGACAGACTCTCGAGTCTAAGGGTTTTAAACTAAGCAAGTCTAAGACATAATACCTGGAGTGCAAGTTTAGCACCGAGTCGAGCGAAGTGGGTAGGGACGTGAACCTTAGATCTAAGGTCATTGCCAAGAGGGACAATTTCAGATATCTTTGGTTGGTGATTCAGGGGGACGAAGAGATCGCGGGGATGTCACCTACCGTATAGAGGCGGGGTGGTCGAAATGGACGCTTGAATCTGGAGTGTTGTGTGACAAAAGAGTGCCACAGAAACTCAAGGAAAAGTTTTATAGAGCTATGGCTAGACTTGCCATGCTGTTTGGGGCGGAGTGCTGGCCGGTGAAAAACTCTCATGTTCAGAGAATGAAGGTTGCGGAGATGAGAATGCTCGGGGGGATGTGCGGGCTCACCAGGTTGGATAAGATTAGAAATGAAGTTATTCTGTAAAAGGTGGGGGTGGCCCCGGTGGATGAGAAAATTTGGGAAGCAAGGCTTAGGTGGTTCGGGCATGTGAGGTGGAGAAGCCCCGATGCCCCGATGAGGAGTTATGAGTGGCTCGGTGGTTGGCGCGAGTCGAGGTAGAGGGAGGCCGAGGAGGTATTGGGGAGAGGTGATCAGGCAGGACATGGCTAAAATATGGATTACCGAGGACATGGCCCTTGATAGGAGAGTCTGGAGGTCTAGTATCAATGTTGTCGGATAGGAGCTCCTAGTATCTTTCGCACTTCTTTCCCGCGGCTGGGAGGTTTGGTAGCGCTCTCTATAGATGATTTGCGTATTATATTGTGCCCCTCATGGTAATTACTGGTCGATATTACTGCATATCATTTTATTTATGGTTTATGATTTATGTTTAGATAATTATCTATGTGATTTCTAATAGAGTTACTAATGTTCTCTTGTTTTGTCTTTTATTTTTCTTTTTTTTTTCTGAGTCGAGGGTCGATTGGAAACAATCTATCTGCCCTTTCGGGTAGGGATAAGGCCTACATACGTATTATCCTTTCCAGACCCGACCTTGTAGGATTATACTGGGTAGTTGTTGTTGTTATACAATTTGCTGAGTATTTTACTATAATCATGACTCATCTCCTATTATATTATAATATTTTATTGGGTAACATCTTATATAGTTTTATCGTACTAGGACCTAACAAAATATTAGAGTACAAATTATAAATTTTATGCTATGAAGATTTTGTTAGGAAAAGAAAACCGAAAAACCCAAGAAAAATTGTGATTGAAAAACTTGGCTTTTGTTGGTTTGATTTGGTTTATAAATTTAAAAATCCAAGACAATTAATTTGATTTGATAATTAAAAATTTTGAATCAATCCGATCTATTTACACCCTTAATACTGATCATCAACAAAGAACTATTTATATCTAAGTACGCACAATTTCGACATCATTTTTCAAGCGGCATGTCATGGCCTAGTTGCCAAGAATGCAGGGATGTAGGCTTATGTAGTGAATAGTGTAGGCTTCATACCTATATTTAGCACTAATTCATTTTTTATTAAATTCTTTATTGTTTTATGGTTAATTAATTTAATATAAGTATGCGAGTAAGTTCGACCTTTCTATTTACTTGAAAGGACGTGGTATTTTGTAGCTCGGTTGATGAAATAAGATTTTCTTAGCTAGTGTTTGAACATATATTTAGTTGAAACTTGAAAAAATAATTTTTGAAGTTGTTTTAAAAAATAAGTTTTATAAATTCAAATTATGTTTGGACATGCATTTTATTTTAAAAAAAAAAATTAAAATTTTTTAATTATGAAAACAAATTTCGCCCAAAATCTACCCTAACCAAGATTTTGGAAACTTAAAAAATAATTACAAAACTTTTTTAAAAATAGATCATTAATTTATGAACAAAAATAATTTAAAAAGATATTACCAAAATATATGACCAAACGGGGCCTTATTTTCTGGCTTCTCTGACAAGAAATGAAAAGTGTCATTTTGTAATTGTTGTAACTTGTAACAACACGTTTAGCTTGTCGATTAACATCGCACAGTTGATCTAATGGAAGGTTAGACGAATCAAGCTACTTCTACATGGAATTAAGTTGATGCGGGTTTTCCTCGGGTTCCAACAAAAATAGTCGAAGAGGAGTTTACATAAACCACTACTTCTTAAAGCCTAATAATTATAGTTTATCGTGTTACCATTCATAGCTACTATTTAATTCTTATTAACTTGTATTACATGTATTCAAATGTGCAACGAACGTGTATCAACTGTATTTGTTCGTACAATTATATTTATTCGTGCAACAAATACAATATGTATCAATACAACCAAGGCGAAATATAACGGTGTATACAAATTATATAACATGTAACGACTTATTTGTTTGTGCAACGAATACTACTAAGGTAAAATATAGAAATACAGAAAAATAAAATATTTTTGTTGAGAGTCAAATTCAAGATGTCCACTAACTAAGTAAATACTATAACCAACTAAACTACAAAAGCTTGTTGCTATCTTGTTTCAATTCAAATAAATTAATCTCTTATTTCTTGAATTTGCTATAAAATTTATATATATAGCTACGAATGATAAATTTAGTGAAAGCATAACTATGAATGATAAAAGACATTATAAATTTGACAACAACAACAACAACCTAGTATAATCCCATTTAGTGAGGTCTGAGGAGGGTAGTGTGTACGCAGACCTTATACCTACCTTGGGGTAGAGAGGCCGTTTCCAAATAGACCCCGACATCCTTCCTTCCAAGAATTTTCCATCTTGCTCTTGGGAAGACTCAAACCCACAACCTCTCGATTGGAAGTGGGGGTTGCTTACCATCAGAACATTGTAAATTTGAATGAGTTAATAATTCAATCTTCAAAGATAGAAAGGAAATCGTTTAAATTCACATAAATTCACATAAATCGTTTAAATTCACATAAATTCACATAAATCGTTTAAATTCACTTAACTAGCATAGGAAATCGTTTCTACAGTACTACAGAAATCTCCTAAATAAATTCACTTAACTAGCATAGGAAATCGTTTCGCCTCAGGCTATTCAGATTCCCCATGAAATTCATCTCTCTATATTAAGGTGGAGAAAAGCAACTTAAAATGGTAAACAAATTGAACTCAGATTCATGAGATGGCGGCCAAAGACTGTGTTGGTTGTGTGGACGATTTCTATTTCTCAGCATTGTATGATGAGGAACAATTGTTTCCTATTGCAGATGAAAAATACGCAGAGGAGTTGCAATTGCAAGAGGCGTTAATGTCCGCAGCCACCATTTCTTTATTCAATAAGTTTAAAAGGGTCAAGACGGAAATTGGAGAATCTTCTGGAAATTTATGTATGATTTGTATGGTAAATAAACCCATAAATGAAATGTTCGGAAACAGCTCTTATTGCTCACATTCTTTCTGTCTACTCTGTATCAGCAAATATGTTGCTAGCAAAATACAAGAGAATACTAACGTTATCAAGTGTCCTGATAATGCTTGTAATGGCATAATTAAACCGCAATTTTGGCGAGAAATTGTTCCTAAAGATGTGTTTGATAGATGGGAGAATTCTTTGATTTTGGGTTCACAAAAATTTTATTGTCCTTATAAGGATTGTGCAGCTATGTTGGTGGACGATGGGAATGAAAATGTAACAGAATGTGAGTGTCCAAATTGCCGTCGATTGTTCTGTGCTCAGTGCAATGTCTCGTGGCATGTGGGGTTGGATTGCAAAGAGTTCCAGCGTTTGGGCAGAAAAGAGAAAGGAAAGGAATTAGATGTGATGCTGACGGAGTTTGCCAACAACAAAAAATGGCGGAAATGTCCCAATTGCAAAATCTATGTTGAAAAGCGTGATGCCTGTTTACACATAACTTGCGGGTAATCTTAAGCATTTATTACTTAATTCTTTTGTATTTGCTACTAACAAGAGGGGCTGCGTAATGCTCAATTCCAACCAAGATGTTGTTAGAGGTAACGTGAAATGTTTAAGGTTATAATTTTTTATAGAACATTTGAGCAAATTAAAAAGATAAAAAGGGCAGCCTATCACTAAGCTCGCGCTATGAGAACGGTTTGAGGAAGAACCGGATAACAAGGGTTTATCGTATGCAGCCTTACACTTCTTAATCACATGGCAACTATTTTACCAGTTACGTCAATGTTGCCCTTGACAAATTTAAAAAAAAGTGTTATATAAAAAATGAAATGCAGTGTATAATTTTTAGTGGTGACAGTTATTTTTCTTCTTGGACTTGTTATGTATGTTTAACTTGAGAAAATTTTGCTATGTTGCATGCAGGTGTGGGCATGAGTTTTGTTATGGCTGTGGATTAGACCACAGCTCTGGACATGTTAGTTCGCGATTTTAAAAAGACATTTTGGTCCAAGTGCTCATGCTATTGCTTTGGACGACTACTGTTGGCCGTTCTGAACTCGTCAAATATTGCAATTGATCAAGAATATTGTTATTCCTTTTCGAGTTTATTTGCGTCCTGTTAAAAGTTAAAACTTCTGTTTCTCTTTAATCAGTAATTAAGTTGAATATTCTTGGTTTCCTCTTTACTGATTTTAATTCTGCGTCACTCTTTTCAATTATAGTGTTCTCCTTACTGTTTATTTAACCGTTTATAATCAGAGGCGGATCCAGGATTTCTGTAGGATGGGCGCACCATTATCCGACCCATTGTTTGATTTGATTTCCTAAAACTTACCTTAGAGAACTATCAATAATAACATCATTATTTATAGTTACAAGTGTTAAACTCAATATTTCATTCAAGGATATATCAAAGGGTGAAACAAAAAAGAGAAGAATGCATGAAAAAAAAAAAAGAAAGACAGGGCATAAGATTTGAACAGAACAGAAAAGAATGAAAAAGAGAAATAGAAATTAAAAAATATCTTAAAGATGGAAGATATGCGAGTGGATTTAAACACTAGATGTGGGGTCAATGGTGCACAAAACTATCACTGCACTAAATACTCTTTTGACTATGGGTTCACACGTGAAAAATTAAGTATTTTATCTGAAAAAATATCCCCATAGTACACAGACTAAGGAACGGAGCATGGGTGCACGTGCCCCATGCCTTTCCTAGTGAATCCGCCTCTGTTTATAATTCCCCTCCCCCCCCAAAAAAAAAAAAAACCAAAAAACGCATTTACATATCGAAATATAGTTACTTCTGAAGTCTGCAAAGTTAATTAAAAGAAAATAGTTATAAATTATAAAAATATACGAGAATATGATACGCCTTTGCAAATAAGCAAAAAATATTTCATCCAAGTGCAAGATCTATGTTGAAAAAGGGTGATGGTTGCTTGCGAGGCAACTAAATTGCCGGTAGTTTTCTCATTCGTTAATATTAAACAGTTGTATATTGCACTATTTCAAACACTAACGATTAAACTTCAGTATTTGTAGTTATTATATAGAACATCAACATTTGTAAATATTGAGCTTCAATATATAAAGTACTGCTGAAATTTTAAAATATTAGTGTAAGTAAATAGTAGTTCAAGTAAAATTATGATTTTTACTCACAATATCCAAACTTTTAAAATTTTCTTTATAATGAAATCATGTCCGCTTTTGATTTAATTTTTCTTTCGTAAAACTCAGAAGATTTGAGTTAAAGTTTTGCAAACATGTTTTTCATGCTGGAAATAAATCAAAAGCTTTTGTAAAAAAAAAAACAAAGAGAAATTTTCATAAAGCTCTATCTTTTTGCAGTAATTAGTTATCTATAGATACCATTTGTTTTATTACGGATTATAGATATATTTTATGTGGTTATAAGATGTATTTGATGTATTTAAGCTATTATATTCATGAATACAGTAGCAAAAAATAGGTGTGAATCAGGGAAGTCCAGCTAATAAGTTGTTGTATTCGAGTGTATTCAACTGTATTCATGGAGTGAAACGTGGAATTACAGCTGGACAAATTATTGTATTCGACTGTATTCACGGCGTAAAATAGGGGATTACACTATTTTTAAAATGGAAAGTAAATCAATTAACGTAATAGACTCTTAATATAACTCAACAAACTCAATTATAAGACACACATTTTGTATTTTTAATTATAAAAAAGATTCTCAACCGAAAAATACATAAAAGATATGGGAATTTTCAGAGAAATTATATAATACATCTGAATACGTAAATTAAATTAACTAAAAAAGACACATGAATACATTCATGGCATATAGCGAGACAATAAATATAATAAAATATATAGAGTATATCAGGATACATTGAAATACAATGAGAAAAAGGTAGTGAATACAATAAAATACATGGAATACAACGAAATATATTGAATTACAATATGAAAAAAAAGACAATGAAATACATAAAAATACAGCGTGATAGTTGAAAGTACATTGAAATATATTAACACAGAAAAGAAAATTTCTCAGCCCCAAAATCCATCGTCTATGTTCAAAGAACAAATCATAATTTTCGACGAATCTGCCACTAAGGCAAAACCCCGAATGAAGACGGTTGTTGCTTTTATTAAAGCCTTTGGATGTGTTACTCACAAACCAATCAGATAACAATTATTAATTCAGAAACCCTAAAGTGATCTCACATAGTTAAAGCTACTTGATATTTACCGTCTTTTATTTCTCCGTTGTTGCTACATTTGTTAAAAACTCGAGAAAAGTCAGCAGGTTTGTGCTTTAACTCAGTTAGCGAATAGAGGCAACAATCGTAATTTTGTGGGAGAAGAGAATAAAGTATATACAAAAAAAGAGAGAAAAAGCGTGGTTTGTAAAATTTACTGTGATTATGTGAGAAAAAGTCTGAAAAGGGAGAGAAAAAAATATTAATTAGCATATATCGTGCCTTAACTGTAGGATATAACTATAATTAGATATTTTGCTGTAGACATATAATTTTTGACCCTCCCCAAAATTTAACCCATTTTAGCGAAAAATATTTAATTTAGGCTTAATATAGTTATTTTAACTAATTTTGACTTTTTAGATTATTTTAAGAACAAAAATTGAAAATTACAAAAACTAATTTCATATTTCTCTACTTAATTCGAGTTAGATATTTTTAGAAGGATATATTACTTTGAACCTATTTTTTTGTTTTAATATAATCCTTGAAAATACCAAAAATAGTCCCAACTTTAATTTTTAGTTGTATCTTTAATACTAATAGTTTATCAAAATATAGGTATTTAATTTAAATTTTAAGCCAAATTGAAGCCCAAATATTATTAGCTCATACCCCATTAACCATAATATACAAATTAACCCTAACATCTTCTTCCTTATAGAAACAAGAGCATTAAAAAAAAACCCTATAAAGACACTTGAGCTGCCGCCGCCCCCAGCCCTTCCCTAGTAGACCTACGAGACAGCCACCCCTCATGCACAACAAAAACGACACCTGACCTTCTAACGACCACCCTACAGCTAGCCAGTCGCCAACGCTCTTTACCGGCCACATACGACCGGAGAATAGAGAAGCCGCCGCCGTCATTCCGACCAGCCATACCCCGGAAGCCACCGTCGTTCCTCTTTCCTGTTGCCCGCAACATCCTACATCGAAACCACCAAGCATCTCCATGGACAAAGATCAACCGCATCACCCGCATATACAGACAACAACCATCGCTGCTTCTACCATGGCTTTCGATTCAAATTTTCTTTTTATTATCTGATTTTGTTATAGTTCACCCGTATAATAAAAGAAACAACAAAGGGATTTCAGTTGGCCGGTTTCATTTGTAATTTCAAATTCAAAATATATGATAAGAATTTAGTTTACTCTTTTGGTTTTGGGTTCCAAATCTAGATTCTCATTTTCGTTACTAAGATAAGCACGGTTAGAAGTGCCATTCAAGGTTTCATTGATGTCGTGCCTCCGTTGGTATCTTTGGTCATTGTTCCGGTATCCATTCATAGTTGATAGTTTATATTGGTCTTCTCATTCGATTTTCTGGTGATTCACTTCACGTCGACACTTTTTCATTGCTGTTGGTATCCGCTCGAGATTCAGTGTAAATTCGATTCAATTTTTCAAGGGAAAATTGCTTCGCACTAAAGGTTCATCTCTTTGATTTTGAATTTTTCTATGTGTTTTCTGCTCGATCTTTTCTGATTATGAATGACGAAAGTTTATTCTGCTTGTGGTGTGTTTAAAATCTCCTCAGTCTAATTTGTTTATGTTTGTCAGCTTACACTTGGTATGAATTTGTTTGATTTTCTTAGTTTGTGATGAATGCACATGGCTGTTCCTTCCGTTTTGTTCGAAATTTGAAGTGTTTTGAATGGCATATGCATTTGTTTTTCATGGATTTTTGTGATATTTTTGGTCTCATGACGAATTTTGCTAAGTTACCACATTTTGACATAAATGATTTAATTGAATGGTATGTCCCTTAAATTCAATGAGAAGTTCGAATTTGAAAGCGCCTTTGGAGTTGATTTCAGTAGTTTGATTGTTGGGTAAACTTAAAAGAAATTTAGGTGTAAGATAAATTATATTATCCTTTTCTTTTTTTTATTTACTACTTCAAGCCGATAGGAGTATGCTTAGGCCGACAACACCTGGGTAGGCAAATTTTAAGATTTTTTGTTAATTTGAGACGAGAGGTCATTTCCATAGTTAAATTTATCCGGGAAAAGGCCCGTGAAGTTTGTAAATATTATTATCCGGGGTATTCTCCGAAGAAGCATGTCTATATTTTGTAGGCCTTGACGAGCATGGCGGAAAAGTCGTAGTATTTGTTAGCTTAGAATTTTTCTTTTCTTTTCCTTTTCATTTTCTTTTATTTAGGTGGGGACGACCTCGAGCCTCTTCTGTGCTTATTCTATTTTTGTGTGTTTTACCTCAATTTGAATGTTTTGAAAGCAAATTTGATCGAGTACGCAACAGTGATTTTCACCAGACTTGGGGGGTGCCTAACACCTTCTCCCCGAGTCAAATGAACCCTCTTACCCAAATCTCTCGTCCAGACATAGTTTTCGAGTCTTGATTTTGTTGGCTTTTAGAATATTTGGTTGAGGTTTATATGTCTTTTCATTAGCTTTACTTTATTTTTATTATGTTTTTATATTTTGTTATTTGCTAGTTGCTTATTTCTTTACAGTGTTTTCTTTATGTGTTTACTGCTTTATAACTGTCATCATTTGCATAACCCCGAGTCTTCTTTTTGCAACAAGTCTTCCGGAGTACGTTTGAGCGTACACGGCCTTTTTGTGAGTCACCCGTGTCTTTAGGGGAGTGGCGTGGAAGCATGGAGAGGGTGGATAGCTAGAGCAGCCGCCATCGACCACGTGTCGCCTCGAATTGCCTTGTTAGCGAATCCCAACCGTAGGTTAGCCTTTAGGTCATTTTTATTTGCATCATGTCATTTAGACCTAGCAGGGCTCGGTCACAGGCATCGTGTCCCTTTGTAGGAAGCCTATCCAAATCCTGTCAAAAATGGGCCTGTAGCCCAAAAAGGCATTCAATCACCCCAACATGTTATATGTTGCATCTTCGAGGGTAAAGGTCATTTGGCGAACCGATCTTGGGAAAGAAAGTGAAAAAATTAAGCAAGTATGATCCACTATCATTTTTCTTTCATAGTTTTCAAAAATACACAAAAAAAATTGAAAATAGAAAATCCAAAAATATTTTACACTTTTCCATTGAAAATAAATAATCCAACAAGATTTTTCATTTTTCATCATTTTTCAAATAGACAAAATATAGCTTTTTTTTCAAATTAATTGCATCTTCCCGAACTACACGAACCTGAATCTCGTCTTTCGAGGTGAGATACGTAGGAAACCCACATAGGGTCCAGTCTTCCTAGTAAGTCTTAGGTCCTTGGCTTTGCGGGGTCTTAGCCAATCATGCATGTTTAGCCACTTTTGACCACATCGGCCATTGTTGCAAAATGGGGTCATTTTCCCGAAAGTGGTTCAATTACCCATTTCTTAGGATCTGGAGTCCATAAGTAGGTGTCATATTACTTTAAGGTCTGTCCTTTACGAGTTTGCATCTTTAGCCACTCTTTTACGAAATGAGTTATTTCTTCAAATTAATTTTTGGGCCGTGATCATTGGGAGTTTGAATTCATATAAGCCTTAATGATGTATATTTCCATGTCTTAGTAGTCACATTTGTTGAGTTTTAATTAATAGCCGCTCTTAGCCATGTGGTTAATTTTCAAAAATAGCCTAATCATTTCTTGCATGTGTCTTGAGTCACTAACTTTATTTAATCTTATTTTTTCAATTCAGGTATGGACCAATTATATAGAGTTTGAGCATGATAAATACATCATGATTTTAGTCAAGACCATTGCACACGAGCTGCTTGGGGAAACTTTTTATTTTTAGTCTATCTTATGTTGTCTTTTAATTTTTAGTCTTGTATAGTCGTATCGAGTCTGTCAGTCTAGTTAAGATTGACGAGTCTTTTGTTATAGTACTTCCTATTTTGTATTTGAAAACAAAAAAAATTATAAATGAAAAATTCTAAAAAAAGATTTTTGTTTCTTAATTTATTTTATCCATTACTTTTCAAGAACTACGCTTGATCTGATTCATGAGGGGCATGATACGTAGGCAACCTTCATAGGGTTCTATCAAATCATTTTTTCTGAAAATTAAAAAAAATGGAAAGAAAAAAAAGAAAAAAAGAGAAAAAGAGAGAATGAATTGTGGATGTGAGAAATGAGAGGAAAGAAAAGAGTGGCAAATTAAAAAGAAAGGGAGGGGAAGGAAAACGGGAAAGCCAAGAAGTGCTAGAAATTAAAGAAAAGAGAAGGTTGAAATGAACAAAGTGGGGATGAGGCCAAATGACCTTCGTATCCTCGAAGTCATTCTAGAATCGTTAAATGTGACTAGGGGGCATTGCACGAAATATGATATTTTTGTCTAATAAATGCTCTAACGCTAACATGTTGGCTTTATTTTGCTCCTCTTTATTACTTTCATTGTTATCATAACAGAGGGTGTTTAGTTTGTGGTAATTTGGCAATTCATCCATACAACACAATGTCAAAAATCAAGGAAGCCATGGCTGGCAAAGACTTGGACACAAGAGTTGTTGACACGCCGAGGGAGTTTGTGGAGTTGGAGTCTGAATTGAAAGATGTGGTCCAAAGGTTGAAACAACAGATGACAGAAATGTATAAAGCCTGGATTAAGGGACAACCTCCACCTTCATTCCCTACCAACTATACAAAAAACCATACCTCCATTCCACCACTATGAAAAACTAGGTTCCTACTACCGTTTATCTTTCCCCATAACACGCACCAGGCGTCACCCCTTACTACAATTGCCCTGGCACTTCCTCTCAAACTTTCCATACTCCACCAGCTAAAACAACTGCATTCCCAGCTCCAGATACCCAATACTATGCCCTGGAACCCACTTTCAAAGTCCCAGATCCTTACTCTTACCCTCCCCACCTTGAGCCTCATGTTGAAATTGAGAAACCACCCAAGAACGTGGAGCAAGAAGAGATATTTAGGAAGGTAAAGAGTCTGAGCAATCATTGAGAAATATGCAGGGCTTAGAAAGCCAGGTGAGCACGGCTTATAAGGATTTGTCTTTGTTGCCTGATGTTGAAATGCCCGCCGGGTTCAAAATGCCCAAGTTTGACTTGTATGATGGACATGGGGATCCTGTAGCCCATCTGAGAGGTTATTGCAGTATTTTGAGAGGCTCCGACGGAAAAGATGAATTACTAATGGCGTACTTCAGTCAGGGTCTAAGTGGGGCAGCTCTAGAATGGTACAACCGCCATGATGCTAGTAGGTAGTACACATGGGATGATATGGCTCAAGCCTCCGCCCCGCACTTTCAGTACAATATAGACATTGTTCCAGACCGCCTATCTCTAACCAAGGTGGAAAAGAAACCCAGTGAAAGCTTTAGAGAATATGGGTTCCGATGGAGGGACAAGCTGCACGAGTCAACCCTCCGATGGAAGAAGATGAGATGGTTAAATACTTTCTTCAAGCTCTGGAGCCCATTTACTATGACCACTTGATCTCAGCCATTGGCAAGCCTTTCAATGATGTGGTAAATATGGGAGAAATGGTGGAAGAGGGATTGAAGTCAAGCAATATCATGAGCTATTCTGCCTTAAAAGCCACAACACAGGCAATTAAGAATAATACATGAAGCTTTCCAGGTCAAAAGAAACATGATGATGTTGCCATGGCTCTATCAGGATCGCGACTTGGGCCAACGGGTCCGCATCACCAATATACTCAACCTCGACCCCGACCCCGACTCCAAACCTATCCCCGGGCTCCATATAATCCACCTTAGTACTATTCTCCAAACACCGCCCAGTTATTTGCTCAACCAATGTGTCACTCTTTATGGCGAGCACCAGCTGCGCATAATAATTTTTTACCTTCACAACATTTACAAGCACCCAAAAACCCTAGGAAGTAGGGTCATATAGGGGAACAAAGGCAAAGAAATTTCTTCACGCCAATCGGAGAATCCTGCACAAGCTTGTTTGAAAAGTTAAAATTGTCTGGCCTGATTGAGCCACTCTTTGGCTATACTTGATTCACGCCCAAACAACGGTCCCTATCAATATAATCCGGTCTATTAAGTCCAGAGTCGATCCCACAGAGAATTAACCTATCAATTGCAACTTCCTTCCCCCAATAATACTCCTAAATCAGCTTCCCAAACTTTTGAATATAATTGTGGATGATTTCTACTAATTAACTTTTGCAAGAAACTAACGAGTTGAAGAAAATAATTGAATGTGATTTAAAGAATAGAGAGAAAGACTAAGGTATTGATTTCCCCTATTGATGGAATCCCTTCTGTTTATGTTCATACATATTGTCAATATTATTCTATCAATAATGAACGTTATTTCTACCGTAATTCTCTCCCGAGCAATTACAATAATTTACTATTGCACTCTTCCGAGCTACCCTAGCTAGCTTTAATTTGAACAGTTCACTTTAGATTGCACCCAAGGTTTCATTATTCCTAACCCCACCTTTACGTCTACAATTATAGATTCCTCTAATAATATAGGTGTGGTGTTGTTCTACAATTACTAAATATGCACTCTTTTCCAAGTTATGTACAATAAATAGGCACAGCTAATTGAGGATCCTATCAATTAACTACAACAAGAACGAATTTGAACAAATAGAAATCTAGCTAACAATTTGTAATCACATAACCCAGAAGTTCATCACTCAATAGGTTCCATCAAAACCTCAGATAAAGATTTAGTTACTCATAATCAAAGAAACGAGATAGATAATTGAATTCATTATCAAATATTCAATGTAAAAGAAAGAAAGATGTTGAGAGAGTTCTCTCTTACTAGTTTGCTTGCAAAAGTAGTCAATAATACAATACTTGACTCCTTTGGGCGAATCCTAAGATTATATATAGGGTTTAGGTTACATAATTTGAATCTTGACAAGTTTAGCTTTCAAAATCTCGGCTTCCACCGCGGTTCGACCGCGGTCGCGGTGCAACCGCGGTGGATCAAGTCCTCCGATACTTCAGAAGTTCTGCAGGCTTCTTTTGCCGCTGTTCTACCGCGGTCGCGGTGGAACCGCAGCCAAACAGTATTGCAGAATCTTCAAGCTGTTTTCAGCACAAACTCTTAACTTGTTCCACACTTGGCCTTTTTCACCATCTTATGACTCTAAAACTGCTCCTTTAGTCTTCATTAGCTCATGTGTACCGATAACACACTAAAAACAATAATAAGAGCATTTTGTCATCATAAACAATATCAAAACAACAATAAAGCGTGATTATTTAGGACGTAAATATAGTCAAATTCACCTATTATTAATACTCCAGACCCATATGCAAAAGGTTTTGATCCTACTGTGCGGTGCATGTACCACTCTAATGTCCAAGGGCATAGTATTGAAGATTGTCGTACTTTGAAAATGGAGATAGAAAGAATGATTCAAGAAGGGATAATTGTGGTCCAGGACAGTGACACCCAAGAGATTGCACAGAATACTTTACCTGCACATGATGATGCAAGCTTTGTGGGAAAGATGCATGGTGACATGGAGTATGAGAATCCTCTTGAGAAGTTACTAACTGAAGTTAATGATATTGAAATTGGTGAAGGTCCCGGTAATTTTGATGTGCAATCTAGTGACTAATATGTTGAGCTTGGTAATAGGAAAGACACTCCTTTCTTGGTTGGCCAGGAAAGGAGTTTTGGTGGTTTATTTTATTGTCATTTCTGCTTATGCAGGTTATTTCAGGGTTGTAATTCGGATATTATCATGCGGCTCTAACTCTTATTCTTCTTAATTTATCTTGTTTGTTTAGTTGTAGTAACTCGTCTAATGTTATATAGGATTGTTCCAGGGTTGCAACCCATGTCTAGTGCTTGTTTTGTTCAAACCCTATTCACCATATGTCTAATACAATCTCCTATTTTCTATTAATTCTAGTCAGTTTTGTTAGGTCACTTTTCATTTTAATAGTTCTTTCCTTGCTGCCTCTAGTGACATGACATGCACGCATGATTTTCAGCCTAATCTTGAAAGTTAGTCTAATTATAAAGCAATGGCACAGTTTTGAACATCACAAACGAGACATTTGAGAAAACAAGTAAAGATTCATGCATTCTGAGATAAACTAAAGTTTGAATTAAGTGAAACTGAGGCAGTAAGTCTGCAAATCAAGAGTTTGATAAGAAGTATACAATAAGGAAATGTTTCTCTAGCAGTTTGAGGTAAAGCAGTCAGTGCTGAAATACATTCTTCCACAGCAAGGTAAGGTTGAATCAAGTTTGTTTTGAATTAGCAAGGATCATTCATTGGGACAAAGGTATTGCCTGTCGGCACTTTCTGTTTGTGATGATGCCATCAATAGATACTATGCATGATTTCTTTGCTTATCTTAAATTACACGCTTGTACTTGGCATTCTCAAAGTTTGGTATGACGAAGACTTTTTATTCTGCTACCCAAACACTTTTATCCTTTGCTACCCATTTTGAGCCCTAATTTTTTGTTTCATACCCCTCTTTTGGAATTAGAAATAGAGTCAGGAAATAGAAAATAAAAAGAAAAAGATAAAAGAAGAAAAAAAATGAATAGAGAAAAAGAAAAAAAGACAAAACAAAAGAAGAAAAAAAAAGAAAAAGAAATAGTAACAAAAAGTAGTCCTTTGAACTATGTTCGACCTGATTCTTGTCACCACAAGATACGTAGGCAGCCTTAGGTTCGGTCACACCAAATAAAATATTTCATAATCCACCGAAATTAATAGTCGGGCAGATTTTCTAAGAAATCCCATCAAAGAAAAAATCTAAGAAAATTCCTCAAACTTCATGAAAGTGGGGCAGAAGTTTTAATTTTGCCAAAAAACCTGATTCCAAAAGTTGTAATTTTGAACCCTTTCATCTTAATTATTTTGAGCCTTCATGCTACCCTTCATTATAACCCTGTCCAAAAGCCTACATTACGGTCCAAAGAAAGACCTTCCGACCAATCATTGAGGATGCCATATCAAGTGTTGGTGAAAGTATGATCTCCCTGCATCATGGGTAATACCTTCGTTCTCAGAACAATGAGAGAAAATAATAAAATGAGAGAGTCTTATTGGTGAAAACCTTCAGGGGCACCGTAAGGCGACAGTGAGTTGAGAAAAAGAGAAAAATGAGAGAGGCTTGATGGTGAAAACCCATCAGGGCACTACAAGTCGACTGAGGATTGTGGATCAAATGGGACAATTGAAGCGCTGAAGCCCAGTTTCACAGCGAAGAGGTACTACAAGAGTTGAATACTAGATTTGCTTGAGAGATTAGGCCACTTAGTCCAAAGGTCCATGTCATGGTTATTAGAATTGGTATCCACATCTGATAAGTTTCAGCTTCGTAATTTTCTTGTTAAGTATCTTCTCTTTCCCTTGTCCCTTGTTTTGTTCCTCTCGTTTTGTATGAGTCCCTTCTTGAGTCTGTTTGGTCAGAACAAGTGAGAAATGACTTTAAAATTTTCCACTAGCTTTCCATTTGCACAAAGCGGAGTTTGGCCATGCATATCACAATTGACATGATTTAGAGTAAGAAGTATGGTGATAATTTAGGTTCAGGCAGTTGAGTGGATCTTGAATTTTGAGAAAATACAAAGATTCGGCAACACTCAAAACAAAAACACAATACAACAAGTGAATGTGGGAGATTCAAGTCAGGTTTTGTGGTCTAATTCCAATCAAAAGGTCAAACAACTCCTTGCTAGCCTGAAGTAGCTGATCGAGATGAAGCATGGCAGTCGCGGAAGCAGACGCTCATCAATGATGCCACAAACTAACCACCACATTTTCAAACTAACCAGATTTTATTTGTCTGATGCAGGGGCAAGAAATTTTAAAGTCCACAGGGATCTCCCATGGAAAAGCATGGTTCAGGTAGCAAAAACAAATTCTATTCAGAATCCTCCAAGATGGAAGTGTGGCTCAGGTAAGTTTATTCTCAGTTCTCAAGACCCCCCTAGATAATGGGATTTAGTTTAAAATTTTCAGCACCTTCCTGGATAATGGGACTCGGTTTAGAATTATCAGGACCCTCGGGATAATGGGATTTAATTTTAAAACTTCTCAGGACCCTCCCGGATAATGGAATTTAATTTAGAATTCTCAGAACCCTCCTGGATAATGGGATATAATTCTAAAAGTTCTCAGGACCCTCCTAGATAATGGGATTTAATTTAGAATTTTCAGGACCCTCCTGGATAATATGATTTAATTTAGAATTCTCAGGACCCTCCTGGATAATGAGATTTAATTTTAAAAGTTCTCAGGACCCTTCTAGATAATGGGATTTAATTTTAAAAGTTCTCATGACTCTCCTAGATAATGGGAAATTTAGAATTCTCAGGACCCTTTTGGATAATGGGATTTAATTTTTAAAGTTCTCAGGACCCTCTTGGATAATGGAATTTAGTTTAAAGTTCTCATAACCCTCATGGATAGTGGGATTTAATTTTAAAAGCTCTCAGGACCCTCCTGGATAAGGGGGTTTAGTTTAAAGTTCTCAGGACCCTCCTGGATAATGAGATTCAATTTTAGAAACTCTCAAGACCCTCCTGGATAATGAGATTTAATTTAGGATTCTCAGGACCCTCCTGGATAATGGGATTTAATTTTTAAAGTTCCCAGGACCCTCCTGGATAATGAAATTTAGTTTAGAGTTCTCAGGACTCTCCTGGATAATGGGATTTAATTTTAAAAATTCTCAAGACCCTCCTGGATAATGGGTTTTAATTTTAAAAGCTCTTAGGACCCTCCTGGATAATGAGATTTAATTTAGAAATCTCAGGACCCTCCTGGATAATGGGATTTAATTTTAAAAGCTCCCAGGACCCTTCTGGATAGTAGGATTTAATATAGAATTCTCAGGACTTTCCTGGATAATGGGATTTAGTTTAGAGTTCTCAGGACCCTCCTGGATAATCGAATTTAATTTAGAATTCTTAGGACCCTCCTGGATAATGGGATTTAATTTCAAAAGTTCTCAAGCCCCTCCTGGACAATAGGATTTAATTTAGAATTCTCAGGACCCTCTTGGATAATGGGATTCAATTTCAAAAGTTCTCAGGACCCTCCCGGACAATGGGATTTAATTTAGAATTCTCAGGACCCTCCTGGATAATGGAATTTAATTTTGAATTCTCATGACCCTCCTGGATAATGAGATTTAATTTTAAAAGTTCTCAGGACCCTCCTAGATAATGGAAAATTTAAAATTCTCAGGACTCTTCTGGATAATGGGATTTAATTTTTAAGGTTCTCAGGGCCCTTTTGGATAATGGAATTTAGTTTAAAGTTCTCAGAACCATCCTGGAAAATGGTATTTAATTTTAAAAGCTCTCAGGACCCTCCTGGATAATGGGGTTTAGTTTAAAGTTATTAGGACCCTCCTGGATAATGGGATTTAATTTTAAAAACTCTCAGGACCCTCCTGGATAATGAGATTTGATTCAGGTTTCTCAGGACCCTTCTGGATAATCGGATTTAAATTTTAAAGTTCTCACGACCCTTGTGGATAATGAGATTTAGCTTAGAGTTCTCAGGACCCTCCTTGATAATGAAATTTAATTTTAAGAATTCTCAAAACCCTCCTGGATAATGGAATTTAATTTTAAAAGATCTTAGGACCCTCCTAGATAATGAGATTTAATTTAGAATTATCAGGACCCTCCTAGATAATGGGATTTAATTTTAAAAGCTCCGAGGACCCTCCTGGATAGTAGGATTTAATTTAGAATTCTCAGGACCCTCATGGATTATGGAATTTAGTTTAGAGTTCTCAGAACCCTCCTGGATAATCGGATTTAATTTAGAATTCTTAGGACCCTCCTGGATAATGGGATTTAATTTCAGAAGTTCTCAAGACCCTCATGGACAATGGGATTTAATTTAGAATTCTAAGGACCCTCCTTGATAATGGGATTTAATTTCAAAAGTTCTCAGGACCCTCCTGGACAATGAGATTTAATTTAGAATTCTCAGGACCCTCCTCGATAATGGAATTTAATTTAGAATTCTCAGAACCCTCCTGGATAATGGGATTTACTTTTAAAAGCTCTCAGGACCCTCCTGGATAATGATATTTACATTTAAAAGTTCTCAGGACTCTCCTGGATAATGGGATTTAATTTCGAATTCTCAGGACCCTCCTGGATTGTCATGAGCCTAGTTCACCAATCGTGAACATGTCGTGATGGCACCCACTCCCTACGACTAGGTAAGCCTAACACATTGCGGAATATACAAGATATGAACATTTAAATAAGAAATAGCGGAAAAACTAGCATAAAAAGAAATGTAATCCGTGCCACTTGGCACATACATCCGTCAAACACACTGTATGAAACACCACCAAGATCCGGAATCCCACGGGTAACACAGACTAAAAGAGAATATACAACTGTGGCTCTATGTATAAAGAGTATCTAACAACGAAGTGAAGGAAAAATATCTACTAGTACTAACAGGATAGAAGGAAGGCCTCCGGATCCGCGGACGTAGCAGATAATACCTCAAGGTCTCCCAAAGCGCTGCCAAATCACCTGGTATGAGCCTGTCCTGATGTACCCGGATCTGCACAACAAAAGTGTGCAGAAGAGTAGCATGAGTACACCACGGCGGTACTCAGTAAGTGCCAAGCCTAACCTCGATGGAGTAGTGACGAGGAAGGTCAGGGCCCTACTGAGAGAAAACAATTACAAAATGATATTAACAATAATAAGCAGTATAAATAATAATAACTCCGAAATAAAAACAATGAAGTGGTTACAGAAACTGTCTACAATTAAACTAACAACAAGTAACAAACTCAATTAATAAGTCCAGGACCTGTGGGAATTGAACCCACAGTCCCATTGACAGTACCCATGGATCTCCGGGAATCGAACCTGCAGCCCATATCTCAATAAATCTCATGATCTCCAGGAATCGAACCCACAGTCCACATCTCAATAACATCAGGATCTCCGGGAATCGAACCCACATTTCACATTTCAATAACATCAGGATCTCCGGGAATAGAACCCGCAGTCCATATTTCAATAACATCTGGATCTCCGGGAATCGAACCCGCAGTCCATATCTCAGTAACTCCGGATCTCCAGGAATCGAACCCGTAGTCCACAAACAGTATCACTCCGGGTCTATGGGAATAGAACCCACAACCCTGGGATCTCCGGGAATTGAACCCGCAGTCCACTAACACATCAAATAAAGAAAACGCACAGAGAATATAATATGTTTAACTACAATTTCACCGAAACTAGTGCCTACAATTTATCAAGGAGTTCAAGTAGGTCAACAAGGCAATTAGACATGATAAATCCTAGCTAATCATTCTTCTCTAACTAAATACCGGTAAAGTAATGCTTTTATCAGCTAAGAGCAAAAATATCACTAATCGGACAATTCAAGTAAAGTGTGTGTTACAAAACCAGCGCATGTACACGCCCGTCACCTCGCGTACAAGGCATTTAAGCTATCACATAATATCCTAGGGGTGAAAGTTCCCCCACACGAGGTTAGACAAGCCACTTACCTCGAATCCGGTACAAAACCGCTAAGAGACAACTCTCTTGCCGCGAATGTCGGACTCTACCGGTGTAGTATCTGATAATAATCAATAGAATCACATCAAATTAGGCCAATTGGGCATTACCCAATCAAAACAACTCAAAATACACCAAAACCCACAAGTTGCCAAAAACCGACTTTCGGTATGCTTATCGAAAAATCACGAAAGTAATAAATTCAGGTTCCTTATCTCAATACGAGTCCGTACATACAAAATTTATCGAAATCGGACTCCGTTTGCCCATTCAAATCAAAGATTTCCTAAAATTTAGGCCTAGGGCTCAAACCCACCTTTAATCTTCCATTTTCAGTGAAATAATTAAGGATTTCATAATAAACCAACAAGTTAAGGTCAAGAAACTTACCCCCGATGATTTCCCGATGATATCCCAGCATTTCCCCTTCAAAATCCTCTCTTGGAGCTCAAAAATGGCGTTTTTTGTTTATGGGGTCGCGGCTGTTATGTTCTGGTTTTTAATTCACTGCCAGACATTTTCCTTCATCGCGTTCGCGTTGCTTGTAATGCGTTCGCGATGCTCTGACCAAATTACCCTTCGCGTTTGCGTGACACCACTCGCGTCCGCGATGCACAGCCGGCTAACCCTTCGCGAACACAGCGCTGAGCCACGCGTTCACGATGACCTTTTTCCTCATCCAACCCTCTTTGCTCTTCGCGAACGCGACCTTGGGATTGCGAACGCGGTGCCTCTCCTTCTTCCAATACGCGAACGTGGTGCGCTTAGACGCGAACGTGATGCTCTGCAGAACCTAGCCTATGCGAACACGAACCAGACCCTCGCGAACGCGATGGCTTAAATCTTGCCTAGTGATCTGCAGTTTTTCTGCAGAATTTTCATGTTTCAAAATGTCGGATGATGGTCCAAATTCATCCCGAGGCCCCCGAGACCCCAACGAAAACCACCAACATACTTCAAAACACGATACAAACTTGTTCGAATCATAAAAACACCATCGTAAACATCAAAATCACCAATTACACACGGATTCAAGCCTAAGTTTCTTCAAAACTTCCGAAGCTAACATTCAATCAAAAACCCGACCAAATAACGTCCGAATGACCTGAAAATTTGCGGACATATCCAAAATCACATAACGAAGCTACAGAAATTATCAGAATTCCATTACGACCCCCGGATCAAAATCTCACCTATCGTTCGGAATCGCCAAAATTTCCAACTTCAGCATTTCAATCCTAATTGAGCTACGGACCTCCAAAATACATTCCGAACGCGCTCCCAACCCCAAAATCACCTAACGGAGCTAATGGAACCATCGGATTTCCATTCCGAGGTTGTCTTAATACTGGTCTGACTAAGAACCATTTTCTAACTTTAAAGCTCCCATTTAGGGACTAAGTGTCCCAAAATGCTCCAAATTCCAGAACCGACTCTCCCGGCAAGCCACAATAGCAGAAATGAACTTAGGGGAATAGTTAAATTGGGGATCAGGGCGAAATTTTCTAAAAAGACCGTCCGAGTCGTTACATGGATAATGAGATTTAATTTCAAAAGTTTTCACGACCCTTCTAGATAATGGGATTTAATATAGAATTCTGAGAACCCTCCTGGATAATGAGATTTAATTTTAAAAAGTTCTCAGGACCCTCCTGGATAATGGGATTTGATTAAGAATTCTCAGGACCCTCCTGGATAATGGGATTTAATTTTAAAAGCTCTCAGGATCCTCCTAGATAATGAGATTTAATTTAGAATTCTCAGGACCCTCCTAGAAAATAGGATTTAATTTTTAAATTTCTCAGGACCCTCCTAGATAATGGGATTTAGTTTAGAGTTGTCAGGACCCTCTTGGATAATGAAATTTAATTTTAAAAATTCTCAGGACCCTCCTGGATAATGGGATTTAATTTTAAAGGCTCTCAGTATCCTCCTAGATAATGGGATTTAATTTATAATTCTCAGGACCCTCCTGGATAATGGGATTTAATTTTAAAATCTCCCAGGACCCTCCTGGATAATAGAATTTAATTTAGAATTCTTAGGACCCTCCTGGATAATGGGATTTAATTTAAAATTCCCAGGACTCTCGTGGATAATGGGATTTAATTTGAAAAGTTCTCAAGACCCTCCTGGATAATGGGATTTAATTTGGAATTCTCAAGACCCTCCTGGATAATGGGATCTAACTTTAAAATTCTTAGAGCTCTGTAGGTAGCATGATCCGATTAACATTAACATATATGCCTGAATCCCAAACTGGGGCAGAAAAATATTCTTTTATTTTGTTTGTTTTGTTGTAAAGTCAGGAGCCCACCTAGATAACAAGGAAATACATTTCAAGTTTTGGTAATCAGGCGCCCACCTGGATAACAAGGGAATACATTTCAAGTTTCTGCAATCAGGTGCCCACCTGGATAACAAGGGAATACATTTCAAGTTTTTGCAATCAGGTGCCCACCTGGATAACAAGGGAATTCATTTCAAGTTTCTACAATCAGGCGCCCACCTGGATAACAAGGAAATACATTTCAAGTTCTTGCAATCAGGCACCCACCTGGATAACAAGGGAATACATTTCAAGTTTTTGCAATCACGCACCCACCTGGATAACAAGGGAATACATTTCACGTTTCTGCAGCGCCCACTTGGATAACAACAAAATACATTTCAAGTTTCTGCAATCAGGCGCCCACCTGGATAACAAGGGAATACATTTTAAGTTTTTGCAAATAGGGGCCCACCTGGATAACAAGGGAATACATTTCACAATTCTGCAATTAGGCGCGCACCTGGATAACAAGGGAATACATTTGAAATCTGCAATCAGGCGCCTAACTGGATAACAAGGGAATACAATTTCATGTTTTAGCAATCAGGCACCCACTTGGATAACGACGAAAATCATTTCAGAAATCAGTTCATGCTAGAAGTAGCAGAAGCTCGCAGCAAGAATGCGAGTCAACAATCCGAGGTGATCAACATAAGTAATTTCAATCCAAAAAAGAAAAAAAAAAGAAAAAAAAAAGAAAAAAGAAACGGGAGGTGAGTCCAAAATGCAGAGGCCTAGAAAAGAGGGGGATCGCTCAAGACATGACTAAAGTCACAAGCATTGTATCTCCGGTTTTGATCCGAAAAACAGAAGAAAAACGAGTTAACACCAGCATCTAGCGAGCGTCAAGGTTCAAATCTAAAGTCTACATGAAGAACCATTCAAGACTCAAGATCAAGCTTCAGAAGACTTATAGATAGGAATCTTGTAACTCATAGTTAACAAGTTTAGTTAGTCTTTTTCATTTTCTGATTTTGATGTAATAATAGGACGGTGGACCGGCTCTCCACCTCGGTACACTCCATCATCTCATTCACTTTTGAACTACACGTGGTTTGATTCCTTTACAGCCAAGGATATGTAGGCAGCTCAAATACCAGTGCTCGGTCACATTCTTCGTCCTCTTAGCTTTTGGTCTTTTAAATAAGGGTTAGGTCAAAAAACCTGTCTAGTCGTTCTCTGTCTGAAAATACTTTGTATTTTTAGTCAAAGAGGGGCAGCTGTAGACATTTAATTTTTGACCCTCCCCAAAATTTAACCCATTTTAGCGTAAAATATTTAATTTAGGCTTAATATAGTTATTTTAACTAATTTTGACTTTTTAGATTATTTTAAGAACAAAAATTGAGAATTACAAAAAATAGTTTCATATTTCTTTACTTAATTCGCGTTAGATATTTTTAGGAGGATATATTACTTTGAATCAATTTTTTTATTTTAATATAATCCTTGAAAATACCAAAAATAGTCCCAACTTTAATTTTTAGTTTTATCTTTAATACTAAGAGTTTATCAAAATCAATTTAGAGTTTATATAGGTATTTAGTTTAAATTTTCAGACAATTTTAACCCAAATTGAAACTCAAATATTGTTATCCCATACCCTATTAACCATAATATACAAATTAACCCTAACATCTTCTTCCTTATAGAGACAAGAGCATAAAAAAAAAAACCCTAACAGACCCTTGAGTTGCCGCCGCCCCCAGCCCTTCCCCACTAGAACTAAGAGATAGCCACCCTTCATACACAACAAAAATGACCCCTGACCTTCTAACGACCACTCTACAGCCAGCAAGTCGCCGACGCTCTTTGCCAGCCATACACCACCGAAGAATAGAGAAGCCGCCGCCGTCATTCCGACCAGCCATACCCCAGAATCCACCGTCGTTCCTCTTACCTTCACCTTCTTACTGTTGCCCGCAACATCCTACATCGAAACCACCAAGCATGTCCATTGACAAAGATCAGCCGCATCACTCGCATCTATAGACAACAACCATTGCTGCTTCTACTATGGCTTTTGATTCAAATTTTCTTTTTATTCTCTGATTTTGTTATAGTTCACCCGTATAATCAAAGAAACAAAAAAGAGATCTCAGTTGGCCGGTTTCATTTGTAATTTCAATTTCAAAATATATGATATGAATCTAGTTTACTCTTTTGGTTTTGGGTTCCAAATCCAGATTCTCATTTTTGTTACTAAGATGAGCACGGTCAGAAGTGCCATTCAAGGTTTCATTGTTGTCGTGGCTCCGTTAGTATCTTTGGTCATTGTTCCGGTATCCATTAAAAGTTGATCGTTTGTATTGGTCTTCTCGTTCGATTTTCTGGTGATACACTTCACGTCGACACTTTTTCATTGCTATTGGTATCCGCTCTCGATTCAGTGTAAATTCGATTCAATTTTTCAAGGGAAAATTGCTTCACACTAAAGGTTCATCTCTTACTTTGATTTTGAATTTTTCTGTGTTTTTTGCTCGATCTTTGCTGATTATGAATGACAAAAGTTTATTCTGCTTGTGGTGTGTTTAAAATCTCCTCAGTCTAATTTGTTTATGTTTGTCAGCTTACACTTGGTATGAATTTGTTTGATTTTCTTAGTTTGTGATGAATGCACATGGTTGTTCCTTCCATTTGTTTGAAATTTGAAGTGTTTTGAATGGCATATGCATTTTTATTTCATGGCTATTTGTAATATTTTTGGTCTCATGACGAATTTTGCTAAGTTACCACATTTTTTACATAAATGATATAATTGAATGGTACCGTCCCTTAAATCTAACGAGAAGTTCGAATTTGAAAGTGCCTTTGGAGTTGATTTCAGTAGTTTGATTGTTGGGTAAACTTAAAAGAAATTTAGGTGTAAGATAAATTATATTGTCCATTTTTTTTTATTTACTGCTTCGAGCTGATAGGAGCAAGCTTAGGATGGCAACACTTGGGTAGGCAAACTTTAAGATTTTTTGTTAATTTGAGGAGAGAGGTCGTTTCCATAGTTAAATTTATCCGGGGAATGCCCCATGAAGTTTGTAAATATTATTATCCGGGGTATGCCCCGAAGAAGCATGTCTATATTTTGGAGGCCTTGACGAGCACGGCGGAGAAGTCGTAGTATATGTTAACTTAGAATTTTTATTTTCTTTTCCTTTTCATTTTCTTTCATTTAGGTGGGGACGACCTTGAGCCCCTTGTGTGCTTATTCTATTTTTGTGTGTTTTACCTCAATTTGAATGTTTTGAAATCCAATTTGATCGAGTACGCAATCATGATTTTTACCAGACTTGGGGGGTGCCTAACACCTTGTCCCCGAGTCGAATGAACCCCCTTACCCAAATCTCTGGTCCAGACTTAGTTTTTGAGTCTTGATTTTGTTAGCTTTTAGAATATTTGGTTGAGGTTTATATGCTTTTTCATTATCTTTACTTTGTTTTTATTATGTTTTTATATTTTGTTATTTGCTAGTTGCTTATTTGTTTACAGTGTTTGCTTTATGTGTTTATTGCTTCATAACTGTCATCATTTGCATAACCCCGAGTCTTCTTTTTGCAACAAGTCTTCCGGAGTACGTTTGAGCGTACACGGCCTTTTTGTGAGTCACCCGTGTCTTTAGGGGGTGGCGTGGGAGCATGGAGTGGGTGGATAGCTAGAGCAGCAGCCATCGACCACGTGTCGCCTCGAATTGCGTTGTTAGCGAACCCCAAATGTAGGTCAGCCTTTAGGTCATTTTTATTTGCATCATGTCATTTAGACCTAGCAGGGCTCGGTCACAGGCATCGTGTCCCTTTGTAGGAAGCCTATCCAAATCCTGTCAAAAGTGGGCCCGTGGCCCAAATAGGCATGATAAATACCTCATGATTTTAGTCAAGACCATTGCACACGAGCTGCTTGGGGAAACTTTTTATTTTTAGTCTATCTTACGTTGTCTTTTAATTTTTAGTCTTATACAGTCGTATCGAGTCTGTCAGTCTAGTTAAGATTGTCGAGTCTTTTGTTATAGTACTTCCTATTTTGTATTTGAAAACCAAAAAAATTATAAATGAAATTTCTAAAAAAAGATTTTTGTTTCTTAGTTTATTTTATCCATTACTTTTCAAGAACTACGTTTGATCTGATTCATGAGGGGCATGATACGTAGGCAACCTTCATAGGGTTCTATCAAATCATTTTTTCTGAAAATTAAAAAAAAATGGAAAGGAAAAAAAAAAGAAAAAAAAAAGAGAGAATGAATTGTGGATGTGAGAAATGAGAGGAAAGAAAAGAGTGGCAAATTAAAAAGAAAGGGAGGGGAAGGAAAACGGAAAAGCCAAGAAGTGCTAGAAATGAAAGAAAAGAGAAGGTTGAAATGAACAAAGTGGGGATGAGGCCAAATGACCTTCGTATCCTCGAAGCCATTCTAGAATCATTAACTGTGACTAGGGGGCATTGCACGAAATATGATATTTTGTCTGATAAATGCTCTAACGCAAAATGTTGGCTTTATTTTGCTCCTCTTTATTACTTTCATTGTTATCATAACAGAGGGTGTTTAGTTTGTGGTACTTTGGCAATTCATCCATACAACACAATGTCAAAAATCAAGGACGCCATGGCTGGCAAAGACTTGGACACAAGAGTTGTTGACACGCCGAGGGAGTTTGTGGAGTCGGAGTCTGAATTGAAAGATGAGGTCCAAAGGTTGAAACAACAGATGGCAGAAATGTATCAAGCCTGGATTAAGGGACGTCCTCCACCTTCATTCCCTACCAACTATACAAAAAACCATACCTCCATTCCACCACTATCACAATCCCAGGTTCCTACTACCGTTTATTTTTCCCCACAACACGCACTAGGCATCACCCCTTACCACAATTACCCTGGTATTTCCTCTCAAACTTTCCATACTCCACCAGCCAAAACAACCGCATTCCCAGCTCCAGATACCCGATACTATGCCCTGGAACCCACTTTCAAAGTCCCAGATCCTTACTCCTACCCTCCCCACCGTGAGCCTCATGTTGAAATTGAGAAACCACCCAAGAACGAGGAGCAAGAAGAGATATTTAGGAAGGTAAAGAGTCTGAGCAATCATTGAGAAATATGCAGGGGTTAGGAAGCCAGGTGAGCATGGCTTATAAGGATTTGTCTTTGTTGCCTGATGTTGAAATGCCTGCCGGGTTCAAAATGCCCAAGTTTGACTTGTATGATGGACATGGGGATCTTGTAGCCCATCTGAGGGGTTACTGCAGTAACATGAGAGGCGCTGAGGGAAAATATGAATTACTAATGGCGTTCTTCAGCCAGAGTCTAATTGGGGCAGCTCTAGAATGGTACAACTGCCATGATGCTAGTAGGTGGTACACATGGGATGATATGGCTCAATCCTTCGCCCGACACTTTCAGTACAATATAGCCATTATTCCAGATCACCTATCTCTAACCAAGGTTGAAAAGAAACCCAGTGAAAGCTTTAGAGAATATGGGTTCCGATGGAGGGACAAGCTGCACGAGTCAACCCTCCGATGGAAGAAGAGGAGATGGTTAAATACTTTCTTCAAGCTCTGGAGCCCATTTACTATGGCCATTTGATCTAAGCCATTGGCAAGCCTTTCAATGATGGGGTAAATATGGGAGAAACGGTGGAAGATGGATTGAAGTCAAGCAAGATCATGAGCTATTCTGCCTTAAAAGCCAGAACACAGCCAATTAAGAACAATAGAGGAAGCTTTCTAGGTCAAAAGAAACATGATGATGTTGCCATGGCTCTATCAGGATCGCGACATGGCCCAACGGGTCCGCATCACCAATATACTTAACCTCGACCCCAACCCCGACTCCAAACCTATCCTCGGGCTCCATATAATCCACCTCAATACTATTCTCCAAACACCGCCCAGTCATTTGCTCAACCAATGTGTCACTCCTTATGGCGAGCACCAGCTGCGCATAATACTTTTTTACCTTCACAACATTTTCAAGCACCCAAAACCCTTAGGAAGCAGGGGCATATAGGGGAACAAAGGTAAAGAAATTGCTTCAAGCCAATCGGAGAATCCTACACAATCTTGTTTGAAAAGTTAAAATAGTCTTGCCTTATTGAGCCACTCTTTGGCTATACTTGATTCACGCCCAAACAATGGTCGCTGTCAATATAATCCGGTCTATTAAGTCCAGAGTCGATCCCACAGAGAATTAATCTATCAATTTCAACTTCCAAACCCCAATAATACTCCTGAATCAGCTTCCCAAACTTTTGAATATAATTGTGGATGATTTCTACTAATTAACTTTTGCAAGAAACTAAAGAGTTGAAGGAAATAATTGAATGTGATGTAAAGAATAGAGAGAAAGACTAAGGTATTGATTTCCCCTATTGATGGAATCCCTTCTATTTATGCTCATACAAATTGTCAATATTATTCTATCAATAATGAAAGTTATTTCTACCGTAATTCTCTCCCGAGCAATTACAATAATTTACTATTGCACTCTTCCGAGCTACCCTATCTAGCTTTAATTTGAACAGTTCACTTTAGATTGCACCCAAGGTTTCGTTATTCCTAACTCCACCTTTACGCCTACAATTATAGATTCCTCCAATGATCTAGGTGTGGTGTTGTTCAACAATTACCTAAATATGCACTCTTTTCCAAGTTATGCACACTAAATAGGTACAGTTAATTGAGGATCCTATCAATTAACTACAACAAGAACGAAGTAGAACAAATAGAAATCTAGCTAACAATTTGTAATCACATAACCCAGAAGTTCATCACTCAATAGGTTCGATCAAAACCTTAGATAATGATTTAGCTACACATAATCAAAGAAACAAGATAGATAATTGAATTCATAATCAAAGATTCAATGTAAAAGAGAGAAAGATGTTGAGAGAGTTCTCTCTTACTAGTTTGCTTGCAAAAGTAGTAAATAATACAATACTTGCCTCCATTGGGTGAATCCTAATATTATATATAGGGTTTAGGTTACATAATTTGCGTCTTGACAAGTTTAGCCTTCGAAATCTCGGCTTCCACCGCGGTTCGACCGTGGTGGATCAAGTCCTCTGATACTTCAGAATTTCTGCAGGCTTCTTCTACCACGGTTCTACCGCGGTCGCGGTGGAACCGTGGCCAAACAGTATTACGAAATCTTCAAGCTGTTTTCAGCACAAACTCTTAATTTGTTCCACATTTGGCCTTTTCACCATCTTATGACTCCAAAACTGCTCTTTTAGTCTTCATTAGTTCATATGTACCTATAACACACTAAAAACACTAATAAGAGCATTTTGTCATTTTAAACAATATCAAAACAACAATAAAGTGTGATTATTTAGGGCATAAATATAGTCAAATTCACCAATTATCAACACCTCACACTTAAACCTTTGCTCGTCCTCGAGCAACCTTAATCACACTTTAGGCCAATTTTATTAATGTCTCCCCCAAAATATGTCACAAAAGCTATCTTTCATGATTAACCTAAGCCATGCACAATCCTTACCCAACTGTAACCTCAAATGCCAGCAAATTATTACTTACTCTAATTATTATCACAGACTTGCAAACTTACCCTTTTCTTCCTAAGTTACATGCCCTCACACAATTTATTTGAGAGAAGTTCCCACACATAAGCAATTTAGAATATGGAACTTATAGATATAGAAAAAATTTCACTCACTCTCAGCAAAGAGCATTCATATGCATACAGATACACCATAGGCTTGCCCCTAGTGTAACACTCCACTAGTCGAGTTATTCAATCACAGATCAAGAGGACTTTAAGGGTTATAATGTCGGCTATGGGACGGGTAGGATACTTTTGGTTATAGTGGCTAACCTCCCTAATTACTTTCTTTTTTTCACAACTTCCCTTTAAGCTTTTTCAAGTATGCTTCCCCTAAACATTCCTTCACCTTTTATTCACTTTTACTCCCCATTTTTCTGTTGATGTAACTGGCATTTTTTTAAATATATACACACTATCTTTTTTTTTCCATTGCTTTTTAAAGCATTACCGTATTTTGCCAGTTCACCATTTTCTACCATTCATTCTTGATTTTCCCTTTTTCAACTTCCCTTCACCCCACACTTTGACTTTTGGATATTCATTATAATACAAGTGCTTCTAGGAGGTAAAGTAGAACAATATATGATATAGATTTTTAAACATTAAAGGGTTATCAAAGAACATGCTTAAGGCTCAAAGGGGTTAACTAGGATACTATGTACAGGTGAATTCACAGTCTATTGATTTATGGAGTTACACAAAGAAATGCCTCTATCATTTCTATTGCTAAAAAACTTCTATTTCGCTTTGCACACACACAAGGCAAGTTCTAGGTATCATGTAAAACATATAATGCAGGTAAAAACTGACACACACTTAGCATGCAACTCATTTAGAATCAGGTTCATCTACAGAGTCCTATCAATGTTCAAGCAAGTTGTATTGTGCAATTTAAGGCATATCCTAGAATCTACAGTCAAGCTTAGATCATACACTCTCAAGTTCATTTTACTTTTGCTAATGTGCTTACTTGGGGTTACAAGTTAACCTTTACCCTCTAATCCTAAAAAAGAAAATCTACCTAACCCGGTTCAATAAAAACCCTTGGAAAAGAATCGTGGTCAAAAGAAAAACCAAGGGGGAGGTGATACACTAACTATAAAAAGAAAAGAAAAGAAAGAAAAATTCCTACATGGACTACTTCCCTCAAGAGTACTTGTCCAAATAGTCCATCATCAAGAAGAGCCCTCTACTCATAATTTTTGGATTTTTCAAGTTATTGATTTTTGTTGTGTTTTTATTCCGACTTAGACCGTTAAGAAACCCGTCGCCAAGTGTCAATCATTGGGCCAAGCCAGCTAATATAATTTACAGCTAAATCTACTATGTAAAACATACAATACAAGATAAGTCTCCCACCCCACACTTAAGATCATGACATGTCCTCATGGCATAATAATCAATGTATAGCACAGAAGGGTGAGAAAACTTACCTGTGACTCACTTAGAGTCGGAGACGGTGGCGGGGTCGACATTGCATGCGCGACCCAGAGCTCGGAACCATGCCATGAAACGATTCTCGGACCTGTATTGCCTCTGAGACATTGCATCCATGCGCATGTGCAGGCCATCCACGGAGGTGCATAAATCCGCAACCTCCTCCTCCAAAGACCTAAGCATAGGTCAAGTGGATTGGGACCTGGATAGGCCATCTCCATAATGAGCTTGCCTAGAAGTGCCTGCGGAGTCAGTGGATCTCCAGGACTAGAAAACCGACATAGGGTCATCCTTGTCATCAATGTCAATGGGGTCGGTTCCTCTACCCACACGGATAAAAGAAGCCTTGAATGGAGCTTTTTGAGGAAGCTCACCATCCGTAGGTAATACGGGAGCCCGGTGGGAGAGGCACAGAGAAGTCACTAAAGACGGGAAGTAAAATCCCTTGAATTTGAGCGGTCCCCTCAACACCATCTCGTCAAATATCAAGCGAGAAACATCAATGTCCTGGTGAGTGACAAAGCACTAGTTCAGTAATGCCGATTAAAGTTAATATCAATGGTGTTGCGGGAGGGCAGAAACAGCTACAGACAACCGTAAACCAGCACTTGGCAATATGTGTGAAACTGTTAGAATTAAGAGTTATTTGGTCTTTTATCTAGATAGGATGACCATTAACACACAAGGCCTCTATTATGGTGTCCCAAGTGACACCGGGCCTGTCGTGGTAGAAATCCACATCGCTAGTAAAAACAGGCAATCTTAGAGCCTGCCTAACACATGGCATTTTGGCCCACACACTCTTACCTCTTACGAAGACTTCTCTGGACATGGCGTAGGTTGCATTAACGTATAACTCCCTGACGAGCATCTTATTGACGAGAGCAGGTTCATCAAATAGGAATTCCATCTCCCTGCGTCTAATTTCCTCGTACATGTCGGGCTTCTCAGCCCGAAGAGCCATCCTATCAATGGCGATCTCCTGTAGCCAAGCTTTAGTAGCCTTGGCATGAAAGTCAAATTCAGCTTCCTCGCACGTGAAATGAGACTCGTCATAGGTCGGCTTTCTAGACGAGCTCGCAGCATTCCTGGATCGCTTGGGGGCCATAATCCTGCACAAAAGAAGCAACCAAAAATTTTCATTACGTCCGTACATCGGTTGATTACTCAGACTTCACCATCCGTGGACTACAAAGGGACTTCATTTAGTGCTATCATACCATAACCCCTACGTTTGACCATATATTTCCAACAATTTCACCAAGTCTACCTAGTGCACCCCACACTTACTCATTTTAGCATTCCAGCATCACCCACATATACATACACCATCTCCAATTATATACAACAACAACCAACCTAAACCTAAGCATTATATCTCCTAAAAATACAACAACATATACTACAACATATTTGGCTAAACCATGGCCCAAAACAATACCAATCAATTCAGCCACAAATTGGGTCTCCAAATCACCATAATAAATCACAATTCAACACAATGGAGACCCAACAAATTTAATTAACAAAAAAATTCCAAAAATCAATTATACAACATTATTACTTAATTAATAGGGTATATTAACATAGCCTAGAATGGGTTTAAGCAATTACTACAAATAAAGTCTACTAAACTAATTAAACTACAAAAATTAACGAGAAAAAATAAAAAAGAAAAATAAATTCTTACTTGTAAATAGAAGGAAGGAAGGGAGAGTGGTGATTGATGAAATTGGAGAAGTGGTGGAGGAAGAAGGAGAGAAATAGAGGTGATTTGTGTAGAGAGAAGGAGGAGAAAAATAAGTTTTAGAGAGAGAATAGAGAGAGGAGTGGCGGCTGAGTTTTTGGGAATGGAGGGGGGGGGGGAGAATTTAAAAAATTTTGAAATTTTTCGCTCCTGCCCAGTTCTGTCCACGGTCCACTGCGGTCGCGGTGGGATCGCGAAGCAGAGGGTTCAGAGGGGTCAATCCACTGCGGTCTCGGTGGAACCGCGGTGAGACGGCTCCTCTGAATTTTTCGCTTGTGCAGCATCAACTTTTTTTTTTGTATAGACTAACTATTATGATTTACACTTACAACAATTTCGTGGGTAGCCTCCCACGTAGCGCCTGATTTAATGTCGCGACACGAATAAACTTAGCGCCTTTTAAGGCTCACTAGACTTTTGAGGTTCATCCAACCGTAATTCAACCGTCTCATTGATGTCATCCATGCCAACATATAATTTCAACCATTGTCCATTGACCCAGAAAGTGCGAGAGCCATCTACATTTTTTATTTCCACAGTGGCAGACTGTAACACTTTAATCACCCGGAATGGGCCAGACCATCTTGATTTCAATTTGCCCGGGAACAATTGTAACCTTGAGTTATATAGAAGTACCTTGTCCCCGGTTTTGAAGTTGCGCTTTACGATATTCTGGTCATGTAGCCGCTTCATACTCTCGTTGTATAATCTTGTGCTCTCAAAAGCCAGATACCGGAATTCTTCCATCTTATGTAATCCGGTGACTCTTGATTTACCCGCTTCATCCCAGCTGAGATTGAATTGCTTGAGTGCCCACCATGCTTTGTGCTCTAGTTCAACGGGTAGGTGACAAGCTTTCCCAAACACCAATTTGTATGGTGACATGTCGATTGGTGTCTTAAAAGCTGTCCTATACGCCCATAATGCATCACCGAGCTTCCTAGACCAGTCGGTCCTCGTGGCGTTCACTGTCTTTGTCAATACACTCTTTATCTCCCTGTTGGATAGCTCAACTTGCCCACTGCTCTATGGGTGATATGGAGTAGCCACCCTGTGCTTCACATCATACTAAGCCAACAATTTCTCGAATGCCCGATTGCAGAAATGAGTGCCCCCATCGTTAATGATTGCCATTGGCGTCCCAAAATGAGTGAAAATGTTCTTCTTCAGAAATCACACCACCACCTTAGCATAGTTGATGGGTAATGCTACCGCTTCCACCCATTTGGACAAATAGTCTACATCAACAAGAATGTACTTATGCGATAGGAGCTGACAAAGGGACCCATGAAGTATATCCCCCAGACGTCAAACACTTCCACCTGCTGGATTGGGTTTATAGGCATCTCATGACACTAGGAGATGTTCCCGGTGTGTTGACATTTGTTACACCCTTTCACCCACAAGTGTGCATCTTTAAATACTGTTGGCCAGTAGAAACCGGCCTCAAGTATCTTGGCAGTTGTTTGAACTCCTCCAAAGTGTTCACCATATGCTGAAGCATGACACGCCTGCAAAATAAAAGATTGTTCGATCTCGGGGACGCATCTTCGGATCATGTTATCAAGGCATATCCTAAACAGATAGGGCTCATCCCAATAATAAAGCTAGTTTTCACGAAAAACTCTTTTCCTCTGGACCGATGATAGGTCATGAGGAACAATACCACTGGCCAGGTAATTTGCATAATCTGCATACCATAGCGCTTCAAGGAGAGTGGTAGCAAGCAGATGCTCGTCTGGAAAGTTTTCCATAATTTCTCCACTCTCTTTGACAATTTCAGCTCCTTCAAGTCGTGATAAGTGATCAACGACTTAGTTTTTGATGCCCTTACGATCACGGATTTCAAGATCGAACTCTTGTAGAAGCAGCACCCAATGAATTAGGCATGACTTAGAGTCCTTCTTGTCAATTAAGTACCTTAGTGCTGCATGGTCAGTGTATACTATTACCGTGGATCCTATGAGATAGGACCTGAACTTGTCGAACGCGAACACTACCGCCATCATTTCCTTTTCCATCACCGTGTAATTTAGCTATGCTCCACTCAGTATTCTACTAGCATAGTAGATTGGATGCATCAGCTTGTCCTTCCGCTAGCTAAGCCCTTCCCCTACTACATAGTCACTTGCATCGCACATAAGCTCAAATGGTTGATCCCAGTTGGGGGCAATAGTGATTGGTGCTGTGACCAGCCTCTTCTTCATCTCCTCAAATGCAATCCTGCACTCATCAGAAAATAAAAAGGGGTGATCTTTTTCAAGCAACTTACAGAGAAGGTTGGCGATTTTGGAGAAGTCTTTAATGAACCTCCGGTAAAAATCGGCGTGTCCAAGAAAGCTTCTAATGGCTTTGACGGACGTTGGTGGAGGCAAATTTGCAATGACATCAACTAGGGCTCCGTCTACCCTAATACCCTCGCTCGAAACCTGGTGCCCCAAGACTATACCTTCTTGTACCATGAAATGGCACTTCTCCCAGTTTAGCACCAAGTTGGTCTCCATGCATCATTTCAGCACTCTTGTCAGATTGACAAGGCATTCATCGAATGAATTCCCTACCACTGAGAAATCATCCATGAACACCTCCATGATATCTTCCACCATGTCGGTGAATATGGCCATCATGCACCTTTGGAATGTGACAGGTGCATTGCATAATCCGAATGGCATCCTCCTGAAGGCAAAAATTCCATATGGGCATGTGAAGGAGGTATCTCTCTATCCTCGGGGGCTATTGAGATCTGATTGTACCCCGAGTACCCATCTAAGAAGCAAAAATGTGACCTCCTTGCCAACCTGTCGAGCATCTAGTCTATGAAGGGAAGTGGGAAGTGGTCCTTACGGGTGGCTAGATTCAGTTTCATGTAGTCCATGCATATACTCAGCTACTATCAGATATTGGGTAAATATATCTCCCACATCTAGCCACTTTTCACTTTTTTCTTCACCACTTCCTTCATGTTCGGGTTCAGCCTACTTTGGTATTCTCTGGAAGGTTTGTGCCTCTCTTCCAGGAGGATCTTGTGCATGTAATATGCGGGGCTGATCCCCTTTATGTCTGCCATGGTCCAACTAATGGTAGTTTTGCATTCTTTAAGTACCTGTATAAGCTTTTGAACCTGCACATCAAGCAAACCAGATGAGATAATAACAGGTAAAGTGGAGTTATAACCTAGAAATTCATACCTGAGATGAGTTGTTAATGGCTTAAGTTCCAGCTTTGGTGGTTCCTCAATGGATGGTTTTGCTAGAGGGGTCTCTCTCTTTTCTAAGTGTAGAGGTTCATACTCCAACTCTGTATCCCAATAACCCTTGCCTTCCAGAGATAGCACCCACTCTGCTAGACTTTCACCGTTTACCTCTTCTAAGTTCATCAGGCATGCCTGAAGTGGATCTTCAGCTGTCAATTCTACATCATCTGTCTCCACTATTACATCTACTGCATCAATGAGAGAGCAATTTGCGAACTCACTAGGGCGCCTCATGGATTTTTGTATATTGAATATGATCTCCTCATCATTCAGCCTCATCTTGAACTCCCGGTCTCACAACCAATCAATGCTCTCCCTGTGGCTAGGAATGGTCTTCCTAAGATTATAGGAATTTCCTCCTCTACCATGCGGTCCAGAATCATAATATCGGTGGGAAATACAAACTTCCCCACCTGGATGCGCACATCATCCAATATATCGAATGGACACTTAACCGTCCCGTCAGCAAGCTGTAATAACATAGAAGTAGGCCTGGCTCTCCCGATGCCCAACCTCTTATAGATCACCAAGGGCATAAGATTTATGCTCGCCCCCAAATCACACAATGCTTTAGCAAAGGAAAAGTTTCCTATAGTGCTTGAAATAGTGAAGCTACCTGGGTCAGATAGCATTTCAGCAATGGGTCTATAGACCACTGAACTACATGTCTGTGTAAAAGTCACGGTGGCCAAGTCTTGGAAATCAAATTTCCGTGACATCAAATCTTTCATCATCTTAGCATACCCAAGCATCTCTTTCAAAGCTTAAATTAGGGGAATGTTTACCAGAATTTGCTTGAGCATCTCGAAGAATCTCTTATATTGCTCATCTTTCTGGTGCTTGGCCAACCTTTGGGAAATGGAGCTGGAGGCCTCTTCTTCCTAATTACTTGGGATTTTTCTTTCTCTATAACCTATTCTACAATTGGCTGTTCTAACGGTTCATCTGATTTCTCCGTTCCCTACTGCACATCATTATTTTTAGCTAGTGGCTGGACTATAACTTCTGTCAACCCGGTGGACTTATCCAGTTCAATGGGTACTGGAGTGAGTGTCCCAGTCTGCAAACTTCCTCTATCTCTTTCCTGATCAGCATCAAGATCTCTACCACTTTTCAGATTCACTGCCATTAGCTGCTTTGGGATTTGATCCTTTGGGTTTGTTTGTGTATCTTTAGGCAATGTCCCTTGAGGACGATTGTTAAGTGACATAGCAATCTAGTCCACCTGTACCTAAATATTCTTGATAGCTGCATCATGTGTATCTATCCTCTCATTGGTTTTGGCATGTGACACAATTACTTGTTGCATCATAGCTTCCAACATTTCGAACCCATCGTCATGTCTACCCCCATGCTGTGGTGGAGGTAGATGATACCCCTGTTGCCGATTGTTGAAATTCTGAGGTCTAGGATATGGAGACATGTTGTTTGGTGGCCTCATACCTACTGCATTATTTTGTGGCTAAGGAGGCATGTACTGCTGTGGAGCCTACTGACCCCAACTCTAGTTACCCTGTCGCTACCCTCCATAATTAGCCACATAGTTCATGAATTCATGCTGGTGATGATGTTCTTGGTCTGCAGACCATGGATTACCTATGGGTTGGCTAATGCAAGATGTGCATAAACCACCATTGGTAGTATCTACAATATGAACCTGATGCTTGACCCCAAATTCTTCCACCTTCTTCGTCAGGATGCTCATTTGTGTCAATAAAGTAGCCATGTTCTCATCCATAGTGTTGGAAGGATTCAGAGGTACAGAGTGTACCACTGGAATGATAGGAGCATTCCTGGTCGTCCACCCAGAGTTTTGAGCCATCTTGTCAAGCAAATTCTGGCCTTCTCTCCACGTCTTGCTCAGAAAAGCCCCACCTGCTGAGGCATCTACTATATTCTTCATACTTTTTGAGAGCCCCACATAGAATCTTTGACCCAACATCTGTTTGGGAACCCCATGGTGAGGACACATAACCAGCATACCTTTGAATCTGCCCCAAGTTTCATGTAATGTCTCCATTGGTTTCTGCTTGAAGCTCAGAATCTCATCAATTTGCTGAGCTGTCTTGTTAGGTGGATGAAACTTGTTGTAGAATTGCTTGACTAACTCATCCCATGTTAGAATAGAGTTTATGGGGAGCGAGTTTAGCCATACATGTGTAGCCCCTACAACTAAGAATGGAAATATCAATAATCTGATGGCTTCCGGTATCACGTTTGGCTGCCTCTGCATCTTGCATATAGATAGAAAGTTCTCCAGGTGCTGCAGTGGATCTTCAACCTGAGTCCCAAAGAATAGTCCCTTATTTTGCAACAAGTGTAGCATGTTATTAGTAATCAGGAATGACTCAGCTTGAATGGCTAGCACAATAATGGCATTTACCAAATTATCAACAGTTGGCTGTGCCCAGTCAAATAAAGCACATTCATGCGCCTCCTATGCCTCCTGTATGTTCAACCCAGCTTGCTGGTTTGGGTCGTTCACGTCTCCCATGTCAAAATCTAGTTTAATTGGTTATTGAGATTGCTGAAGTTGTTTGATTGCCATGTTACGTGCCCGGAAAGTTTGCTCTAGGTCTGAGAGTCCTTCAATTAGTTCCCCAGTCCTTGCAGATTTCCTAGGCATACACCTGAGCACCCAATTGGTGTAAAGTGTGTAGAAAGAACCTCACTACAAAGACTCTTGTAGTTCTGTCAATGGCAATTGATAATTCCATTAATTCGCCGGCAACAACGCCAAAATTGAATCATGCCCAAACAACGGTTGCTGTCAATATAATCCTGTCTATTAAGTCCAGAGTCGATCCCACAGAAAATTAACCTATCAATTGCAACTTCCAAAATCGAATAATACTCCTGAATCAGCTTCCCAAACTTTTGAATATAATTGTGGATGATTTCTACTAACTAACTTTTGCAAGAAACTAAAGAGTTGAAGGAAATAATTGAATGTGATGTAAAGAATAGAGAGAAAGACTAAGGTATTGATTTCCCCTATTGATGGAATCCGTTCTATTTACGCTCATACAAATTGTCAATATTATTCTATCAATCATGAACGCTATTTCTACCGTAATTCTCTCCCGAGCAATTACAATAATTTACTATTGCACTCTTCCGAACTACCCTAGCTAGCTTTAATTTGAACAGTTCACTTTACATTGCACCCAAGGTTTCGTTATTCCTAACCCCACCTTTACGCCTACAATTATAGATTCCTCCAATAATATAGGTGTGGTGTTGTTCAACAATTACCTAAATATGCACTCTTTTCCAAGTTATGCACAATAAATAGGCACAACTAATTGAGGATCCTATCAATTAACTACAACAAGAACAAAGTTGAACAAATAGAAATCTAGCTAACAATTTGTAATCACATAACCCAGTAGTTCATCACTCAATAGGTTCCATCAAAACCTCAGATAAAGATTAAGTTACTCATAATCAATGAAACGAGATAGATAATTGAATTCATAATCAAATATTCAATGTAAAAGAAAGAAAGATGTTGAGAGAGTTCTCTCTTACTAGTTTTCTTGCAAAAGTAGTCAATAATACAATACTTGCCTCCTTTGGGTGAATCCTAACATTATATATAGGGTTTAGGTTACATAATTTGTGTCTTGACAAGTTTGGCTTTCAAAATCTCGGCTTCCACTGTGGTTCGACCGCGGTCGCGGTGCAACCGCGGTGGATCAAGTCCTCTAATACTTCAGAAGTTCTGCAGGCTTCTTCTACCGCGGTTCTATCGCGGTCGCGGTGGAACCGCGGCCAAACGGTATTGCGGAATCTTCAAGCTGTTTTTAGCACAAACTCTTAACTTGTTCCACACTTAGCCTTTTTCACCATTTTATGACTCCAAAACTGCTCCTTTAGTCTTCATTAGCTCATGTGTACCTATAACACACTAAAAACAATAATAAGAGCATTTTGTCATCATAAGCAATATCAAAACAACAATAAAGTGTGATTATTTAGGGCATAAATATAGTCAAATTAACCTATTATGAATACTTCAGACCCATATGCAAAAGGTTTTGATCCTACCGTGCGGTGCATGTACCACTCTAATGTCCAAGGGCATAGCATTGAAGATTGTCGTACTTTGAAAATGGAGATAGAAAGAATGATTCAAGAAGGGATAATTGTGGTCCAGGACAGTGACACCCAAGAGATTGCACAGAATCCTTTACCTGCACATGATGATGCAAGCTTTGTGGGAAAGATGCACGGTGACATAGAGTATGAGAATGCTCTTGGGAAGTTACTGACTGAAGTTAATGATATTGAAATTGGTGAAGGTACCGGTAATTTTGATGTGCAATCTAGTGACTAATATGTTGAGCTTGGTAATTGGAAAGACACTCCTTTCTTGGTTGGCCAGGAAAGGAGTTTTGGTGGTTTATTTTATTGTCATTTCTGCTTATCCAGGTTATTTTAGGGTTGTAATCCGGATATTATCTTGCGGCTCTAACTCTTATTCTTCTCATTTTGTCTTGTTTGTTTAGTTGTAGTAACTCATCTAATGTTATTTAGGATTGTTCCAGGGTTGCAACCCATGTCTGTTGCTTGTTTTGTTCAAACCCTGTTCACCATCTGTCTAATACAATCTCCTATTTTCTGTTAATTCTAGTTAGTTTTGTTAGGTCACTTTTCATTTTTATAGTTCTTTCCATATTGCCTCTAGTGACATGACATGCACGCATAATTTTCAGCCTTATCTTGAAAGTTAGTCTAATCATAAAGCAATGGCACAGTTTTAAACATCACAAACGAGGCATTTGAGGAAATAAGTAAATATTCACGCATTCTGAGATAAACTAAAGTTTGGATTGAGTGAAACTGAGGCACTAAGTCTGGAAATGAAGAGAGTGATAAGAAGCATACAACAAGGAAATGTTTCTCTAGCAGTTTGAGGTAAATCAGTCAGTGCTGAAATACATTCTTCCACAGCAAGGTAAGGTTGAATCAAGTTTGTTTTGAATTGGCAAGGATCATTCATTGGGACAAAGGTATTGCCTGTCGGCACTTTCTGTTTGTGATGATGCCATCAATAGATACTGTGCATGATTTCTTTGCTTATCTTAAATTGCACGCTTGTACTTGGCATTCTCAAAGTTTGGTATGACGAAGGCTTTTTATTCTGCTACCCAAACACTTTTATCCTTTGATACCCATTTTGATCCCAAATTTTTTGTTTCGTACCCCTATTTTGGAATCAGAAATAGAGTCAGGACCTAGAAAATAAAAAGAAAAAGAGAAAAAGAAGAAAAAAAAGGAAAAGAGAAAAAGAAAAAAAGACAAAAAAAAGAAGAAAAAAAAAGAGAAAAATAAATAGTAACAAAAAGTTGTCCTTTGAACTACGTTCGACCTGATTCTTGTCACCACAAGATACATACGCAGCCTTACAGTTCGGTCACACCAAATAAAATATTTCATAATCCCACGAAATCAATAGTGGGGCAAATTTTCTAAGAAATCCCATCAAAGAAAAAATCCAAGAAAATTCCCCAAACTTCATGAAACTGGGGCAGAAGTTTTAATTTTGCCAAAAGACCTGATTCCAAAAGTTATAATTTTGAACCCTTTCATCTTGAATTATTTTGATCCTTCATGCTACCCTTTCTTTATAACCCTGTCCAAAAGCCTACATTATGGTCCAAAGAAAGACCTTCCGACCAATCATTGAGGATGCCATATCAAGTGTTGATGAAAGTATGATCTCCCTGTATCATGGGTAATACCTTCGTTCTCAGAACAATGAGAGAAAATGATAAAATGAGAGAGTATTATTGGTGAAAACCCTCAGGGGCACCGTAAGGCGACGGTGAGTTGAGAAAAAGAGAAAAATGAGAGAGGCTTGATGGTGAAAACCCTTCAGGGCACTACAAGTCGACTGGGGATTGTGGATCAAATGGGATAATTGAAGCGCTGAAGCCCAGTTTCACAGCGAAGAGGTACAACAAGAGTTGAATATTAGATTTGCCTGAGAGATTAGGCCCCTTAGTCCAAAGGTGCATGTCATGGTTATTAGAATTGGTATCCACATCTGATAAGTTTCTACTTTGTAATTTTCTTGTTAAGTATCTTCTCTTTCCCTTGTCCCTTGTTTTGTTCCTCTCGTTTTGTATGAGTCCCTTCTTGAGACTATTTGGTCACAACAAGTGAGAAATGACTTTAAAATTTGCCACCAGCTTTCCATTTGCACAAAGCGGAGTTCGGCCATGCATATCACAATTGACATGATTTAGAGTAAGAAGTATGGTGATAATTGAGGTTCAGGCAGTTGAGTGGATCTTGAATTTTGAGAAAATACAAAGATTCGGCAAATCTCAAAATAAAAATACAATGCAACAAGTGAATGTGAGAGATTCAAGTCAGAGGTTTTGTGGTCTAATTCCAATCAAAAGGTCAAACAACTCCTTGCTAGCCTGAAGTAGCTAATCAAGATGAAGCATGGCAGTGGTGGAAGCAGACACTCATCAATGATGCCACAAACTAACCACCACATTTTCAAACTAAGCAGATTTTATTTGTCCGATGCAGGGGCAAGAAATTTTGAAGTCCACAGGTATCTCCCATGGAAAAGCATGGTTCAGGTAGCAAAAAACAATTCTATTCAGAATCCTCCAAGATGGAAGTGTGGCACAGGTAAGTTTATTCTCAGTTCTCAGGACCCCCCTGGATAATGGGATTTTGTTTAAAATTTTCAGCACCCTCCTGGATAATGGGACTTGGTTTAAAATTATCAGGACCCTCCTGGATAATGGGATTTAATTTTAAAAGTTCCCAAGACCCTCCTGGATAATGAAATTTAATTTAGAATTCTCAGAACCCTCCGGGATAATGAGATATAATTCTAAAAGGACCCTCCTGGATAATGGGATTTAATTTAGAATTCTCAGGACCCTCCTGGATAATAGGATTTAATTTAGAATTCTCAGGACCCTCCTGGATAATGAGATTTTATTTTAAAAGTTCTTAGGACCCTCTTGGATAATAGGATTTAATTTCAAAAGTTCTCAGGACCCTCCTAGATAATGAAAAATTTAGAATTCTCAGGACCCTTTTGGATAATGGAATTTAATTTTTAAAGTTCTCAGGACCCTATTGGATAATGGAATTTAGTTTAAAGTTCTCGGAACCCTCCTGGATAATGGGATTTAATTTTAAAAGCTCTCAGGACCCTCCTGGATAATGAGATTTAGTTTAACGTTCTCAGGACCCTCCTGGATAATGGGATTTATTTTTAAAAACTCCCAGGACCCTCCTAGATAATGAGATTTAATTTAGGATTCTCAGGACCCTCTTGGATAATGGGATTTAATTTTTAAAGTTCTCAGGACCCTCCTGGATAATGGGGTTTAGTTTAGAGTTCTTAGGACCCTCATGGATAATGGGATTTAATTTTAAAAATTCTCAAGACCCTCATGGATAATGGGATTTAATTTTAAAAGCTCTTAGGACCCTCCTGGATAATGAGATTTAATTTATAATTTTTAGGACCCTCCTGGATAATGGGATTTAATTTTAAAAGCTCCTAGGACCCTCCTGGATAATGGGATTTAGTTTAGAGTTCTCAGGACCCTCCTGGATAATGGAATTTAGTTTAGTGTTCTCAAGACACTCCTGGATAATCGGATTTAATTTAGAATTCTTAGGACCCTCCTGGATAATGGGATTTAATTCAAACGTTCTCCGTACCCTCCTGGACAATGGGATTTAATTTAGAATTCTCAGGACCCTCCTGGATAATGGGATTTAATTTCAAAAGTTCTCAGGATGCTCCTGGACAATGGGATTTAATTTAGAATTCTCAGGAGCCTCCTACATAATGGAATTTAATTTAAAATTCTCAGGACCCTCCTGGATAATGAGATTTAATTTTAAAATCTCTCAGGACCATCCTGGATAATGATATTTACATTTAAAAGTTTTCAGGACTCTCATGGATAATGGGATTTAATTTAGAATTCTCAGAACCCTCCTGGATAATGGGATTTAATTTCAAAAGTTTCAGGACCCTTCTGATTAATGGGATTTAATATAGAATTCTCAAGACCCTCCTGAATAATGGAATTTCATTTTAAAAAGTTCTCAGGACCCTCCTGGATAATGGGATTTGATTGAGAATTCTCAGGACCCTCCTGGATAATGAGATTTAATTTTAAAAGCTTTCAGGACCCTCCTGGATAATGAGATTTAATTTAGAATTCTCAGGACCCTCCTGGATAATGGGATTTAGTTTAGAGTTCTCAGGACCCTCTTGGATAATGGAATTTAATTTAAAAAATTCTCAGGACCCTCCTGGATAATGAGATTTAATTTTAAAGGCTCTCAGTATCCTCCTGGATAATGAGATTTATTTTAGATTTCTCAGGACCCTCCTGGATAGTGGGATTTAATTTTAAAATCTCCCAAGACCCTCCTGGATAGTGGAATTTAATTTAGAATTCTCAGGACCCTCCTGGATAATGGAATTTAATTTAAAATTCTCAGGACTCTTGTGGATAATGGGATTTAATTTCAAAAGTTCTCAAGACCCTCCCGGATAATGGGATTTAATTTGGAATTCTCAGGATCCTCCTGGATAATGGGATCTAACTTTCAAACTCTTAGAGCTCTGTAGGTAGCATGATCCGATTAACATTCACATGTATGCCCGAATCCTAAACTGGGGCAGAAAAAATTTCTTATGTTTTGTTTGTTTTGTAGTAAGGTCAGGTGCCCACCTGGATAACAAGGCAATACATTTCAAGTTTTTGCAATCAGACGCCCACCTCGATAACAAGGGAATACATTTCAAGTTTCTGCAATTCTGTGCCCACCTGGATAACAAGGGAATACATTTCAAGTTTTTGCAATCAGGCACCTACCTGGATAACAAGGGAATTCATTTCAAGTTTCTACAATCAGGAGCTCACCTGGATAACAAGGGAATAAATTTCAAGTTTTTGCAATTAGGCGCCCACATGGATAACAAGGGAATACATTTCAAGTTTTTGCAATCAGGTGCCTACCTGGATAACAAGGGAATATATTTCACGTTTCTGCAGCACCCAGTTGGATAACAACGGAATACATTTCAAGTTTCTGCAATCAGGCGCCCACTTGGATAACAAGGGAATACATTTTAAGTTTTTGCAAACAGGCGCCCACCTGGATAACAAGGGAATACATTTCACGTTTCTATAATCAGGCGCGCACCTGGATAACAGTGGAATATATTTGAAGTCTGCAATCAGGCGCCTAACTAGATAACAAGGGAATATAATTTCATATTTTAGCAATCAGGCACCCACTTGGATAATGAGGAAAATTATTTCAGAAATCAGTTCATGCTAGAAGTAGCAGAAGCTCGCAGCAAGAATGCGAGTCAACAATCTGAGGTGATCAACATAAGTAATTTCAATCCAAAATAGAAAAGAAAAAAGGAAAAAAAAGAAAAAAGAAACGGGAGGTGAGTCCAAAATGTAGAGGCTTAGACAAGAGGTGGATTGCTCAAGACATAACTAAAGTCACAAGCATTGTATGTCCGGTTTTGATCCGAAAAGCAGAAGAAAAACGAGCTAACACCTGCATCTAGGGAGCGTCAAGGTTCAGATCTAAAGTCTGCATGAAGAACCATTCAAGACTCAAAATCAAGCTTCAGAAGTCTTATAGATAGGAATCTTATAACTCATAGTTAACAGGTTTAGTTAGTCTTTTTCATTTTCTGATTTTGATGTAATAATAGGACCGTGGACCGGAACCTCGACGGTACCTCGACCGGCTCTCCACCTCGGTACACTCCATCATCTCATTCACTTTTGAACTACACGTGGTTTGATTCCTTTACAGCCAAGGATATGTAGGCAGCTCAGATATCAGGGCTCGGTCACATTCTTTGTCCTCTTAGCTTTTGGTCTTTTAAATAAGGGTTAGGTCAGAAAACCTGTCTAGTCGTTCTTTGTCTAAAAATACTTTGTATTTTTAGTCAAAGATGGGCAGCTGTAGACATGTAATTTTTTACCCTCCCCAAAATTTAACCGATTTTAGCGTAAAATATTTAATTTAGGCTTAATATACTTATTTTAACTAATTTTGACTTTTTAGATTATTTTAAGAACAAAAATTGAGAATTACAAAAAATAGTTTCATATTTCTTTACTTAATTCGCGTTAGATATTTTTAGGAGGATATATTACTTTGAATCTATTTTTTTATTTTAATATAATCCTTGAAAATACCAAAATAGTCCCAACATTAATTTTTAGTTTTATCTTTAATTCTAAGAGTTTATCAAAATCAATTTAGAGTTTATATAGGTATTTGATTTAAATTTTCAGACAGTTTTAGCCCAAATTGAAGCTCAAATATTGTTATCCCATACCCCATTAACCATAATATACAAATTAACCCTAACATCTTCTTCCTTATAGAGACAAGAGCATAAAAAAAACCCTAACAGACCCTTGAGCTGTTGCCGCCTCCAGCACTTCCCCACTAGACCTAAGAGACAGCCACCCTTCATACACAACAAAAACGATCCCTGACCTTCTAACGACCACCCTACAGCCAACAAGTTGCCGACGCTCTTTACCGGCCACACACGACCGAAGAATAGAGAAGCCGCCACCGTCATTCCTCTTTCCTTCATCTTCTTACCGTTGCCCGCAACATCCTACATCGAAACTACCAAGCATCTCCATTGAAAAAGATCAGCCGCATCACCCGCATCTACAGACAATAACCATTGCTGCTTCTACCATGGCTTTCGATTCAAAATTTCCTTTTATTCTCTGATTTTTTTATAGTTCACCCGTATAATCAAAGAAACAAAAAAGAGATTTAGTTGGCCGGTTTTATTTGTAATTTCAATTTCAAAATATATGATAAGAATCTAGTTTACTCTTTTGGTTTTGGGTTCCAAATCCAGATTCTCATATTCGTTACTAAGATGAGCACGGTCAGAAGTGCCATTCAAGGTTTCATTGTTGTCGTGCCTCCGTTGGTATCTTTGGTCACTGTTTCGATATCCATTCAGAGTTGATCGTTTGTATTGGTCTTCTCGTTCAATTTTTTAGTGATTCTCTTCACGTCGACACTTTTTCATTGCTATTGGTATCTGCTCTCGATTCAGTGTAAATTCGATTCAATTTTTCAAGGGAAAATTGCTTCACACAAAAGGTTCATCTCTTACTTTGATTTTGAATTTTTCTATGTGTTTTCTGCTCGATCTTTGCTGATTATGAATGACGAAAGTTTATTCTACTTGTGGTGTGTTTAAAATCTCCTCAGTCTAATTTATTTATGTTTGTTAGGTTACACTTGGTACGTTATTTGGAAACTGAAGTGAATTTGTTTGATTTTCTTAGTTTTTGATGAATGCACATGGCTGTTCCTTCTGTTTTGTTCGAAATTTGAAGTGTTTTGAATGGCATATGCATTTGTTTTTCACGGCTATTTGTTATATTTTTGGTCTCATGACGAATTTTGCTAAGTTAGCACATTTTGACATAAATGATTTAATTGAATGGTACTGTCCATTTAATCCAATGAGAAGTTCGAATTTGAAAGCGCCTTTGGAGTTGATTTCAGTAGTTTAGCTGTTGGGTAAACTTAAAAGAAATTTAGGTGTAAGATAAATTATATTGTCCTTTTATTTTCTTCTTTTATTTACTACTTTGAGCCGATAGGAGCATGCATAAGCCGACAACACTTGGGTAGGGAAACTTTAAGATTTTTTGTTAATTTGAGGTAAGAGGTCATTTTCATAGTTAAATTTATCCGGGGAATGCCCCGTGAAGTTTGTAAATATTATTATCCGGGGTATGCCCCGAAGAACCATGTCTATTTTTTGGAGGCCTTGACGAGAGAATTTTTATTTTCTTTTCCTTTTCATTTTCTTTCATTTAGGTGGACGACCTCGAGCCTCTTGTGTGCTTATTCTGTTTTCGTGTGTTTTACATCAATTTGAATGTTTTGAAAGCCAATTTGATCGAGTACGCAACCATGATTTTCATGGGACTTGGAGGGTGCCTAACACCTTCTCCCCGAGTCAAATGACCCCCTTTACCCATATCTCTAGTGCAGACTTAGTTTTCAAGTCTTAAGTGTTTTGAAAGAAAAAATTATTTTAAAAATGGTGACCTGACACACCGAAATCAATGTCATGTGGCGACTCTGAGTTGATCCTTTTAAAACACAATTTTTGTCACTTTTCTAATTGAAAATCCTTTTCAAGCTTTTTACTAAATTTTTTTATTAATTTAAGAGGGTTTAGTGGAAGGTTTGTTTTTAAAAAAAGAGGGTGTGACATCTCTGGCGAATCTGCTAGGGACATTGCGGGTTCGAGCTACTACTTGATTTTGTTAGCTTTTAGAATATTTGGTTGAGGTTTTAATAGTTTTTCATTAGCTTTACTTTATTTTTATTATGTTTTTATATTTTTTTATTTGCTAGTTGCTTATTTGTTTACAGTTTTTGCTTTATGTGTTTACTGCTTCATAACTGTCATCATTTGTAAAACCCCGAGTCTTCTTTCTGCAACAAGTCTTCCGGATTACGTTTGAGCGTACACGGCCTTTTTGTGAGTCACCCGTGTCTTTAGGGGGTGGCTTGGGAGCGTGGAGTGGGTGGATAGCTAGAGCAGCCACCATCGACCACGTGTCGCCTCGAATTGCCTTGTTAGCGAACCCCAACCATAGGTCAGCCTTTATTTCATTTTTATTTGCATCATGTCATTTAGACCTAGCAGGGCCCGGTCCTAGGCATCGTGTCCCTTTGTAGGAAGCCTATAAAAAAATGGGCCCGTGGCCCAAAAAGGCATTCAATCATCCCAACATGTTATATGTTGCATCTTTGAGTGTAAAGGTCGTTTGGCGGACCGATCTTGGGAAAGAAAGTGAAAACATTAAGCAAGTATAATCCACTTTCATTCTTCTTTCATAGTTTTCAAAAAGACAGAAAAAAATTGAAAATAGAAAATCCAAAAAGATTTTACACTTTTTCATTATTCTAAAAATTCAAAAAAAAAAAAAAATTGAAAGTGAAAAACCCATAAAGATTTTACACTAAAATAAAAAATCCAAAAAGATTTTACATTTTCCATCATTTTTCAAAAAAGACAAAATATAGCTTTTTCTTTCAAATTAATTGCATCTTCCCGAACTACGCGAACCTGATTCTCGTCTCTCGAGGTGACTTATGTAGCAACCCACATAGGGTCCAGTCTTCCTAGTAAGTCTTAGGTCCTTGGCTTTGCGGGGTCTTAGCCAATCTTGCATGTCTAGCCACTTTTGGCCACATCGGTCATTCTTGCAAAATGGGGTCATTTTCACGAAAGTGGTTCACTTACCCATTTCTTAAGATCTGGAGTCCATAAGTAGGTGTCATATTACTTTAAGGTCTGTCCTTTTTGAGTTTGCATCTTTAGCCACATTTATCCTTATCGATCACTTTTGCAAAATGAGTTATTCTTCAAATTAATTTTTGGGACATGATCATTTCTTATAAGCCTTAATGAGGTATATTTCCATGTCTTTGTGGTCACATTTGTTGAGTTTACATTAATAGCCAATCTTAGGCATGTGGTTAATTTTCAAAAATAGCCCAATCATTTCTTGTATGTGTCTTGAGTCACTAACTTTATTTAATCTTATTTTTCCCATTCTGGTATGGAGCAATTATATAGAGTTTGAGCATGATAAATACCTCATGATTTTAGTCAAGACTATTGCACACGAGCTGCTTGGGAAAACTTTTTATTTTTAGTCTATCTTATGTTGTCTTTTAATTTTTAGTCTTGTATAGTCGTATCGAGTCTGTCAGTCTGGTTAAGATTGTCGAGTCTTTTGTTATAGTACTTCTTGTTTTGTATTTGAAAACAAAAAAAAAATTATAAATGAAAAATCCTAAAAAATGATCTTTGTTTCTTAGTTTATTTTATCCATTACTTTTCAAGAACTATGATTAATCTGATTCATGAGGGGCATGATACGTAGACAACCTACATAGGGTTCGATCAAATCATTTTTTCTGAAAACTAAAAAAAAGGAAAGGGAACAAAAAGAAAAAAAAAGAAAAAAGAAAAAAAAGAGAGAATGAATTGTGGATGTGAGAAATGAGAGGAAATAAAAGAGTGGCAAATTAAAAAGAAAGGGATGGGGAGGAAAACAGGAAAGCCAAGAAGTGCTAGAAATGAAAGAAAAGAGAAGGTTGAAATGAACAAAGTGGGGATGATGCCAAATGACCTTCGTACCCTCGAAGCCATTCTAGAACTGTTAAATGTGACTAGGGGGCATTGCACGCAATATGATATTTCTGTCCGATAAATGCTCTAACGCTAACATGTTGGCTTTATTTTGCTCCTCTTTAATTTCATTTGATAGCAGCTTAATGAACTTCAGTCTTTGTTATAGATCTTAATCATACAGACCTATTCAGACTTATTAAGTGGTTGTGAAGTAAAAAAATAAAACACACTCAATGATTAAGATCTGAATAATTAAGATTCAGACTTTAAAAACAAGCTTAATGCGTGAGATCTGAATGATTAAGATTCAGACCTCCATTAAGTACAGATAAATGATGCCTTACTTATATATATTATTGAAAAGGATCTTTTATTTTTATTTTTATATATTATTTGAAACTTTATTATTCTTAATGTTCATATTTAGTTAATTACCCGATAAAACAAGTTTTGTTTATAAAATATATACAATCAAGGGTACCAAATCCATTATTTGTACCTTCAATCAAGGAATTTAGTTACACTCTTTTTTTTTCTCCTCTTCTCTTTTTTTATTTTTTATTTTTCTTCCACCTTAATATACGGTAATCATTCATCTCTAAGCTATTTTACTTCCAAACAAGTAGGTGCATTCAAGAAAACAGAAAAATCAAAGCAAATCAAATTAACGAAAAACTTGATATATCTTGTGATCTGATGTTCGTTTTTAAAAAAATTAATAATTCTTGGATACCTCAAAGACATCCCCTCAAAGTTACCATAGATATCACAGAAAATACCTTTTACTGAGAAAAATAAATAGCCTTTATAGAACGAAAATCAATAAGCTACATATTGAAGTTACTGAATCCATGGCCTTTTAGCTACATCCACATCTCTGTATTTGTTTAATACACCACCTAATAGACATTCAAGGTTGCTTTCTCTGCTAGCTTACGTTGATGAGTAAGCAAATGAAATAGAGCTTACATATTCCAATTCCATACATAATTTGCTGGTCTAGGCTGCTACCAGAGGATGCTAGTTGTGTTTTTTTGTATAAAAATCATGCATCAAAGATCATGTTCAGTACTTCACAAATAAAGCTTATGGAGGTGGCATATTAAACATCTCACAGTCTCACCATATCTGCAACCCACGCGAATTGACAAATAAATGGGATTAACTAGTATTAATTTTAAAAGTATTTGTTTAAACTTGCCTTTATCTCTTTTCTAATTATCTTTTTTCTATGATCTGGAGATTTTCCCAGCTATTTTCTGTTGGATTACCCTTAATACTTACTGTATACACTTATTTACAACTAATCTATAACTTATTTACAATTTTTATACATTATTTCTACACAGTTAAATACAACTAATATATCATACAACTTAAATGTAACTTTTATACAAATTTTATACAATATGTTTTTTGTATATTTTATATCTGATTTAAAAACAAATTTCATACAACCAATATATTATACAACTTATCTGCAACTTATCTCAATTTTCATATATATTTCACACAATTATATACAACTACAATATCATAGAACTTAAATATAATTTTTATACAATATTGTTCAACTTTCATACAATAGTTAAATATATATATATATATATATATATATATATATATATATTGATATATATACTCCAAACTATATTCTCAATTATTTGCAACAATACCCAATCCAAATAAATAATAGTTTTTGAAAACACAAATTCAAATTCAAAGTTTTAAAGCTCTTTAATGGATGCCAATGGTGGAATTGGTGCTCTTTTTCTGTTACTTTACATTACTGAAATTAGGGATTACGAGATAGAGAGAGACATAGAGAGAATTCTCAATTCTTTTCAACAACACCCAATACAAACAAATAATATTTTTTGAAAATCCAAATTCTAATTCAAAGCTTCAGAGTAGTTATTAATAGTAGAATTGCTGCTCTCTTATGCAAGATACATGGGGAGGGGGTGATGTATGTGAAGAGAGAAATGTGGGGGAGTGAAAGATAAGTTAGAGTAATTTTAGGACACTAATTATTATTATTAATTCCCTTAGAATGTACATAAATGGTAATTGGGTATATAAAATGTAATTATAGTAAAACTTGAGTAGGGAGAGTAATATAGTTTCATATAGTATATAGGGCTGTAAAATTTCCTATTGAAATGTAAGTATAGCGGATCCAACACCACACTTAGGGGTGGCAAACGTGCAGGTCATATCAAATATGAACTGGTTGAAAACGAGTAATGTAAAAATTAATAAATTATCAGGTTCAACCCATATCTAATACAAATAAAAATAAATTAACCGATGGATAATATGAATATTCATATTATCCAAGGCTTCTTGAATATGATAAAAAATATAATGACCCGATCGATCGTTTTGAGCTTTTGCATTTTTCTCGCCAGTTCTCGAGCATGACTAGCCTCTTGTAATGTATTATGACTTATGACTTATGTATTATGACAAAGTTATGAACAATAGTTCTCAGTTTGAAGCTTAAAATTTTAATGGTTTGACCAAGATTTGACTTGTATGTATATGATCTCAGATCAAAACTTTTATAATTTTGTTAGCTCCGTTAGGTTATTTGGGACTTAGGAGCATGTCCAGAATATTTTTGTGTTGTTTGGTATAGAATTAGACGTGAATTGGCAAAAATTAGTTTTTGGCAATTTTCGATCGGTAGTGTAAAATAGGCTATCGGGGTCGGAATAGAATTCTGATAGTTGGAAAAGGTTCGTAATGTCATTTTGGATATGTCTCCAGAATTTAAGGTCAATCGGAGTTGTTTTGGATAGTTTCAGCGTCGTTGGTGGAATTTAGGAATTTCAAAGTTCATAGGCTTGAATTTGATGTGAATTTGGTGTTTTGATATTGGTTTTGGTGTTTCGTAGGCTCGACTATGTTCGAATGATATTATGGGATGTGTGTGTATATTTGTTGAGATTTTCGAAGGCTTCGGGTGGATCTCGAAAGGTTAACGAATTAATTTAGACTAGAAGAAAAGTTGTTGCATTTTTTCTTAGCAGCATGAACAGTAGCTCAGATGAACAATGACTTTGATGAACAATAACAAGGGTGAACAGTACTCGGGTGAACAGTAAAATGCGTGACCAGTATTTAAATAAACCCTCCGTGACCATTAAACGCTTTTACACCATTTTTGAATAGGGAAAGAGCTTTGAGGCGATTTTGAAGAGAGAAAATCATTGTTCTTCATTGGGGTAAGGATTTTGGACCCTAAAACTCAATTATTTGTGATTAAATGAAATATCAGTGTTTAATTCATGAAAGTCAGTAGAAAAAGGTGGAGTTAGGGCCTGAGATTATGAGACTTTCTAGGGATGATTTGAGGGGCCAAACGAACTCTGATTTTTGAGTTCTTTATATGCAAAGACTCGTGAGATGATGAAAATGTCAAGAACCAAACCCGATTGTGATGACGCCCTACCCTAAAGCTAGGTAAGCCTGACCAACAGTTGTTCCCAAATCAACCGTAAGCCTCAAAATCGACATATTAAAGAGAATATAATAGTTTTAGAATAATAACCCAATATTTATAGAAGAATAATACTGAGAAAATATGTTGTCTCATAAAAATATTCCCAAAAGAACTGGGATCACGAGTCTAGAGCCTCTAAACAAAGCTAGATAGCAATATTTGAACGAAATACTCAAGTCTGGAAATGTATATATAAATAAAACTGAGATAAGAAGAGTAGTCAGGTTCTGCGAATGTCAAGCAGCTACCTCAACAACTCTGATAAGCTCTAGAAATAAGACTACTCAGCTAAACCTCCGGTGAACCTGAATCTGCACACAAGGTGCAGGGAGTAGGGGTGAGTACTACCGACTCAGTGAGTAATAAGCATATAAAATGTCCAAAGATAAGAAATCCAAGAAATACCACAAAGCAAAGCTAAAACTAACTGTCTGATATCCTAATACAACCAGCAAGAACAGCTAATAACAGTTAGCACAAGTAAATAACAATGCATGAATGCAATGTACATGACGCTACAGCGCATAGCCCGATCCATTTAACGTCGACGATGCTCACTGGGGGTATGTACAGACTCCGGAGGGGCTCCTTCATCCCAAGTGCAATATAATCATAACATTCGTTGCGACGTACAACCCGATCCATATTCAGTCATAATATTCGCTGCGGCGTGCAGCCCCATCCATATTTAGTCATAATATTTGCTGCGGCGTCAACCCGATCCATATTTAGTCGTAATATTCATTGCGGCGTGCAGCCCGATCCATATTTAGTCATAATATTCGCTGCGGCATGCAGCCCGATCCATACTTAGTCCACAATATACATATGAGTCACATAACAATTTCAATTTATTTTTCCTAATTTCGAATTCATTAAAAAGAATATACTTTAGTTATTTACTTTCAGGAAAAGTGACTTAGCAGTTCATTATAGTGATTAAACCCAGGACTGAGATCAATGATTTTACAAATCATGCTATCACAATAATATTCATCCTCTAAGGATGCTACAAGTCGGCACAAGGGCCCAAATATGGCAATAAGTCCAGATATATTCAACACAGGGTGCGTATCAATTTCCAGTATAGCATTATTCTTGTTCAAAATGGACCAAGTCACAATCCCCAGTCATAAAAAATCTCGCACCTATCATGGGGTGCAAGTCAGGCCCTAAATAGCGTCACAATGTGACAAGCCGGGTTTCAAACCCTCGGGCCATCATATATACCAACCACTCACCTCTAACCGCCCGTAGAATCGTCCGCAATGCCGTTTCCTTTCGTATTGACCTCCCCGTGCGTCGCATCTAGTCAAAACCACAACGAATACATATATATGGGTCAAAGAAACATAACCCAATCAAGAATACTCGAAAAGTACAACAATTGACGAAGTTGGTAAAACCAGAGCCCCAGGCCCACTTCTCGAAAAATTCCAAAAATTATACCAACGGATTCCTCGTCTCACCACGAGTCCGTATCATATAAAGTTTTATCGAAAGCGGAGCTCAAATGGCCTTTCAAATCCCAAAAATTTGTTTACAAGAACAAAGCCCTAGTTCTTCACAATTTCTGCTCAATTTCATGAATTTGAGTGTTGATTCTTGCATAAAATGATGTTTTCTAGTCAAGAGACTTACCTCCAAGCAATACCCGTTGAAAACCCTCTTCAAATCGCTCAAAAACCTCTCTTGGCGGAGTAAAAATGGTGGAAATATTATGTGGGTCGCGTCTGAAATTTAACCCTTAAACTGTTATGCCCAGACGTCTCCTTCTATGCGATCGCATCAGTCCAATTGCGATCGCATAGACTAAAAATTCCGGGCACTGAAATACTGTTATGCGATCGCAACAGTCACCCTGCGATCGCATTTCACTAAAATTCTACACTGTGCGATCGCAACCATCAGGAATACGATCGCATTGAACAATCTCACCCCCTTCAGAACCTTCTATGTGATCGCATGACACCCTCTGCGATCGCATAGAGAAAATATGTTCTGCAATATTTCTGCTGCATTAAACATGCTAAAATTCCCCGTTGGCCATCCGAATTCACCCCGAGGCCCTCGGGTCCAAATGCACATATATGTTCTATTACTACATTCAAATTTGCTCGTATCATAAAAACACCATCATAAACATCAAAATCATCGAATTACCACGGATTCAAGCCTAAGTTAAACTAAAACTTCTGAAACTTGCATTTGATCTAAAACCCGACCTAAACACCTCCGAATGACATGAAATGTTGCACGCATATCAAAAATCACCTAATGGAGCTATTGCAACTCTCGAAATTCCATTGTGACCCTCGAATCAAAATCTCACATACCATCCAAAATTTGCCAAAATCTGACCATAGCCAATTCAAGCCTAATTCTACATTAGACCCCTAAATTTTATTCCAATTGCTCTCCTAAGTCATAAATCATCCCCCGAAACTAGTCGAGTCATAAAAAATTAATTCCTAGCCTTCTAACCATAAGTCAACATTCGGTTGACTTTTCCCAACTAACATTTTCATAAAGAAACCAATTGCCTCATTTCTAACCAAACTCTATCTGAATTACTTCAAATTCTCCAAACTCATATAATGAAACATATAGAAGCATAATACGAGTAAAACGGGGCGTTTACTCCCGTGACGATGGGTCGGGTTGTTACATCCTTCCCAACTTAAACAAACGCTCATCCTCGAGCGTATCGAGAGTTGTTCTAGAAACCAACCAGTAGCTGAATGATCTTACCAACCATATACCCGGGGTGGATTCCTCATCACCCTAACTCGCATAGACCATATAACACAATACAACCAAACTTTCACAGTCCATTTAATCCATAAACCAAACCATAGAACCATGTCGCCCTTGACTGACATCACAACCAATTTCTGGGTCAAACCTCGATATTATCTTCCTAACAAGTTGAGATCGAATATGTTCGTATTCATTAATGAACCCAAAGATCACCTCAAATCCAACACCAGTCTGATGATATGATACCTCAATACAAGTCTAAACCACATCTTGCATAATATACACCAGTAAGAAATGATTTGAACAACCTCAAATCATGACAAATGACTCAAATGAAAGAGTTGTACCTCAAGCTCATCGATGCCATTATAATACAAGGCTGAGATCCCGTCTCACATTATAGAAATATAATACCTGAATCTACTCTGAAAGGTCATAACTCCCGTAGCCTTGCTACAATGCGTGATCCTATCCCAACACCGTAACACTTGAAGCACCTCAAGCCGCTATGCTCAAAATCAATAACCACACACATTTGATGTCTTAAACTAACACAATTCATTATACCCACGATGAAACAGAGAACATACAATGCACAACCCACTAGACCATAACCAATGCTCCATACACCGAGCAACACTCAATTACTCTTCCCCCTCGACTTTCTCTATGAATTTTCAATGGAACCACACCACATGTGCCCATAACTAACAAATCAAAATGTCTCACAACATCAAAAAACAACTCATAACTTTCCTTATATCGCTAACAAGCTCAATAACGATAGACTCAACCCTCAACAGTACAACTCAGGGTCAATCAAGCTAACTCAAGCTCAATGTGTAGCCATATCGGCATGCCAACGAACTCAATACCAAGAAACCCGAAGCTGCTCCTTCCCCTTTTTATAACTACTGTCGAAGCCATACGATATGGTTCCCGACATCAAATAAATACCGAAATCCACAATTTCATCCGGTGACATACCCGGCCACAAGAAACGCATACCCAAATCCCTCAATAACGGAATGGGATCAATGATAGCAACCTCTAGACTGACATCCATCACAAAATTCCAAATTAAGAAAGTACTCCTTCCCAGTTGGCCACCGGTTCTTTGAAATATAAATCACTCTACCAAAACATATTCTAACGCACTTCACCACTTAACCCGTGGCATTTCTGGCGTAGTCCTTAATGTAATAGTTCAAAATCACCCAACACTAAGACAACCCGTCCGAATTCCAACATCACATTTAAAATATAACACACCAGCGAATAAAGATCCACCACCACAACATAGCCTATACATCAGAACTTCATATAACATACAATACCTGATCCCAGTTTCCACTGTGCGAATACTTGCACCTATTTGATACCAATTATTCCACGATAGATACTCAATATTTACCTGTGCTCCCAAGCAACCCGAATACCACTAGTGGACCCAACCAGAACATGCCGCAACACTACTAAAATATTATCAGTTTAATCACATTGCCTTTTTCTGAAGCGTATACCTTTGTCAAATTACTATGATTAGCAACACCATTTCCTTGGACATATGAGGGCAATTCACCCTAATCATCTGAAGATCGTTTATCTGATCACTTAGGAGGAATCACTACACGTCCCCTGCTCTGCATGACATACACAGGTCTTGTTATATTCTTACAACACTAACACGATGGGTGAGACCTGTACACATTCTTAGCTACAGTTGGGACAATAACTCATTAGTTTTACACTCTTGGCAAGAACTATCACCTTATTATAAACCAAACAATGGTCTTAGCTCTTTACTTTACTTCATATACTCAGATTACACCGATCTCGAATTCAATAATGTCGTCTCACCCAACACGAACTGCTCGAGCAATAAGCCGCTCCAGACATATTTAAATGTTGCATATGATTCCCCAATGTGACAATAGGCTACCAATTCGAATGTGTTACTAAAGAAAACGAGCTTTGGAATGAATTATCAAATCCTACGCACTAATACCGACTTTCCTTGGAAAGCAGGAAGCAAGGCATACAAAGACATCTTATAGAAAACTATACTCGATATCACACTGTTGCGACGCACAACCCATTCCAGATAACTTACCCATGGTGGCGTGCCACCCGATCCACACATAGATCTTACATAAGGAGGTGCACATCGAGCTAAATTTTCTCATTACAACATAATATCGAGTATCGATCATACGCATGCTAAGTGCATAATAATATCTCTGAGGGACATATAGCGTTATAAGCTACAACACTCAAGCACCACTGAGGTGCGATGTACAATCTAAATCTCAAGAGTCAAGATGCTCATATAACATCATTCCTACGCATATTCTTAACATATAGCAATTTCTCAAGCCGTCTCACAACTATCCAACACAATGCATCACTATGATAAAATATCTGACAACGAAACATCAACCTAACTACTCTTCCACGAGGACCACGTTACAAAAATGCACACATCTGGCCTGAATAGAGCCATTATTCATATTAAATCTATCTACCGACTTCAAGCCGATTCTGATTACACTAAACTAGTCCAATAACCTTTCAAAGTTCCATAATAACTTCCATTTTCTTCATAGAACACAAGAACAACCATCATGATCGGAGTAATCCTCCCCAGTTCACAACCCAATATGCCAAGTGCCCTCCCGGCATGAATCTTTAATTTAACGACATCATCTCAAACTTCATACTTGGTTTACATCTTTAATCAATCAAGTGATCACATGTCACACTTATAAGATCTTACAGTGGAACACACTCCCACAACCTACCACAATAATATATGGATCGCACCTCCAAACCACCGGTCGCACTAACGTTGAAGAGCAATCAAAAATAATTAACCAGGATACAACACCGCTCTCAGGTGACGCTGAAGATGATACTAATTTATCTTAACCATAAAAACTTCTTTCCTGTTCATCCGATCTATTGACATCTTGTCAAAAACTTTCCTTCACTTGTGTCATTCTTGACTCAATTTCTGCAATCAGAACTGGTTCGCCAGTATAATTTATGATAGAACCAAATAGCACATAGCAATCAACTAATCAACGGCAACCTCCCCAACTTAGCTCGAAGCCATATATATCACAACAAATATACTCTATTGCTGTCGTAATACCATGGTGAGATTAAACTCACTCTTTCACAAGCTTATGGACACACGAATCATCAGAAATTTTAACTCTTATGCAATTCTTGCATTCATTCACGCAACAGTTAAGCCTACTATCTAGGTGACCAAATTTTTACTAAGTCCCAAATTTTTCAAAAATTTTGGCAGAGTTTCTTTTGTAATTGGGCATATCCACCTGCCAGAGAATCACCAAAATCATCCTAACAACACGGCTACAACTTAACGAAACAGCACAATGTATATCAACAACATTAATCTCAATACTACCTGTATTATATTATCAAAATTGATACATGGACATGCGTTGCACCTATTCGAGTAATAACACATAGAAAATACCTTTCAATTACACATGAGATCTTCTAACACACACAAAAGGTTCATACCATGTGAGAACACTCCGCAGTAGATAACCCACATGCTTTGCCTTAATTTTGTATTTCAGTACACCTCCCACCGACATATACATAATACATCCAATTTAGTCTTCCTGAGTCTGAACTCATACCGCCGTATGTATTTCACTTAACTTCCAACAAGGAGATACAAAAATATTCTTCACGCGCCCATAACTTGGGGCAATACATCCAATCACAAAAGAAATCAAACACTTAATGGTCCATCTATCATCTAGAAGCCCTTCTTCGACACTTCCAAGTCATATAGACACACTACACAACACCAATATACTCTTCACGTAGCTATCTAGCCAACATTCCCACAATTAGGGACAATACTGAACATATAAGTTCCCAATACCAGCTCACAAAATAAGCACCTCGGTGCTCAACCCATAGGCAAAGATTCGGCCTCAAGTCCTCCAAATTGGCCAAACCTGAACTCACGGAGATTACATCTCGCCCTCGATCGGGGAATCACCAGCCATCCAGGAAAATATATTCATGAGCGCTTGCATGCGCATACAGACGTGTGGAAGGAATTTCAAGAGTTATATCTCGAGCTGAATCAAATACGCACGATAAGAATTCCAAGAAAGCGAAGTGTTTCCTAAAGGTTCTATAGCCTCCCGAGGATAGATACGGACGTCTACGTACCGATCCGTGAGAGCCTACTAAACCGGCTCATGACTCGCGAGGCCTAGTAACCTAGGCTCTGATACCAACTTGTCACGACCCAAACCCGGTCATGATGGTGCCCAACCCTAAAGCTAGGCAAGCCTGACAAATAGTCGTTCCCAAATTGACCCTAAACCTCAAAATTGACATATTAAAGATAATATGGAAAAGGGTCAAAACTGCCCCTAGACTATTAGGGTCAGTACAATAATACCCTCCATTAACATATTTTAAAAATAATGCCCTCACCGTTATCTTTTCGGCTCAAGAGTACCCTTACGACTAACGGCCATGTTAGATAAAAACATTTAATTAATTTCCACGTGTCATAATGAAAAAAAGGTCAAACCTGCTCCTAGACTATTAGAGTTGGTACAATAATACCCCTCATCTCAAAAAATCTCTCCCCCACCCCTTTCACACTGCCCCTCTAGCATGTGTGCCTTCATATCCTTCTTGTTCTTCTCATCCTTTTTTTGACCTTGCACTCTATTTGAATAATCACTACAAACATCATTAAAGTTTTATTTTCAGACAACCAATTTTAGTCACCAATACTTTACGTCATACAACTTTCAGACCCTATATGAACACTAATAGTGTGTATCATTGAGCATTTGCAATATCTTTTGTCGCATATTTCTTAACAACTCCGCATCCAATTTTGATTATACCAATATTATATTTGGTCTCTACTCGGACCTCGATCATTTTCTTCTTCATCTGCTCACTATAGTCTGAACATCCGATCATATCCATAAATTAAGCTATTGTACGAGGATGATCTTTAGGTTATATCAACACCGCCAATTTAAAAAAGAGACGGTTAAATTAAGAGAAATATTTGAGATTATATGCTTGAGAATATGAGAAAATACGACTTATTGGTGAATGTGACTGTAATAAACACTTGATTGAGCTTATTGTATGAAGCAGTAAAGTGTAGTAAGAAAAATTGATGATCAATGGTATTTCTGTGATGAAAAAAAAGGAGTATTAATGTGTACATTTAATAGACAAAGAAATAGAAAAAATAAGGTGATTAAATATACGAGAGGGTTTTGTTTGCTTAGGAAAAAAAATAGGTGTATGTAAGTTCTAGTTGGTAGAATAATTTTTAAAAGAAAGAGGAGAAAGAAACAGAGAAAAGGGTCTTAGAATGTGTGTGAGTTTATTTTAAATTAAGTGAGTTTTAAGTTAGGCCAATGGGATGATGACACGTAGAAATTATTTAATTTTCTTTTGCCTAATAGTGTGCAAGGTCAAAAAAAGGATGGGAAGAACAAGAAGGATATGAATGCACACACGCTAGATGGGCAATGTGAAGGGGGTAGGGGAGAGATTTTTTCAGATGAGGGGTATTATTGAACCAATTCCAATAGTCTAGGGGCAGGTTTGACCTTTTTTCCATTATGACACATGGAAATTAATTATATTTTTTTTATCTAACATGGTCGTTAGTCGTAAGGGTACTCTTGAGCCGAAAAGATAATGGTGAGGGCAATATTTTCAAAATAGGTTAACGGAGGGTATTATTGTACTGACCCTAATAGTCTAGGGGCAGTTTTGACCCTTTTCCGAAGATAATATAATAGTTTTGGAATAATAACCCAATATTTATAGAAGAATAATATTGAGAAAATATGATGTCTGATAAAAACATTCCCAAAAGATCTGGGGTCTCGAGTCACCTCTAAACAAAATTGGATAACAATATCTTAACGAAATACGTAAGTCTAGAAATGTATATATAAATAAAACCGAGATACGGAGAGTAGTCAGGTGCTACAAACGTCAAGTAGCTACCTCAACAACTCTAATAAGCTTTGGAAACAAGACTGCTCAGCTAAAGCTCTGGTGTACCTGAATCTGCACACAAGGCGCAGGGAGTAGGGGTGAGTACTACCGACTTAGTGAGTAATAAGCATATAAAATGTCTGAAGATAAGAAATCCATGAAATGCCACAAAGCAAAGCTAAAAGTAACAGTCCGACATCCTATTACAACTAGCAATAATAGCTAATAACAATTAGCACAAGTAAATAACAATGCATGAATGTGACAATGCAATACACATGACGCTACGACGTATAGCCCTATCCATTTAACATCGACGACGCTCACTGGGGGTGTCTACAGACTCCGGAGGGACTCCTTCAGCCCAAGCGAAATATAATCATAATATTCGCTACGGCGTGCAGCCCGATCCATATTCAGTCATAATATTTGCTGTAGCGTGCAACCCGATCCGTATTTAGTCATAATATGCGCTGCAGCATGCAGCACGATCCATATTTAGTCATAATATTCGCTACGACATGCAACCCGATCCATATTTAGTCATAATATTCGCTGCAGCGTGCAGCCCGATCCATACTTAGTCCACAATATGCATATGAGTCACATAAAAGTTTCAATATATTTTTCCTAATTTCCAATTTATTTAAAAGAATATATTTTAGTTATTTACTTTCAGGAAAAGTGACATAATAGTGATTAAACCCAGGACTGATATCAATGATTTTACAAATCCTGCTATCACAATAATATTCATCTTCTAAGGATGCTACAGGTCGGCACAAGGACCCAAACATGGAAATAAGCCAAGATATATTCAACACAAGGTGCGTATCAATTCCCAGTATAACATTATTCTTGTTCGGGATGGACCAAGTCACAATCCCCAATCACAAACAATCTCGTACCTGCCATGGGGTGCGAGTCATGCTCTAACTAGCATCACAATGTGATAAGACGGGGTTTCAAACCCTCAGGCCATCGTATATACCAACCACTCACCTCTAACCGGCCGTAGACTCGTCCGCAATACCTTTTCCTTTCATATCAACCTCCTCGCACATCGAATCTAGTCAAAACCATAGAGAATACATAAATATGGGTTAAAGAAACATAACCCAATCAAGAATACTCGAAAAGTACAACAATTGACGAAATTGGTAAAACTCGAGCTTTGGGCCCACTTCTAAAAAAATTCCAATAATCATACCAACTGATTCCCCATCTCTCCACGAGTCCATACATATAAAGTTTATCAAAAACGGAGCTCAAATGGCCTTTCAAATCCCAAAAATTTGTTTTCAAGATCAAAGCCCTAGTTCTTCACAATTTCTACCCAATTTTGTGAATTTGAGTGTTGATTCTTGAATAAAATGATGTTTTCTAGTCAAGAGACTTACCTCCAAGCAATACCCGTTGAAAAACCTCTTCAAATTGCTCAAAAACCTCTCTTGGCGGAGTAAAAATGGTGGAAATATTATGTGGGCCGCGTCTGAAATTTAACCCTTAAACTGTTCTGCCCAGACGTCTCCTTCTATGCGATCGCATCAGTCCAATTGCGATCGCATAGACTAAAAATTCCGGGCCCTAAAAACCTCTTATGTGATCGCAACAGTCAACCTGCGATCGCATTTGTGATGACACGACCCGTCGTCATGTGAGTCACCACCCCATTTTTTCCTTATTGTGTTGCTTCATGTTTTTATATTAGTGTTAGAGTTGATCGGGTGTAATTTAATTGATTTTGGTTGAAAATAAGGCACATAGCCTTTTAAAAGGAAAGTTATTTTAGAAAAGTCAACCGGAAGATGACTATGTGGTTAGAAGGCTCGGATGCGAATTCCGTTGATTCAGATAGCTTTGGGGATGATTTATAACTTAGGAGAGCAATCAGAATTGAATTTAGAGGTCCGGTGTAGAAATAGGCTTGAATTGGCGAAGTTGGAATTTTGGAGGAATCCGGTTGATAGGTGAGATTTTGATCCCGGAGTCGGAATGGAATTCCGATAGTTGAAGTAGCTTCGTTTGGTGATTTTGGATATGTCTGCAAATTTTCAGGTCATTCAGAAATCATTTGGTCGGGTTTTTGATTTAATGTTGGTTTCGGAAGTTATAGTTGAAACTTAGGCTTGAATCTGCCTTGATTTGATGATTTTTGTGTTTAAGGACGTGTTTTTATGATTGGAACAAGTTTGTATCGTTTTTTGGAGTAGGTTGGTGGTTTTGGTTGAGGTCACGGGGGCCTCGGGGTGATTTTGGGTGGTTAAACGTGCTAATTCTCATGTTGGAAGATAGCAGGTTCACAAAGACTATGTCGAGATCGCATAGAGTTGGTTAGCAGTGAATTGCGATCGCATAGCTGATTTCGTATTCACATAGGAGGAAATTTAGGCGTGTAGATTTTTGCACAATGCGATCGCATAGTGAAGGACATGATCACGTAGGCTTGAGTAACTATGCAGTGCGATCGCAAGGTCCTGGACGCGATCGCATAGAAGGATTATTGAAGCCAAAATTTTTGTTCATCGCGATCGCATGCCTGGGGCTGCGGTCGCATAGGGTAAATCTGGGTGGAACAAAAGGTTTGTTTTTAATGAAATTTAAGTCGCGAGCCCTCATTATTTCCACCATTTTTGCACTACATTGAGAGCTAATTGATAGAATTTGAAGGGGATTTCATCGAGAAGTGATTGGAGATAAGTCTCATTGTCTTAATACGTTATTTTATCAAAGAATCTTCCACTAATTCTCTGAATTTGGGTATAAATTGAAAAAGTTAGAGCTTGGATTTTTGCTATGTAAAAATTTGGATTCGGTGGCTCATTTGAACTCCAATTTTGTTAAATTTTATATGTATGGACTCGTGGCAAGACGAGGATTCCGAAAATGTGAGTTGAATAATTTTTGGAGAAGCGGGCCTGGGGCTCGAGTTTTGCTAGTTTCGAGATTTTCGTTATATTTCGATTATTTTTGATTGGGTGTTGTTCCATTAGCCTATTATGATATATTTGTAATAATTTTTGCTAGTTCCGAAGTGTATGGAGGTCGGTTTGAGGAGCAAAGGCATCACAGTGTTGAGTTTTCGCCGGTTCGAGGTGAGTAATACTTAGGAATGATATCCTAAGGATTTGAAACATCGGATTTGCATATCTTAGTATTGTATCAAGATGACTTGCACGCTGGAACTAAGCGTGGGGTAGAGCACCATTGGAGATAATGACTTGGTCTGTCCTGGTTGTTAGTTTTTACCACATAATTGCAAATGTATTGTTGTTATCATTATGATTTGGGCTCATGCCATAATTGGGTTATTGCCGATTGTTTGAACTCTTTATGAACTTGAACTATCATCACTGCTTCCCTCACTATTTGAAATATGATTAGAACTCAGTCCGTGTTATTTACACTGTTTTTGAACTCAACTATATTTTACTCAAGCTTGGAGTTTTTAACGATATCTAAACTATCCTTTGAGCTGAGTAATTATTGTTTTATTGATGCCCGAGGGGCTTTTGACTATTATTGGACTGATTGGGGACGAGGTCCATATGTGAGGGCATGAAGAGTGATTTGAGCAGGTTTTCAGGCAAAAAGTGTTATGTGTGCATATGCATATATATGCATAGATCAGACTTCACGCCGTAGTAGCATATTGCATGGATTGGACTACACGCCGCAGTAGTATATTGTATGGATCGGACTGCATGCCACAGTAATATGTTATGTGGATCGGATTGCACATTGCAGTATTATTGCGTTTGGGCTGTAGGAGCCCCTCCGGAGTCTGGACCCCCATAGTGAGCGCGGGTACCCAAATGGATCGGGCTGCACGCCACAGCGGTCATATGCATTGCATTGCATTCACTTCTTTTTGTACTACTTGGCATGACATTAGCACTCATATATCATTGGCATACATACCGTTACTTGCCTTGTTGACCAGATACCCTTGTGTTACATGTTGAGAAGTGTTGTGCCCAAGGGCTGACTTGTGAGCCGACTTGCTCTATCTCATATAGCATTCATATGCTGGCTATTGAAAAAGGAAAACGGATATTTGTAAAAGAGATTTTCAAAAGTGATATGTTAAACTGATCTTGAGATTTTGTAAAGGATTTTCACAGTATTTCGAATTTTCAAAAAGGGATTGTACTATCTTGTATAACATTTTGGTGTGCCCATACGTGTTTTCTTATCGCTCAGTTATTATTCTCTTTCATTACCACTGAGTTGGAAGTACTCGCTTTACTTCCTGTACCTTGCATGATGTTACAGGTATTGTTCACCCGTTAGCGGGTTATTAGCAGGGCATAAGACTTTATGGTGGTAGTTGAGCTAGGTGACCGCTAGCGTTCGCGGCACCATACTTCATCTTTGTATTCTAGTTTTTATCTTGTATTTATCTATACATTGTTGGCCAGTAGTAGCGCTTTTACTCATTAGATGCCCATGACTTGTGACACCCCGGTCGGATTGTATTGGGATAAATTAATAGTTAAATGTTAATAAGTAATATTTCTATTCCTTTATGTTTAATAGCTGTTATAAGAGGATTTGGGCTTGTTGGCTGGCCTTGTCTTCACGAGAGGTGCCATCACGACCGGGTATGGAATTTAGGTCTTGACAAGTTGGTATTAGAGCCTAGTTACTAGGTCTCATGAGTCATAAGTAGGTTTAGTAGTGTCTCGCGGATCGGTACAGAGACGTTTGTATTTATCCTCGAGAGGCTGCAGAACCTTTAGGAAAGCTTCCCATTCTTGGAGTTCTTATCGTGCGTACTTGATTCAGCTTGAGATATGACTCTTGAAAATTCCTTCCACTCGTCTGTATGCGCACGCGAGAGCTCACTAGTATATGTGCCTTAATGATTTGTGATTCCCCGATCAAGGGGCAAGAGGTAATCTCAGTGAGTTCATGATGGGCCAGTCGGGAGGACATGAGGCCGAATCTTTGCCTATGGCTTGAGCACCGAGGTGCTAATTTTGCGAGCTGGTATTATGAATTTATATGATCAGTATTGTCCCTAATTATGGAAATGGTGGCTTGATAATGGGTGAGTTGTCAAGTGTTCGATTCATATTGTGATCTGTTGTGTTGCCCCGAGTTATGGACATGGAGAATATTCTTATGTCTCTTAGTGGAAGGTGTGCTGAAATACAGAATCGAGGCGAAGCATGTGGGTTATCTTCTGCGGAGTGTCCTTAGATGGGTTGATTCTTATGTATAATGGAAAGGTATATGATATGTGTTATGATTTGAACAGGTGTAACGCATGTCCATGTATCAATTTTGATAATATAATTCATGTATTATTGAGATTAATGTTGTTGATATACATTGTGATGCCTTGTCGAGTTATAGACGTGTTGTTAGGATAGTTTTGGTGATTCTCTGGCAGGTGGATAGGCTCAAATTACAAAGGAGACTGCCATTTGGAAAATTTGGGACTTAGAAAAGATTTTGTCACCTAAAGAGTGGGCTTAACTATTGTATGTGAATGAATGCAATAATCAGAAGAGTTAAGATTTATGATGATTCGAGTCTCCGCCAAAGCTCGTATATGACTTGAGTTTAGTCTCACTATAACATTGTGGCATCATTAGAGTAAAAGTGTTAGGAGTTGTTAAGAATGCCTTGTATATGGCTTCAAGCCAAGTTGGGGAGGTTGCTATTGATTAGCTGATTGCACTATGGTGTGCTATGTTGGTTCTGTCATGAGGTATGTTGGCGGGTCAGTTCTGGTCACAGAAATTAGGCCGAGAATGGCGTGTGTGAAGGGGAATTTTGATGAAAGTTATATGGTGCTTCATAGATGAGAAGAAATACTAGGATGTTTGAGCTTTAATTGATATAAAATACTCAGTGTATAGAAAAGAAAGATGGTTGTTTGTATCTGTACGAGATTATGTTTCTGCGGCGTCAGAGTACTAATACGGAAGGAGAGGTTTTGTTCAATAAGACAGGTGAATTGCAGCTGAATAAGAGTGAATGACTTTCGAGAATGGTTTTATTGTGTTCTGGATTTTGCTATGTAATAATCTGGTGTCTTAAGTTTGTGTGTGTGGCTAGAGACTGTATTTTCATTAGAAGATGTCAAGGCTTGTGGTACTTTAAGATAGTCATGGGATTCTGTGTATCCGCATATGGAAGGTAATGGTAACGAGTTCAGGTTCGCAGGAAGTTATTCAAGGTATAGTATTCTGGAATGTGGTATTTTTGGGAGATGTTTAAGAGGGTATTAAGTGGCATATGGGTCTTAGTCAGTATAGTTTTATGTGCGAGTCTTGTAAGGTAACCTGGGTTGATGGATTGTGGTGCTACAGCAAGGAAGAATAACAAATTTAAGATGAATCAGGAAGGAATTGGATAATTGGATAAGCTTGTTAATAAATCGGATCAGTATGATAAGGATATGATTAACTCTTTATATGTGTTCGAGGTAACAAGTCTTACATGTATTGTGCAACAAAGCTATTGCGTGCTGGCAGTTTGCTTAGCTTGGTTTGGGCAAAAAGATTTAGTCCTGGCAGTGTAGCTTGTTCTATGAGATTGGGGGAAAGAGTTCTTGATGTGTTTTACCGTGGTTTGAAGATGAGCATAATTCCTACGGGTATGGCCTATGTGTTATGATATGGAGAATTGAGATTTGCGTGTTCAAGGTTTTAGTTCAGTTCATAATGGGAAATCATTAAATTTTTTAGCAGCACGGGCAGCTGCAGGTGAGTAAAGAATTGATCTTCAGATGATTGAGGTGAAGTAAATTGATGATACGTCAGTAGTATTGCGACATTTTCTTGTTGGATCGACTGCGGATATTTGAGTTTGTTGATAGCGCAAGAAATTTTAAATATCCTTCGTGGTATGAATGGATACTTGATGTGTGTTTGTATTCGTACGGCGAAGAATGGAATCAGGCATAGTGATTCATGCGTTATATATGTTGGAGATTAGAAGTTCTCGTGATCCGACCATGCGGTAGTTATGGTCGTGTATATTGATATAGTCTAGCAGTTGTTGGAAATTGGAGGTCCGAATGGATCTTTCTTTGCTTGGTATGTTAACTTTGGGTTATGATATTAGATTGCAGACTGGTCACCCCAATGTCAGGTTGTCTAGAACAATATGTTGTGGGCTATATCGGAAAATGCCACAGGTTGCGTGGTAAGGTGCATCGAATTATGTTCTAGTAGAGTAGTTGTATTCCAAAGACCGGCAGATAGCTGGCAAGTATTTCTTGTTAATCGGGCCTTCATGGAGGATGTCAGTGAAGAGGTTTCTACCATTAATTCAGTTCTGGTATTGAGAGACTTTTTCAGATGCTTTTCTTGTGGCCGAGCTTGAGGCTATATGGGTTTATTTTAATGAGCAAATTTGACTTGAGGTGCATCTTCCTTTGTGAGATATATGTGCGGATCGGGTGGCATGCCACCATAGGTATGGTATTTGAATCGGGTGGCACGCCGCCACGGGTGTGATAACTGGATCGGGTGGCATGCCACGAGTATGTTATTTGGAGCGGGTTGTACGCCGCAATAGTGTGATGTGAAGAATAGTTTTCTATATGTTATCTTGTATGCTGTACTTCCTAGTTTCTGAGGAAAGTCTGTATTGGGTGTTGCTCAACGAATAGTGCAGCAGTTGTGTCCTTTCAAGATTGAATAGTGTATATTACTTGCTTCATCGTGGGTGTGATGGATTGCTTGGTTTCATACCTCAATCTGTGCGTGGTTGTCTGCTTTGAGCTTGGTGATTTGAGGTTCTTCATGGGTAATAGTGTTTGGATAGAATCACACGTAGTGGCAAGGCCACGTGATATTATGACCTTCCGAAGAGGATTCATGTACTCTATTTCTATGATGTGAGACGGGATCTCAGTTATGTGTTGTAATGGAACTATTGAGCTTAAATTACAGCTCTTCGTTGAGTTAGTTGTCATCACATGAGTGTGATCAGATCGTTTCTTATTGGTGTCTGTGATGTGCACGTTGTGGCTGAGGTCGGTGTTGAGGTGTCATATCACCAGTGTGGTGTGTTATAATCGAAATGATCGTTGGAGTCACTAATGAGTATGAGCATATTTGATTTCAGCTTGTTAGAAAGGTAATATTGAGGGAAATGGATTCATGAATGGTTGACCTGAGAGATGGGTTCGGTATATTACGTGTTTCGGTTGCTGTGGGTAGTATGTGAAGGTGTTGGAATAAGACTTTAGCTAATAAAAATGGGTTTTCTGTTAGTATTTGGTTAATGTGGCCAATTGCTGTGAATAGATGCCATCGTCTCGAGTGTAGGCTTGCATACTATATCACATGGTCCCACCTGGAGTGGCAAGTATAGGTTATTATAGTTGGTTCGGGTTCATTCTGAGTATAGACGTGGGGTTCTGATCCGGTGTGTGATTTCGGGAAGTGCAATGTGGTCTATGGTTCAGATGGACTATGGAATTCCAGCTATATTGTGTTATCAGACTTATATGAGATAGGATGATGTGGGATTACACCAAGTATATGCTTGGAAAGGTCATTGAGCTATCGGGTTGCTTCTAGTACAACTCTGAGTTCGCTCGAGGAAGAACGTTTGTTTAAGTTGGGGAGAATGTGACGATCCGACCCGTCGTCATGTGAGTCACCGCCCCGTTTCCCCCTTATTGTATTGCTTCATGTATTTATATCAGTATTAGAGTTGATCTAGTGTAATTTAATTGATTTTGGTTGAAAATAAGGCACATAGCCTTGTAGAAAGAAGCTCGTTTTAGAAAAGTCAACCAAAAGTTGACTATGTGGTTAGAAGGCTCGGATACCAATTTCGGTGATTCGGATAACTTCGGGGGATGATTTATGACTTAGGAGAGCGATCAGAATCAAATTTGGAGGTCCGGTGTAGAAATAGGCTTGAATTGGCGAAGTTGGAGTTTTGGCGGAATCCGGTTGATATGTGAGATTTTGATCCTGGAGTCGGAATGGAAGTCCGAGAGTTGCAGTAGCTTCGTTATGTGATTTTAGATATGTCTGCAAATTTTGACGTCATTCGGAAATCATTTGGTCGGGTGTTTGATTGAATGTTGGTTTCGGAAGTTATAGTTGAAACTTAGGCTTGAATTCGCCTTGATTTGATGATTTTTGCGTTTAAGGACGTATTTTTATGATTGGAATAAGTTCGCATCCTCTTTTGGAGTAGTTTGGTGATTTTGGTTGAGGTCTTGGGGGCCTCGGGGTGATTTCGGGTGGTTAAACGGGCTAATTCTCATGTTGGAAGATAGCAGGTTTTTTCAGAAAAATTGCAGAGGAAAATAAGGCTATGCGATCGCATAGACTATGTCACGATCGCATAGAGTTGGTCAGCAGTGAATCGCGATCGCATAGGTGATTCCGCGTTCGCATAGGAGGAAATTTAGGGGAGTCGATTTTTGCACTACGCGATCGCATAGTGAAGGATGCGATCACGTAGGTTTGAGTAATTGTGTAGTAAGATCGCAAGGTCCTGGACGCGGTCGCATAGAAAGATTTTTGAAGCCAAAATTTTTGTTCATCGCGATCGCATGCTTAGGGCTACGATCGCATACGGTAAATTTGGGCGGAACAGAAGGCTTTTTTTAATGAAATTTCAGTCGCGAGCCCTCATTATTTCCACCATTTTTGCACTACATTAAGAGCTAATTGATAGAATTTGAAGGGGATTTCATCGGGAAGTAATTATAGATAAGTCTCGTGGTCTTAATACATCATTTTATCAAAGAATCATCCATTAATTCTCTGAATTTGGGTATAAATTGAAGAAGTTAGGGCTTTGCTATGTAAAGATTGGTATTTGGTGGCTCATTTGAACTCCGATTTTGATAAATTTTATATGTATGGACTCGTGGTGAGACGAGGATTCCGAAAATGTGAGTTTCATAATTTTTTGAGAAGTGGGATCGGGGCTCAGGTTTTGATAGTTTCAAGATTTTTGTTATATTTTGATTGTTTTCGATTGGGTGTTATTCCATTAGCCTATTATGATATATTTGTACTAGTTTTGGCTAGTTTCGATGCGTGTGGAGGTCGGTTTTAGGAGCAAAGGCATCGCGGGCTTGAGTTTTTGCCTGTTCAAGGTGAGTAATACTTGGGAATGATATCCTGGGGTTTGAAACCCCGGATTTGCACATCTTAGTGATGTATCGATGTGACTTGCATATTGGACCTGAGCGTGGGATAGAGCACCATTTGAAATCGTGACTTGGTCTGTCCCGGCAGTTGGTTTTTACTGTGTAATTGCAAATGTATTGTTGTTATCATTATGATTTGGGCTCATTGCCATACTTGGGGCTTATTGCCGGCTGTTTGAACTTTTTATGAACTTGAAGTATCATCACTGTTTCCATCGCTATTTGAAATATGATTTTAACTCAGTCCGTGTGATTTACACTATTTTTGAACTCGGCTATATTTTACTCAAACTTGAAGTTTAAACGATATTTGAATATCATTTGAGCTGAGTAATTATTGTTTTACTGATGCCCGAAGGGCTTTTGACTATTATTGGACTGATTGGGGTCGAGGTCCATATGTGATGGCATGAGAACTTATTTGAGGAGGTTTCCAGGCCTCGAGTGTTATGTGTGCATATGCATATACATGTATAGATCGGACTGCACACCGCAGTAGCATATTGCATGGATCGGACTGCATGCTGTAGTAGCATATTATATAGATCGGATTGCATGCGTAGTAATATGTTATATGGATCGGACTGCAACTGCAGTATTATTGTGCTTGGGCTGTAGGAGCCCCTCCGGAGTCTGGACCCCCACGGTGAGCGCGGGTACCCAAATGGATCAGGCTGCGCGCCGCATCGGTCATATGTATTGCATTGCATTCACTCCCTTTTGTACTACGTGGCATGATATTAGCACTCATATATCATTGGCATACATACTGTTACTTGCCTTATTGACCAGATACCCTGGTGTTACATGTTGAGGAGTGCTGTGCCCAAGGGGCCGACTTGTGAGCTGACTTGATCTATCTGATATAGCATTCATAAGCTGGCTATTGAAAAAGGAAAAGGGAATATTTGTAAAAGAGATTTTCAAAAGTGATATTATTAACTGATCTTGAGATTTTCTAAAGGATTTTCACAGTATTTCGGCTTTTCAAAAAGGGATTGTACTGTCTTGTATAGCATTTTGGTGTGCCCATACGTGTTTTCTTATCGCTCAATTATTATTCTTTTTCATTACCACTGAGTTGGAAGTACTCACTTTACTCTGCACCTTGCATGCAGTTGCATGTATTGTTCACCCATTAGCGAGTTATTAGCTGGGCAGAAGACCTTATGGTGGTAGTTGAGCCAGGTGACCGCTAGCGTTTGCGGCACCGTACTTTATCTTTGTATTCCAGTTTTTATCTTATATTTATCACATTGGTGGCCAGTAGTAGCACCTTTACTCATCAGATGCTCGTTACTTGTGACACCCCGGTCGGGTTGTATTGGGATGAAATTAATAGTTAAATGTCAATTGATTCACGTCCAAGCAACGGTCGTAGTCAATATAATCAGGTCAATTTAGTCCAGAGTCGATCCCGTAGAGAATTAACCTATCAACTGCAACTTTCACAACCCAAGAACACTTCTGTAGCAGCTTCCCAAAATTTGAATATATTTTTGTGGAGGTTTTCTAACAACTAACTTTTGCAAGAATTAAGGACTTGAATGAAAGAATTGAATGTTGGGTAAAGAATAAAGAGAAAGACTAAGGTATTGATTTCCCCTATTGATGGAATCCCTTCTGTTTATGCTCATACAAATTGTCAATATTATTCTATCAATCACGAACGCTATTTTTACCGTAATTCTCTCCCGAGAAACTACAATAATTTACTAGTGCACTCTCCTGAGCGCCTCTATTCAAAAAAATTCAAGCAGTTTGAAATGTTATGTTAAATTGAGACATAAGTAATCATCAAGCATATTAAAAATGAACATAAAACTGAGAAGATGCAATAGCATCCTTGTTGAGAAGCTTAAAAAACCAGTGTTAATAAAGGATAGTGGTAATGGAACTCACAGCAATTGGTCCTTCAATCCTCATCAACAGTACCTTCGGAAAGACTATCGATCATTCAGTAACAGCATATATCTCAATATCTGAAAAGTCAAGTTCCCTTAGGTACTCAAAGAAGCCATCCTACACAATCCATTTAAATATGCTTATGATCAAGCACTGACAATCAATATATATATCAAGCATAACGAATTAACTTAATCACACATTATGGCTCCATTTTACTTGTCCATTACCTCACATGAGGGGGGGGGGGGGGCAATGATGACCTGGTAAAAGCTATCTCATCCTCAGTAAATTTGAAATTAGCAATAAATTTAATGCACTCTTCTAAACCAGCAAATATGGTATATTCACCTCCAAATGGATTCCTCTGAAAATACAAATCGAACCTGAAAATATTAACCAAATACTTAAATAATCCGCCAGCTCGGCAATCAAAATGCTCAAGTCTATTGCGTTGTCACAAGAAAAGGAAATAAAAACAAAGAGGAGGTTATACCTAACATCTTTAGCACGATTAAAATAACATAGGCTTACTTGAACACAACCTTCATCAGTTCTCAGCTGCAAAGTACAATAACATATTAGCTACAGTAATATATTTATGTGTGAAGAAGGCAGCTTAATGTGTTAAAACTTTTATGATTAAAGTAGGCACCTTAAACTTTTTTTGTGATGAATAATAAACATCAATGTTGTTTTACACGGACTAAATAACTGCATTATAACCTGTTTACGATAAAGTAAATTTATTAAACATCGATAAGGAATATTCGAATAAGAAGCTTGTTTCTACTGTATCTGGAAAACTATTTTCAAAACAGGGTTATTTGCATCCTGGTCACGACCAATGTCATGACACGATCTGATTTTTTTTATAATTTTACCCACCAATTCATATTTTGTTTATGGTTTTAATTTATCATAAGTCGACATAGTATTTATTTCACAGCATAAACAACTTAAATGTTGTTAAGGACTATATCAGAGTGTACCTTTAGAAATGAGGAAGGTAAAAGTTTATTAGAGGAAACATGTGAAATTATACTTCTGTTTCTTCCTTTTAGTTATTTAAGATAGCGTGTAACCATGTTTTAAGAACCATGATGTTTGTGAAGATGATAGACGGGGATACATGTTGTGAAGACAAAGGATTACAATCTTGAAACAGCATACTAGCTGAATCATTCCCAATAATCTAGGAAATACATAGGGAAAATAGTAGGTGAAACTGTGGTATTCTAAGTGAACTATTTGGATCTTCAGATTAGTGTAAGTTTGATGTCAAAATGTAAATATGTAAATGACAAAATCTAAGAGCTTATCTTAAAGCTATGGATTAAGACAATAGTATCTACAGGAGATAAACAGTGACAGACTATCTGTAGAATCACCTCATATGGTTCTGCTTAGCATTTATTGTATTTGTAATTGAAAAGTTCATTTTGTGTAGAAATTGCAAGCTTAAAAACTATCATGTCGCTCGACATAATGTAGGTTGCAATACTGTTTGTCATAAGAGTTGTCAACTGTCACGGCCCCAAAACCCGATCGTGATGGCGCCCAGCACATTGCTAGGCCAGCCCGACCAACCATTCATTACACAGAGCTATCAGCTCTCACTTTACCCTCTTTAGGCATAAACAACAATAATATAATGAAATGACATCTAGCATATCGGGGATAGATATCCCAAAACCAGTATAAACCTCCCACCGAATCAGGAGTCATAAGTCGTGAGCCTCCACCAGAATTTATAAACTATGATAGTGTATACAACTGTGCACAAGTGTGGGATAGACAGAACAAAATAAAGATAAACTGGATAGTCGGGTCATGCGGACGCTGGCAGCTACCTCGACTGTCCAAATGCACTCCTGAGCAGCTATAAAATCATCTCTGCTGTAATGTACCTGGATCTGCACACAAGGTGCAGGAGTCGGGTGTGAGTAATTCCAACTCAGTGGTAATAAAAGTAAATAATGTTGAAGGAAAGAAAACCACGCAAAGCACTATCTTATGCTACACAACACAGAACTATGTTTAAACTTCAATACACTATCATTTTATTCCTTTTCAGCATATGTGAGTAGATTATATAGAAATCTCAATTTTTAGCTTTATGTCTTTCATGATAACATACCAAAACCTGGGTAAAATCTCAAACAGTGCAAGTCTGCACTCAAATCAGCCCCTTGGGCTCAGCACTCCTTAACAATTTCCACCAGGAGATCTGGTCAATAAGGCAAATAATGCATGTGTGCCAGTAATGTATGGCTGCTAAATGTTATGCCACGTAGTACAAAGAAACCAATGTATGTATGCCATGTAATGCATATGACGCTGTGGCGTACAGCCCGATCTATGCAAAGGCGCTCGCGCTCACTGTGGGGGTTCAGACTCCGGAGGGGCTCCTACAGCCCAAGTGCAATATCAATATTACACCTGCTGCGGTGCGCAGCCCGATCCAAATACCGCTGTGGCGTGCAGTCCGATCCATGCATGTGTATGCATATGCTCACATCAATCGTCATGCTCTAACATATGGCCCTTGGCCCCAATCAGTCTTACAAATAATCAAGAAAAGCTCCTCGGGCAACAGTATCATATTAGCTCGCAGCTAGAAATGTCATTAAGACATTGTTCAAGTTTTTCATAACCTTATAAAAATGCTGAGTAGCAAAATACCATTTGAAACCTTAAATTGAGATAAAATATGCAGAGTGTTATCAAGACAGTGATTTCAATCCCCGAAGGATTCAAATAATCGGCACGAAGCCCAAGCATGATAATTAGACCAATTCATGATAATTAATATCTTTTATTAGGATGTCAATTCAATTTCAAGCAATTAGGTGTTATTATTCATTACGCAGGATAGACCAAGTCACAATCCCCAATCGTGCTCTATCCCACGCCCGTTATCTGGCGTGCAAGTCACCTCAATACAGCACTAAGATGTGTAAGTCCGGGGTTTACTAACCCTCAGGACATCATTTACAAGTATTACCCACCTCGATCCGTCGAAAGCTCAAGCTCCACGATGCCTTAGCTCTTCGAACCAGCATCCACGCATGCCAAATCTAGCCAAATTCAGTACAAATATGTCAAAATAGGCTAACAGAACAACACCCAATCGAACACAGTCAAATTACATGAAAACCACAAAGTTGCCAAAACCCGACTTTCGGTACGCTTCTCGAAAAATTACAAAAGTTACATCCAGATTTTGCCAAAATTCAACCTTAGCCGATTCAAGCCTAAAACTACATCAGGCCTCCAAATTCAAGTCTGATCGCTTTCCTAAGCCACAAATGACCTCCCGGAGGTGACTGAATCATCAAAATTTGATTCTGAGCTCTCTAACTCACAAGTCAAGGTCCAGTTGACTTTTCCCAACTATTCCTTCTTCTAAGAGACTATTTGCCTCATTTCCAACCAAATTCAATCCGAATTGACTCAAACTCACCAAACATGCATATTGAAACATTGACAAGCATATAAGGGGGATAACGAGGTGATAAATCACATTATGACAGGCCGGGTCATCACATTCTCCCCAACTTAATCAAACTCTCATCCTCGAGCTGACCAAGAGGTTTACTAGAAGTAACCCAGCAGCTGAATGACCTTACCAAGCATATATTCAGGGCGATCCCACGTCACCCTATCTCATATAAGTCCGGTACACACTATAGCTGGAAATCTCACAGCCCACCCGAACCATAAACCACATTGCACTTTCCGACATCACATACCAAATCCTAGTCTCATGCCTATTCTCAGGATACACACGATCCAACTGTAATAGCCCATACTCGCTATTCCGGGTGAGATCACATGATGTATCAAACAACCCAATCACTCGAGACGATGGCCTCAGATCTTAACAATTGCCCATGGCAACCAAATACTAACTGAAAACCCCCTTTTTCATTAGCTAAACTCTTACTCCGTTACCTTCATATCATGCCCACGGCAGCTGAAACACACGATATATCGAATCCATCTCTCAGGTCAGCCATTCGTGAATCCATTTCCCTTTTTAACTGATACCACAACAGATTCCGGAGCAAAACCCCGATATTACCTTTCTAACCAGCTGAAAGCACATATGCTCGCACCCATTAATGACTCCAACGATCATTTTGATTATAACACACCGCACTGGTGATATGACACCTCAACACCGGCCTAAGCCGCGACGAGCACAACACATGCTCCAATAAGAGATGCCTGAATGTACTCAAATCATAACAACTGATTCAAATGAAAGAGTTGTAATTCAATTCATTCGTACCATCATAACATAGAACTGAGATCCCGTCTCACATAATAGAGTACTTGAATCCTCCTCGAAATGTCATAACATCACGTGGCCTTGCCAAGACTCGTGATTCTATCCAAACACTATTACTCATGGAGCACCTCAAGTCACTATGCTCAAAACGATAAGCCACGCACATATTTAGGTCTGAACCCAAGCAATCAATCTCACCCACGGTGAAACAATTAATATATGCTATCAAATCCTGAAAGGACACAACCGATGTGCTATTCGCCGAGCGATACCCAATACGGACCTTTCCTCAGAAGCCAGGAAGTATTGTATACAAGGTAACATATAATTAAGTCTATTTTCACATTACACTTTTGCAGTGCGCAACCGTTCCAATAACATACCCGTGGCGACGTGCCACTTGATCCAGATACCATACCTGTGGTGGCGTGCCACCCGATCCTGATACCATACATCTAGCAAAAGGGAATGCACATCGAGTCAAGTTGCTCATTGCAACAAACATATATATATATAGCCTCAAGCTCGGCCACAGGAAATGCATCCGACAAAGTTCCTCAATACTGGAGCTCAATCATTGGTAGATACCTCTACACTGACATCCGCCACGAAGGCCCAACTGACAAAGCAATACCTACCAGCCGCCCGCTGGTCCTAGGGTACATCTACCCTACGGGAGCATGATCTGATGCACTCTGCCATGCAGCTTGTGACATTTTTCTGACATAGTCTATATCATATTAGTCTAGACAACCTAGCTTATGACAACCAGTATGCAATCATATATCATTATTTAAATTCATCGTATCAAGTAACAAGAGAGCCATTAGGGCTTCCAATTTCTAGTAACCGCTAAACAGTGCCGATACATACGATATACCACCACTGCGTAGGTAGATTACAAGAAATTCTAGTCTCCAACACATACGTAACACATGAATCACTATGCCTGATTCCACACTCCACCGTGCGAATACATAACACACATCAAGCATCCATTCATACCACGTAAGCCATTCAGAAATTTCCCTATGCCATCAGCAACTCAATCATCACCGTCAATCCAACAAGAGGATACCACAATACCACTAGATATTATCAGTTTACATTACCTTGCCCTTTTGACCATATACTCTGCCAAACCACTAGAATAGCAGTACCATTTTCCCTAATCATCAGAAGATTGATTCTCAGATTATCTGCAGCTGCCCATGCTGCTTGAGAATTTTAATGACTTCCCATATGGAAGAAGAATCATTACACATTCCATGCTTTGCATGTCGACAGGAAATATACTCATTTTCAAACCATGGTAAAATACATCACAAACTCTTTCTTCCAATTCGTTGCACAAGTTTAACTGCCAGGACTGAGTCCTTTTTCCCACATCGAGCTACGCAATTGCCAGCACTCAAGAGCTTTGTTGCACCATATATGCAAGACTCATTACTTCGAACACATACCAGGAATTAATCGTATCCTTATCATACCGTTTTAGTCTATTAACAAGTTGTTCCATTTACCCAATTCCTTTCTGATTCATCTTTAGTTTAATATTAGCCTTTACTGCAGCCCCACAATACCTCAAATCAGGTTACCACACGAGAGTCATACATAAGACCACACGGTCTAAGACCCATAGGCCACTGAATACTCTCTCAATGTTTCCCAGAAGTAACACATTCTATAATACTTTATTTTGAAGAACTTCCAGCGATTTTGAATTTGTTATCATTACTTTCCAATATGGATACCTAGAATCCCATCATTCACATGACATAACACAAGCCTTGATCTTTTCTAATGAAACCGCCGTCTTTAGCCACATACACCATCTTAAGATACCTGACTGTTACAAGCAAAATCTTGAACACCGCAACACCATTCTCAAACGTCTTGCACACTTATTCAGCTGTAGTTCAACTAACTTATTGAACAGAACCACTCGTGCCTTGTTAGAACTCTGACAACGCAAAACATGATTACCTACAGATACGATTAGCTATCTTTCTTTTCTATACACCGAACATTCCTTACCAACAGCAGTTCAAAACATCCCAGTATTTTATTTTTATTTTTTTTCACATCTACAAAGCACCATAACCTTATCAGAATTTTCCCAGCATATTTAAAGACAGTAGCCACATAACACACAGCCGTGCAATTAGTTAATTAATACCAACCTCCCCAACTTGGCTTGAAGCCATACATCAAAGCACTTTTGACCACTCATAGCATTATTGCTCAAATGATACTGCAATGTTACAATGAGATTAAACTCGAGTCATTTACAAGTTTTGGTGGAGACTCGGATCATCAGAAATCTTAACTTTTCTGCAATTCTTGCATTTATACACACATAACAGTTAAGCCCATTCCTTAGGTGACAAAATCTTTTCTATGTCTCAAATTTTCCAAATATTTCGGCAGAGTTTCCTTTGTAATTTGGCCTATCCACCTGCCAGAGAATCACCAAAACCATCCTAACAATACATCGGCAATTTGACAAGACATCATAATGCACATAGCACAACACATTTGATCTTTCTGAGTCTGAACTCATACTGCCATACTTAATGAACTTTACCTTTCCATTAAGAGAAATGAACATATTCACCACGCCCGTAGCTAGGGCTACATAACGAATCACAATAAGAGTCTAACACCTAACAGCTCATCATTATCAAGCTGCCATTTCCACAATTTGGGACAATACCAGTCATATAATTTCATAATACCATGTCGCATAATCAGCACCTTGGTGCTCAAGCCATAGACAAGGATCTGGCATTGAGTCCTCTCGACTGGCCTGACATAAACTCACGGAGATCATATCTCGCCCCTCAATTAGGGAATCACAAGCCTTCAAGGCAATTATATTACTGAGCGCTCGAGTTCGCATACAGACGTATGGAATGAATTTCCAAGAATTATATCTCAAGCTGAATCAAGTACGCACGATAAGAATTCCAAGAAATGTGAAGTGTTTCCTAAAGGTTTGCAGCCTCCCAAGGATAAGTACAGGCATCCCAGTACCGATCCACAAGACTCTACCAACCGGCTTAAGACTCATGAGGCCTAGTAACCTAGGCTCTGATAAAAACTTGTAACGACCCCAAAACCCGATCGTGATGGCGCCCAGCACATTGCTAGTCCAACCCGACTTCATAACACAGAGCTATCAGCTCTCACTTTACCCTTTTTAGGCATAAACAACAATAATATAATGAAATGACATCTAGGTCATCGGGGATAGATATCCCAAAACCAGTATAAATCTCCCGCCGAATCAAGATTCATAAGTCATGAGCCTCTACCAGAATTTATAAATTGTGATAGTGTATACAACTATGCACAAGTGTGGGATAGACAGAACAAAATAAAGATAAACTGGAGAGTCGGGTCCTGTGGACGCTGGCAGCTACCTCGACTGTCCAAATGCACTCCCGAGCAGCTATAAAATCAGCTCTACTGTGATGTACATAGATCTGCACACAAGGTGTAGAGGGTCGGTGTGAGTACTTCCAACTCAACGGTAATAAAAGTAAATAATGTTGAAGGAAAGAAAACCATGCAAAGCACCATCTCATGCTACACAACACAGAACTATCTTTAAACTTCAATACACTATCATTTTATTCCTTTTCAGCATATGTGAGTAGATTATTTAGAAATCTTAATTTTTAGCTTTCTGTCTTTCATGATAACATACCAATACCTGGGTAAAATCTCAAACAGTGCAAGTCTGTACTCAAATCAGCCCCTTAGGCTCAGCACTCCTTAAAAATTTCCACCAGGAAATCTAGTCAATAAGGCAAATAATGCATATGTGCCAGTAATGTATGAGTGCTAAATGTTATGCCACGTAGTAAAAAGAAATCAATGTATGTATGCCATGCAATGCATACGAGATGTGGTGTATAGCCTGATCTATGCAAAGGCGCCTGCGCTCACTGTGGGGGTTCAGAATCCGGAGGGGCTCCTACAGCCCAAGCGCAATATCAATATCACACCTGATGCGGCGCGTAGCTCGATCCAAATACCACTGTGGCGTGTAGTCTGATCCATGCATGTGTATTTATATGCTCACATAAATCGTCATGCTCTAACATATGGCCCTCGGCCCCAATCAGTCTTACAAATAATCAAGAAAAGCCCCTCGGGCAATAGTATCATATTAGGTCACAGCTAGAAATGTCATTAAGACCTTGTTCAAGTTTTTCATAACCTTATAAAAATGCTGAGTAGAAAAATACCATTTAAAAAAAACCTTAGACCGAAACAAAAATATGCACAATGTTATCAAGACAGTGATACCAATCCCTGAAGGATTCAAATAATCGGCACGAAGCCCAATCATGATAATTAGACTAATTCATGATAATTAATATCTTTTATTAGGATGTCAATTCAATTTCAAGCAATTAGATGTTATTATTCATTACGCGGGATGGACCAAGTCACAATCCCCAATGGTGCTCTACCCTACGCCTGTTATCTGGTTTGCAAGTCACCTCAATATAGCACTAAGATGTGCAAGTCCGGGGTTTATTAACCCTCAGGACATCATTTAAAAGTATTACCCACCTCGATCCGGCGAAAACACAAGCTCCGCGACGCCTTAGCTCCTCGAACCACCATCCACACATGCCAAAACTAGCCAACTTCAGTACAAATATGTCAAAATAGGCTAACAGAACAACACCCAATCGAACACAGTCAAATTACATGAAAACCACAAAGTTGCCAAAACCCGACTTTTTTATGCATCGACGCGAGAAGAAAGGCAGAGTGTACCTTTAGAAATGAGGAAGGTAAAAGTTTATTAGAGGAAACATGTGAAATTATACTTCTCTTTCTTCCTTTTAGTGATTTAAGACAGCGTTTAACCATGTTTTAAGAACCATGATGTTTGTCAAGATGATAGATGGGGATACATGTTTGGAAGACAAAGGATTACAATCTTGAAACAACATACTAACTGAATCATTACCAATAATGTAGAAAATACATTGTGAAAATAATAGGTGAAACTGTGGCATTTTAAGTGAACTATTTGGATCTTCAGACTACTGTAAGTTTTATGTCGAAATGTAAATATGTAAATGACAAAATCCAAGAGCTTATCTTAAAGCTATTGATTAAGACAGTGGTATCAACAGGAGATAAAAGAGTGACAGACTATCTGTAGAATCACGTCATATGGTTCTGCTTAGCATTTATTGAATTTGTAATTGAAAAGTTCTTTATCTGCGTAATATATACCGAGCAATGTTCAACAAATTTGCATTACCATAAACATTGACAAATTTGTGAGGAGCTATGTATTAGGATTATTCAAACTTCAACATATTTTTTTCCTATTCATAATGAGCATTCATAGATCAAAGTACTTGTTTTTTTATATATTCATGAATAAAATTCACCGAAACTAATATTTCATACCTCGGAGCAATTAATGAATGTGAAATGACGGTTGGTAATCCATATTATTGCAACTCCACAATTTAACAAAAGTAATTCCTGCAAATATTGATTTTTAAATTAACAAATATAAGTATTTACCCGTGACTAAAAACAAATAAGCTATAATTGGACATATAAAATTAAATAAATATAAAAGAAAGTGTACCTCATCAAATTTTATTTCGTTTGTGGTTTGACCAACTGTAGACTGAATATGTACACTGAACAAGTGGTTGGTGCTGTTCATTTGATAGTTACTCATTAAAAACTTGTATCGTCTAAATTTCGGAAAACTTCTTTATACACTACATTTGTAGCTTCATTTGTTATTTTCCCATCTTCATCATAACATAAGATCTTTAACTCTTTTCTACTTGTTACTCTTGAAAGAGCAACATATAATTGTCCATGAGTAAAGACAGCCTTCTTAAAAAACAATCCCACATTACATAATGACTGACCTTGTCTTTTATTGATGGTCATGGAAAACGATACAATGATTGGAAATTGCCTTCTTTGGAACTTAAAATGAATCATTGCATCAGATGGAGTAAGTGTCATTCTTGGTATAAAAACTTTATCTCCATCCATGTTTCTAGATAATACTTTGGCTTCAATGACCCTATTTCCAAGTCTTGTGATGATCAATCGTGTACCATTGCACAATCCTGACGCTTGATCTATATTTCATAACAACATAACAGGAACACCTACCTTCAAAGTGATTGAGTGATTTGGAATACCTAAACATTTAATACTATTTAGAAATTTAGGTGTATGTACATGTTCCAAACTTGAAAATGTGTGATCAGACTTGCAAATTGTATCTGAATTTAAATATGACTTATCCTGACTATTGTTGAGAGAAACCATGTAATCATTCACCGATTCTACCATATGAAGCATTGGCGCAAGAATCGCTCTTTCTTGAAGGTATTTTATATCGGTGCAATTTGTCAAGTAATCAGAATATGTACTTTCTACAATTCCAAATATTGGATCATCACAGTTATGTATGATATGATCATTGGGTATTTCTACTTTATCTACGCCATCAATGGAACATCCAATATTTCCATCACCTATTGCCAAAATCCAATAAGAAAACTCCTTTAAATCATTCACATCTGCACCAGATATATTTTTTTGCAATCTCATATTTGTTGTTAGCTTTAATACCTGATAGTGGGCCCACAAATATGAAGAATTGAGAGTTGATTTAACAATCTCTTGCCTAGTACCTTTTGTAATTACAGGCAGGATTTGTCGAAAGTCCCCTCCAAGAGCAATTATTTTACCTTGTAATGACCTAACCGGTTGTTTTGAGATACGGCGCGTCATTCAAAAGTTTGAGGCCATGAGCAACTTCACCTCAAGTATATTGACTTGTGTGTATGGTCAGAATTAATATTCAAGAAGTTTGGAGTCAAATTTAAATGAAAATTTCTCATTTCCAAAGCTTAAAATTGAAGAAATAAACTAGGATTGGAATTTTGAGTATACGACCTCGGAATTGAGATTTGAAGGTTCCAACAGGTTCATATGATGATTTCGGACTTGGGTGTATGCCTGGATCGGGTTTTGGATAACCCGGGAGCATTTTGGCGCATATTATGGAAGATAGCATTTTAGAAGAAATTGCATCAATTTGGCTTAAAATGCATTTTAGTGTTATTGATGTCCGTTTGGGATTCCGAGACTGGGAGTAGCTCCGTATGGTTATTCTGGATTTGGGAGCGCGATCGGAAGTGAATTCGGAGGTCCGTGGGTCATTTTGGAGTCGTTTGGCTAAAGATAGAAAATTGAAGGTTTTTGAGAAAATTTGACCGAAAGTGGAAATTTTGATATCGGACTCAAAATGCAAATCTTATGGTTCGGATAGCTTCGTTAGGTGATTTGGGACTTAGGAGTGTATCCGGAATATTTTTGTGATGACCGGTGTAGAATTAAGCTTGAATTGGCAAACTTAGTATTTTGGCGAATTTCGGTTGATAGGTGAGATTTTGATCCGAGGGTCAGAATGGAATTCCAAAAGTTTCTGTAGCTTCGATATATCATTTTGGACGTGTGTGCAAAATTTGAAGTCAATCGGATGCGATTTGATAGGTTTCGGCATCGGAAATAGAAGTTGGAAACTTCAAAGTTCATAAAGTTTGAATCGGGGTGTAATTCATGGTTTTAGAGTTGTTTGATGTGGTTTGAGGCCTCGAGCAAGTCCGTAATGTGTTCTGGGGTTGGTTGGTATGATTGATTGGGGTCCCGGGGGCCTCGGGTGTGTTTCGGGTTGTGATCACGCTCTTATTTGATGTTTCAACCTTTGCTTCTTTGAACATACAGGGGTACCATATTAGGTAAATGATCTCCAAATTCAGTTTTGTTTGAACCATTAGATCCGTATCATAATTTTGGAGCCATAGCAAAAGGAATCGTCGAATTTGGACATCGTATGAGGAAGTTATGCTCATTTCCGTGCCGAGAAAAGTGCTGGTGTCTGTCAGAACCGCAGAAGCGGAATTTGACCGCATGCGGAACCGCAAAAGCGGAAATAGAACCGCAAAAGCTGTCCCGCCTATGCGAAAATTATTCGCAAAAGCGAAAAAAATGGCCTGGCAGTGACTTTAAGTCCAAAAACATTTCAGACGCGGCCTATCACACAAAAACTCCATTTTTGAGCTCCAAGAGAGGATATTGAAGGGGAAACGCTGGGTTATCATCGGGAAATCATCGGGGGTAAGTTTCTTGATCTTAATTCGTTAGTTTATCATGAAATTCATGATTATTTCACTGTTAATGGAGGATTAATGGACGGTTTGAGCCATAGGCCTAAATTTTAGAAAACCTTCGATTTGAATGGGCAAATGAAGTCCGATTTCGATAAATTTTATATGCACGTACTCGTGTTGAGATAAGGAACCTGAATATATAACTTTCGTAATTTTTCGAGAAGCGTACCGGAAGTCGGGTTTTGGCAACTTGTGGGTTTTGGTGTATTTTGAGTTGTTTTGATTGGGTAATGCCCAATTGGCCTATTTTGATGTGATTCTATTGATTTTTATTAGATACTACACCTGTCGAGGCCGACATTCGCGGCAAGGGAGTTGTCTCTTAGCAGTTTTGTACCGGAGTCGAGGTACGTGGCTTGTCTAACCTCGTGTGGGGGAACTTTCACCCCTAGGATATTATGTGATAGTTTAAATGCCTTGTACGTGAGGTGACGGGCGTGTACATGCGCTGGTTGTTGTAACACACACCATACTTGAATTGTTCGATTAGTGATATTCCTGCTCTTAGGTGATAAAAGCGTTACTTTACCCAGTATTAGTTAGAAAAGCATGATTAGCTAGGATTCAACATGTTTAAATGGCCTAGTTGACTTACTTGAACTTCTTGATAAATAGTTGGCACTAGGTTCGGTGAAGTTGTAATTAAACATATTATACTCTCCCTGTGTGTTTTCTTTATTTGATGTGTTGGTGGACTGCGGGTTCAATTCCCGGAGATCCTAGGGCTGTGGGTTCGATTCCCAGAGACCCGCAGTGATATTTGTAGGGACTGCGGGTTCGATTCCCGAGATCCTGAGTTATTTGTAGGGACTGCAGGTTCGATTCCCGAGATCCTGAGTTATTGGTAGGGACTGCGGGTTCGATTCCCGAGATCCTGAGTTATTTGTAGGGACTGCGGGTTCGATTCCCGAGATCCTGAGTTATTGGTAAGGACTACGGATTCGATTCCCGAGATCCTTAGTTATTTGTAGGGACTACGGGTTCGATTCCTGAAGATCCTGAGCTATTGATATATTATTGAGATGTGGACTGTGGGTTCGATTCCCGGAGATCCTGAGATCTATTGAGACATGGGCTGCGGGTTCGATTCCCGGAGACCCAGGGGTACTGTTAATGGGACTGTGGGTTCAATTCCCACAGGTCATGGACTTATTAATTGAGTTTGTTATTTTTTGTTAGTTAATTGTAGACGGTTGCAGTAATCATTTTATTGTTGTCATTCGGAATTATTATCGTTTAAACTGCTTATTATTGTTATTATCATTTTTGTAATTGTTTTCTCTCAGTAGGGCCATGACCTTCCTCGTCACTACTCCATCGAGGTTAGGCTTGGCACTTACTGATACCGCCGTGGTGTACTCATGCTACTCTTCTGCACACTTTTGTTGTGCAGATCTAGGTACATCAGAGACAGGTTTATACTAGGTGATTCAGCAGCACCTTGGGAGACCTCGAGGTATGATCTGCTACATCCGCGGATCCGGAGGCCATCCTTCTATTCTGATAGTTCTAGTAGATGTTTTTCCTTCATCTCATTTTTTAGATACTCTTTACACATAGAGCCATAGTTGTATTTCTCTTAGTCTGTGTTACCCGTGGGATTCCGGTTCTTGGTGGTGTTTATACAGTGTGTTTGACGGGTGTATGTGCCAAGCGGCACTAGATTACATTCTTATTTATATCGTTTTCCGCTATTTCTTATTTAATGTTCATAAACTTGTATATTCCGCAATGTGTTAGGCTTACCTAGTCGTGGGGACTGGGTGCCGTCATGACATGTTCACGATTGGTGAACTAGGGTCGTGACAAGTTGGTATCAAAGCTCTAGGTTTATAGGAGTCACGGGACACAAACCGGTTACTTAGATTCTCGTTGATCGATACAGAGACGTTTGTATTTATTTACGAGGGGCTATGTAACTGTTTAGGAAACTTTTCAATTCTTTGAATTCCTTATCGTGCGCCATTTATTCAGTTGGAGCCTATGTCATACGTTCTTTTGCATCCACTCGTGTATTGAAATTTGTGCGCTCGGTATCAAGTATGCGCCGATGGTTCGTGATGCTGCAGAGGGATTTTAAGGGAGTCACGAATTTACTTAACCATTGTTACCGTGTGTCATCCATGTCGATAATGCAAGAGAATTGAGAAATCTTCAATTATGCACATGGGGGTGCACTAGGTTCAGACATTTGGTTGATAAGTACGGTCTTGAGAAGGTTTACTTAACTGCCTAATCATCACGGTAATGGTAGAATCACAAGGTGGATTTGGAACTAAAGATATTTGGTGGTAATGAAGACTATATGGTTCATATGAGATATCTATTTGGCGAAGGATTCAGCCAGTAGAGATACTAGGGAAAATGAGTTTAACTATCTTAAGAAGGACATGTACCAAACGAATGTCTTGGACTGTCTTATGATGAAGATGTACAAATGATAAAGGCCATTGTCATGGATTAACAAGATGTATCTTAAGGCTTCGTGTCAAGTGAAAGGATTTCACTATCAACGATCTAATTATGGGTCATGTGTCATATCAGATTTGGCCTGCGATGTATTTAGGTGCTATTCAGAAGTTCTTGAAAACTTGCGGATGGGCAAGAGTTGAGGCTCGTATGGCATGATGTTGGGACTTTGGATGTTCCTATGTCCCTAATAAACTCTACATTTTTTTTATCAGTAGGGAAATATTCGACAAGGGCTACATGGTGCTTCGTAGGTGTGTGAGAATCATAGTATGTTTTAAGGTGTCGTTGGTAAAGAATGCTCGGTGCATGGAGCGGGGTAATGTTTGGTTGTATCGGAATGAGGTCATACCCTTGGGGTCAGAGTGCTAATAGGGCACAAGTGATTATGTTCGTAGGTTCAAGTGAATTGCAGTTGAATAAGAGTAGATGACTTGAGTCAATGTTTCTAACGTGCTCGAGAGTCGTGTAATAGTGGCTTTGAGCTAGTGGGAGAGTCTCACCGCTTATGATTTGGGTCGCATGGCTAATTACCTGCGTGAATTCTGGATACTAGCGTATTAATGGGTTATTGCAGCCACGGGAAAAGGACCATGTGTGGTAATTTGAGTATATGTATTGTTGAATGGATGTTATGTTTAGCCTTACTGGCCCATGTTCAAACTTGAGGGAAAATTCATGATTTATGCCTCGTATAGGTGCAGGCATCGCGGGAAGTGATCCCGCTGGGTGCTTTATCGAGAGGGTATTCATATGTTATAAAGAAATTCAGTAGAGTTGGTTGCGTACTAGGGCAAGTTAGAACCGGATGGTTCTCAATAGCGGTCCTAGTGAATTCAAAAGGCAAAGTGTTGTGCCTGATAATTCTGAGTCTATAAGTACAGTTAAGGCTCAAGCTTTTGAAGCAACTTATGAAGAAAGGCACAAAACGATCTATGATGTTTTGACTTGTGGTGTAGTATTTGAGAGACATGAAATGGTCGTCGTTCTTGAGATAGCATGGCCTCATGATTTAAGGTCACTCGGGGTGAGTGCGGTTGGAATAAGTTAGGTATTGAAGGGAGATATTAACATTTCTAAGGCAATCCAGGATAAACTGGAAGGAAGTAGATTGATTAGCCATAGCTGAGTTGGCATATTGATGTCAATGATCGGTTCATGCAACGTGATCGAGTTATGCCTGTGATTTGTGGCGGTGCATTTGAGACTTGTCGCCCGCAGTGATTGATGTTATTCTGAAGTATTCTTATGTTAAGGGCCTGTTACGAGTAGGCAGATCTCGGGAAGGGTTATGGTGGCTTGGACCACTACTTAGATATTGGCATATTCGATGGCTATGAGACTTTGCCGTATGTTGTTATAGCTCTCCTGTGGTGAGTTAAATGGAAGGTCTTATGTGATGAAGTATTAGCCTATCGTCAGTTCTAGAGCTATGATGGAAATTGTGTGTGTCGTATATCGGCACGTGGGGTGCAGTGAGTAGTATGAAATTGGAAGTAAGGACCAAGGTCACAGTTTGGTTAATAAATGCGATATAAAGAGCTCGGATGAGCAGGAAAAGAGTTTCAGTGTTTTGAGTAAGATGGGTATTAACATCAGTATCATTTGAGGTTGGTGTCCTGTGAGAAAGGCTTTGCATCCCGGTTAGGGACTCCTGGTCGCTTTTCAGTGTTAGTGCAGCTGGTGGGTTGAATGTGCAAGCCCGTTTAATTATTCGGAAGATAGTGGGAGCTTGACCCACAAGAAGATTGTATAGGTGTGACTTGTAGTCACTTGATTGGTTAGAAATTTAAACCAAGTATGAGGATTTTGGTGATATCATTCAATTGAGAATTTATGCCTGGAGGGCACTCTGTTTATTGGGTTATAGACCTATGAATCATTATTGACTTAGCTTGGCACGACCAGGATAGACTTAAGGTCGGTGGATAGATTTAAATGTGGAAGTGAGCCTTGCGTCAGGCCGGTTGTGTTTCTTCCAGCAATGCACCCTTTATGGAGGGATAGTCGCGGTCTTATTTCGCGGTTAGTTAATTCATGAAAAGATATATTACACAGTATGAGTTGTGAGACGGCTTGGTAAATTCCTTATATGTTGAGGTTCCGCTCAACGGTGATGTTATATGAGCATGATGGCTCTTGAGACTTAGATCATATATTGCACCTCAGTTGTGCTTGAGTTTGTAGCTTATATCGCTATATGATTCATTGAGTCTGATATCATGCACCTTAGTGTGCTTATGGTCGATATTCAATATTTTGATATGATGAGCTATTCAGCTCGACGTATGGCTCCTTGTGTGAGTTTTATATTGTTGGGATCGGGTGGCACGCCGTAATAGTTATATTGTTTGGATCGGGTGGCACGCCACCATGGTTATATTATTTGGATCGGGTGGCACACCACCATGGGTATATTGTTGGGATCGGGTTGCACGCCGCAACATTGTGATGTTTATTTCAGTGTCTATAATTGCTTTTATGTGTTCTATTTCCTATTTTCTGAGGAGGTCCATGTTAATGTGAGAGTTGAATAGTTCTTTCTAGAGTTCGCCTTCCTTTTGTATCACGTACGAATTAGTAGCCTGCTGGCACATTGTGTCATCTTGCAGGACTTTTGATTATGTCCGAGGTGGCTTATCGCCTGAGCAGTTCGTACTGGGTGAGATGAGGTTATGGGATTTGGGGTCAGTACAAACTGATTATATAAAGTATATTATAGACGAAAATAACATTCTCTGGTTTAGGACAAGGTAATGGATCTTGTTAGAAGTATAGACTGAATGATTTGTTGACTTGGCAACTAAATATTAATTCCTGCACATCTCTTCCGTCGTATCGGTGTTGTAAAAGCTAGAGAAAGACCCATGTAGGTCATGAGATGCAATGAGAGCATCAGATTTGTGGAATTTCGACTATTATATTTAAAGAATATTATTGTGGTCCCATGAGTAAAGTGATGTAAAGTGTGAATTCAACAAAGTTATGTAGTCATGTATGGGTACAGCGTGTGAAAAATGATATTGTGGTCGTATGATGGAAACATGCTAGGCAGGAAATTCCGGATGTTGGAATTGGGTCTAATGGCTTATTTACTCGAATAAAGGAGTATATCTATAGAGTTATCAAGCTAATGTGCTCAAATGAGTTGTGGAAGCACAGGAAGTTACATGAGATGTTAAACCAGTGATTTCAGACTACTTCAGTGTAGTTCTCAGCACGTTCGAGGACGAACGTATGTTTAAGTGGGGGAGATTGTAATGACCCAATCGGTCGTTTTGAGATACGGCGCATCATTCAGCAGTTTGAGGCCATGAGCAACTTCATCTCAAGTATATTGACTTGTGTGTATGGTCGGAATTAATATTCAAGAAGTTTGGAGTCAAATTTAAATGAAAATTTCTCATTTCCAAAGCTTAAAATTGAAGAAATGAACTAGGATTGGAATTTTGAGTATACGACCTCAGTATTGAGATTTGAAGGTTCCAACAGGTTCATATGATGATTTCGGACTTGGGCGTATGCCTGGATCGGGTTTTGGATAACCCGGGAGCCTTTTGGCGCATATTATGGAAGATAGCATTTTAGAAGAAATTGCATCAATTTGGCTTAAAATGCATTTTAGTGTTATTGATGTCCGTTTGGGATTCCGAGACTAGAGTAGCTCCGTATAGTTATTCTGGATTTTGGAGCACGATCGGAAGTTAATTCGGAGGTCCGTGGGTCATTTTGGAGTCGTTTGGCTAAAGATAGAAAATTGAAGGTTTTTGAGAAAATTTGACCGAAAGTGGAAATTTTGATATCGGACTCAAAATGCAAATCTTATGGTTCGGATAGCTTCGTTAGGTGATTTGGGACTTAGGAGTGTGTCCGAAATATTTTTGTGATGACCAGTGTAGAATTAAGCTTGAATTGGCAAAGTTAGTATTTTGACGAATTTCGGTTGATAGATGAGATTTTGATCCAAGGATCAGAATGGAATTCCGAAAGTTTCTGTAGATTCGATATATCATTTTGGACGTGTGTGCAAAATTTGAAGTCAATCGGATCCGATTTGATAGGTTTCGGCATCGGAAATAGAAGTTGAAAACTTCAAAGTTCATAAAGTTTGAATCGGGGTGTAATTCATGGTTTTGGAGTTGTTTGATGTGGTTTGAGGCCTTGAGCAAGTCCGTAATGTGTTTTGGGGTTGGTTGGTATGATTGATTGGGGTCCCGGGGGCCTCGGGTGTGTTTCGGGTTGTGATCACGCTCTTATTTGATATTTCAACCTTTGCTTCTATGAACATACAGGGGTGCCATATTAGGTAAATGATCTCCACATTCAGTTTTGTTTGAACCATTAGATCCGTATCGTAATTTCGGAGCCATAGCAAAAGGAATCGTCGAATTTGGACATCGTATGAGGAAGTTATGCTCATTTCCGTGCCGAGAAAAGTGCTGGTGTCTGTCAGAACCGCAGAAGCGGAATTTGACTGCATGCGGAACCGCAAAAGCGGAAATAGAACCGCAAAAGCTGTCCCGCCTATGCGAAAATTATCCGCAAAAGCAAAAAAAATGGCCTGGCAGTGACTTTAAGTCCAAAAACATTTCAGACGCGGCCTATCACACAAAAACGCCATTTTTGAGCTCCAAGAGAGGATATTGAAGGGGAAACGCTGGGTTATCATCGGGAAATCATCGGGGGGTAAGTTTCTTGATCTTAATTCGTTAGTTTATCATGAAATTCGTGATTATTTCACTGTTAATGGAGGATTAATGGACGGTTTGAGCCATAGGCCTAAATTTTAGAAAACCTTCGATTTGAATGGGCAAATGAAGTCCGATTTCGATAAATTTTATATGCACGTACTCGTGTTGAGATAAGGAACCTGAATATATAACTTCCGTAATTTTTCGAGAAGCGTACCGGAAGTCGGGTTTTGGCAACTTGTGGGTTTTGGTGTATTTTGAGTTGTTTTGATTGGGTAATGCCCAATTGGCCTATTTTGATGTGATTCTATTGATTTTTATCGGATACTACACTTGTGGAGGCCGACATTCGCGGCAAGAGGGTTATTTCTTAGCGGTTTTGTACCGGAGTCGAGGTAAGTGGCTTGTCTAACCTCGTGTGGGGGAACTTTCACCCCTAGGATATTATGTGATAGTTTAAATGCCTTGTACGTGAGGTGACGGGCGTGTACATGCGCTGGTTGTTGTAACACACACCATACTTGAATTGTCCGATTAGTGATATTCCTGCTCTTAGGTGATAAAAACGTTACTTTACCCAGTATTAGTTAGAAAAGCATGATTAGCTAGGATTCAACATGTTTAATTGCCTAGTTGACTTACTTGAACTTCTTGATAAATAGTTGGCACTAGCTTCGGTGAAGTTGTAATTAAACATATTATACTCTCCCTGTGTGTTTTCTTTATTTGATGTGATGGTGGACTGCGGGTTCAATTCTCGGAGATCTCAGGGCTGTGGGTTCGATTCCCAGAGACCCGCAGTGATATTTGTAGGGACTGCGGGTTCGATTCCCGAGATCCTGAGTTATCTGTAGGGACTGCAGGTTCGATTCCCGAGATCCTAAGTTATTGGTAGGGACTGCGGGTTCGATTCCCGAGATCCCGAGTTATTTGTAGGGACTGCGGGTTCGATTCCCGGAAATCCTAAGATATTGATATATTATTGAGATGTGGACTGCGGGTTCTATTCCCGGAGATCCTGAGATCCATTGAGACATGGGCTGCGGGTTCGATTCCCGGAGACCCAGGGTACTGTTAATGGGACTGTGGGTTCAATTCCCATATGTCCTCGACTTCAATTCCCACAGGTCCTGGACTTATTAATTGAGTTTGTTATTTGTTGTTAGTTAATTGTAGACGGTTGCAGTAATCATTTTATTGTTGTCATTCGGAATTATTATCGTTTAAACTGCTTATTATTGTTATTTTCATTTTTATAATTGTTTTCTCTCAGTAGGGCCCTGAGCTTCCTCGTCACCACTCCATCGAGGTTAGGCTTGGCACTAACTGAGTACTGCCGTGGTGTACTCATGCTACTCTTCTGCACACTTTTGTTGTGCAGATCCAGGTACATCAGGACAGGCTCATACTAGGTGATTCAGCAGCACCTTGGGAGACCTCGAGGTATGATCCGCTACGTCCGCGGATCCGGAGGCCATCCTTCTATTCTGATAGTTCTAGTAGATGTTTTTCCTTCATCTCGTTGTTTAGATACTCTTTACACAAAGAGCCACAGTTGTATTTCTCTTAGTCTGTGTTACCCGTGGGATTCCGGTTCTTGGTGGTGTTTATACAGTGTGTTTGACAGGTGTATGTGCCAAGCGGCACATATTACATTCTTATTTATATTGTTTTCTGCTATTTCTTATTTAATGTTCATAAACTTGTATATTCCGCAATGTGTTAGGCTTACCTAGTCGTGGGGACTGGGTGCCGTCATGACATGTTCACGATTGGTGAACTAGGGTCGTGACATACCTCCAAATGGTCGATCTAAATTTGACGGATCTTTAAATCTTAGAATATCTCTAAGAGTTAGATCAAGTGCTTCAAAACAATATTTATGCATCATAGGTGCCTCATCCCAAATGATCAATTTTGCCTTCACAATCAACTTTGCCAATGGAGTACCTTGTTTTATATTGCATGTTGAATCTTCAGTTGGATTTTGAGGGATTGCGAATCTTGAATGGGCAGTTCGACCTCCTGGTAATAAAAGAGAAGCAATACCACTTGAAGTAACATTTATCATTATATCACCTTTTGATCGTATGGCAAAAGACAATGTTTTCCAGATAAAAGTTTTGTCAGTTCCTCCATGACCATATAAAAAGAATAACCCTCCTTCATCTCCATTCACCGCAGATATGATTTTATCATAGATAGACTTCTGCTCGAATGTTAATTTCATTAATAATTGTTGATGTTCCAGTGTCAGAGAACGCCTATTAAAGCGTAATTCCTCATTAATTAGTCTGTTGGCACCATCAAATACTTCCTCATTGTAATATGGTCTTGGCATTGTCGGAAAATCGTTAAAGCTTTTTCCACAACCTTTTAAAATTCTCTCAAGCTTTTGCAAGCAACGATTTTGCAATTCATCATCCGTTAGTTCAGCCTCTGCATGACATAAAATGTTAGAGTTGAAATTGACTTTACAAAGTTTAAAAATACAGAGTTCTCTTCATCTATCACACTACCAAATTCAAGAAAGTAGAATATTACATAACTTAACATGTATTAATATTTATTCCTCATTTAATCCATATAGCAGTAAAAAAAATTAATATGATTTTTTTTTCTTTTAATACCTGGGTTACTCAATAATTGTAAGGCCCCGTAAAATTTTTGTGCATAAAACCTAGTAGATGTGGTGTCATGGTCCGAATAATGTGTTCCGCGGTTCGGACCCTTGGTAGTGATTTAAGTTTCAAAAATGTAGAGAAATAATTTTTCCGAAAAAGTGTCAAATATGCGGTCAAGAATGCGACCGCAAACCTGACATGCGGACCGCATTCTTGCCGCAAAACGTTCCAGAGAGTTGCCCAAAATCGTGTCAAAAGTGCGGTCGATATGCGATCGCATGTCAAATCTGCGGTGCACTTTTGCGATCGCAGAATCAACATGCGGTCCGCATAGTGACCGCATTCCTTAACAGAATCTGTATAAAATTTGGGGCAATTCTGCGGTCACTATGCGGACCGCATGTTGATTCTGCGGTCGCATAGTGCACCGCATAATTGACCCCGACCCTGGATTTTTGTAACATTTTGACCCGATCTCTTCTTTAATATAACACCTTTCTTCTTCATTTTATCATATCATCTCACCAAAATTAGAGAGAGAAGAGAGGGTTTTTAGAGAGAGAAGTTCTTCATCTTCAAAGATTGTTCCAACTACTTAATTCCAAGGGATCCTAGGGCAAGGATTCAACTTCCCCAATCTTTTCAAGGTAAAAACCCTAACTATTTTCTTTGATTTTCAGTTTTAAATTGGGTAAAGAGAGGTTTGCATATAATAGCTTTTGAAAATAGAATTTTTACACTCATGCATGATTATTGAACTTGATTTCTAGTAAAAAGAAGTGAGTAGGAGTAAGAGTCTTCAAGAACAAGGTTGGCAAGAGTAGGATATCTTGGGTAAGCATAAAGTAGGAGGAAAAATCATCACCAGGTATGTATGGCTAATTTTGATTCTTGTGAAATCGCCTATATGTGTGAAGTTTGTTTGTTTCGTGTTAAATTGACAAATTGTGTGAAATTCTTGATGTTGTTGTTGGATATTCAAAGTTTGTTGTCGAGCTATGAGTGATGTAAAATGAGAGTTTAATTTGGCAAAAGAATTGTGAATAATGACTATGATGGCCTATATGGTACCTTGTGGAAAACAAATGAAACACTTGAGAATTGGTTTATTGTGGAAAGAGATGAAACACTTGAATTGTGGAAATATTGTAACATGGTTGTGATATTGAATTGAGAAGAAATTGAGAACATGAACCAATGTGTAAGTTGCTTATTTGAACTTGTTGAAATTGTGTGTAGTACCTTATCTGCTGTTTGAAATTGTTGTGTTTTCAACTGTAAGGCGGGGTCGTGTTGCGCGCCGCAACGTGGTGAAATAAGGTGTGGGTTGGGGTGATAAGGGTGGCCGAGGTAATAAGGGTGGTCGGGGGCAATAAGGATGGAAAGCGATCGAAATCGCTATTGAAAATTGATACAAAAATCAATAATGTGAAATTGTGAAAGGAGACAGCAGGAGAGTTTGCAACCTGTGGGGCACTGATTGCCCCTTTGTTTGACTACTTGTGCTTTACGTGATTGATTGGTTATTGTTAAATTGGTTGATTGTAGAAAGTGCTTTGTGTTGAGAATTATTTGAAATAAGGAAAATGTGGAAACATGGTTGGGTGGCTTAATTAATTGTTGATGTAATTTAATGGCTTGAGTTTACTTGGGACAAAGTTTGTCCATACATACCGGTACAATTCAAGTGTACTGACGTCCCTTTTGCCGGGGGCGCTACATTCGTGTCATGATTGTAGGTGGATCAGTAGCAGGCACTTCAGCTCATCGGCAGTAGTATCCTTCTCCTTCCACTGCCCGTTTTGGTGAGCCCCTTTCTTCCTCGGGGCCTTGTGTGGTTCTTGCCACTTCGGTTTGGATTTCATTTTGGTTTTGAAAGGTATAGCCGGAGCCTTGTTACCGGCAAGTATTGTATTTCCCTTTTTGTATCCTAGAGGCTCCATAGACATGTAAGCTGTGGGATTGTGGCCTATGTATATGTATGGGGCGTTGTAAATATAAATTATGAACTTGTTAGTGAATCAATCACATGGTTATGTTTATGCATTATGAAATCAGTCATTATGATTAGTAATATATTTGGTTAATGAGAAACAATCAACACAGGGGTAACGCGTGGGAATGAAAGGCACCCAGGTCCGCTTGACTGGGGCAACCCGGTCAGGCGCCGGTCATGTCCCTCGATTTGGGGCGTGACAAACTTGGTATCGGAGCCTATGGTTTTTAAAGTGTCCTAGGATGTCTCGGAGCCGTGTCTAGTAGTGCCCTTCTTATAGGTGTGTTGTCGACCACATCATATAAGTAGGGGGCTACACGGGCATTTAGGAATTTACCTACTTCTTTGTTAATCTATATCGTGCGGTAAAGTGCAATGTGGAGATATCCGTGTCTAATTCGTGCCTTGTTCCCAAATTTTCAGAATATGGCACCTAAGAAGAAGGCTAGACTCGGCCTTAGGGCCAATGCCGGCCCAAGTGCAGCTGTTAATCATGTACCCGATGCCGTGGGAGAGAATGACCCACCAGTCCCAAATTTGCCTGGCCCATCTGTTCAAAACCCAAGTGTCCCTATTCCAGCCGCGGCAGAGGATGCCACCATTCCTCCCGCCAGTGTTCCTAACTCAGATACAGTTCCCGCTTCGGGCTCTGGTATCTCTAATGAATAACTTAGGGGAGCCATCCATATGTTAACACAGTTAGTGGCCGCCCAGGCCCAGAGATCCCATGATGCCCCTGCATCCTCCAGCGGACAGGGAGATTCCTTTGGCTCCAGAGTCCATCAATTCTTGCGATTGGCCCCTCAAGAATTTTCAGGCACCGATCCAGAGGCTGACCCAAAGGAATTCCTTGATGAGATATACAAGACCCTCAGAGTGATGAAGGCTACAGATATAGAGGGGGTAGAGTTGGCCTCTTACAGGCTGAAGGGAGCGGCACGTTCATGGTTCGAAATGTGGGAGGATTCCCGTGAAGAAGGGAGCCCTCCGGCCAGATGGGATGAGTTCGTAGATGCATTCATAGACCACTTCTTACCTGCTGAGGCAATGGCAGCCCGTGCCACTGAGTTCGAGGTTCTCAAACAGGGCGGTATGAGTGTTTGGGAGTATCACATGGAGTTCGTAAGGTTGTCCAAGTACGCTCCTCATTTAGTGTCGACCATGGATGCCCGGGTTCGACGGTTTGTTCAGGGCCTTAGCTCTTTGGTAGTGAATGAGGCCCCCACAGCAGCTTTGCACTCGAACATGAACTATGGGAGGATTGTGGGGTTTGATCAGGCCACAGAGGCTAGGAAATTGAAGATTCGTGCGAAAGAGAGAGTAGCAGCAGGGCCCGATCAATGGGTCGTTCAGGGAGATCACTTCCAGGGAGGGGGTCATCAGGGCCATCCCAGTCATATGCTCAGTCCTCCGCGAGTGCACCGCCATCCGTGCACAGTCATCAGCAGGGCAGTTACTCGAGACCTGGTTCAGACGGCAGGAGGTCTCGTCAGTCTGGTCATCCTGGGGTGAGATCCCAGCAGCAGGGGAGACCTACATGCCCCAAGTGTGGGAGATTTCATACGAAAACTTGCTACCTTGACCTTCCAGTGTGCTTCGGGTGCGGGGTGAGAGGTCACATTCAGCGGGACTGCCGTGCACCCCGTCAGGGTATGGGTAGGGGATCTGCTCAGTCATCCGATTCTTCAGCTGCTACATCATCAGCGCGTACTCCAGCAGCAGCAGGGCGTGGTGCAGCTAGGGGTGGAGCTCATGGTAGGGGTGGGCCTAGCCGATTCTATGCATTGAGAGGCCGCCAGAATGCCGAAGCTTCCCCAGATGTTGTTACAGGTATCATGTCTGTTCAGACTATTGATTGTTATGCCCTTATTGATCCGGGGTCCTCCTTGTCTTATGTTACTCCATTCATTGCTTCAAGTTTTGGGATAGAACCCGAACAGCTTCATGAGCCGTTCTCTGTGTCGACACCTATTGGTGATTCTATTACAACCTCACGAGTCTATAGGAATTGTGTTGTTACGGTGGGTGGTCGTGATACCACAGCCGATCTTATTGAGCTTGGGATGGTAGATTTTGATGTAATTATGGGGATGGATTGGCTCTATTCGTGCTTTGCCAAACTTGATTGTCGAACGAGAGTTATGAGGCTCGAGTTCCCTAACGAGCCAATCATTGAATGGAGAGGAAATGGTGTAGTGCCAAGGGGTAGGTTTATTTCCTACCTTAAGGCTTCGAAGATGATTAAGAAGGGGTGTATCTATCACCTGGTTCGGGTAACGGACACCACCTCGGATGTGCCTATCCTCGAGTCCGTGCCAATTGTGAATGAATTTCCTGAAGTGTTTCCAGATGAGCTTCCAGGCATCCCGCCGGATAGGGAGATTGATTTCGGAATTGATGTATTGCCGGATACTCAGCCAATATCCATTCCACCTTACAGAATGGCGCCAGCAGAGTTAAGGGAGTTAAAGGAGCAGTTGAGGGATTTATTAGAGAAAGGGTTCATACGACCGAGTGTGTCGCAATGGGGTGCTCCGGTTCTCTTTGTCAGAAAGAGGATGGGTCACTTCGAATGTGTATTGATTATCGGCAGCTCAACAAAGTCACCATTAAGAATAAATATCCATTGCCTCGAGTGGATGATCTGTTTGACCAATTGCGGGGAGCGAGGTTCTTCTCAAAGATTGATTTACGGTCTGGGTACCACCAGTTGAAAATCAGGGAGCAGGATATTCCTAAAACCGCCTTCAGAACTCGTTATGGTCACTGTCTTTTGGGCTAACCAACGCCCCAGGAGCTTTCATGGACCTTATGAATCGGGTTTTCAAGCCATTCCTAGATTCCTTTGTGATTGTATTCATTGACGATATTCTCATCTACTCTCGGAGCAGGGAAGATCATGCCGTTCACCTCAGAGCAGCATTGCAGACCCTTCTTCAGCATCAATTGTATGCCAAGTTCTCAAAATGTGAGTTTTGGTTGGAGTCCGTAGCTTTTCTAGGGCATGTTATTTCCAGTGAGGGAATTATGGTGGATCCTCAGAAGATTGCGGCAGTGAAAGATTGGCCTAGACCCACGACCCCGACAGAGATTCGCAGCTTTTTGGGTCTGGCAGGGTACTATCAGAGGTTTGTAGAGGGATTCTCAACCCTCGCCTCCCCATTGACTAAATTGACGCAGAAAGCAGTTAAGTTCCAGTGGTCCGAAGCATGTGAGAAAAGTTTCCAAGAACTGAAGTTAAGATTGACCTCGGCACCAGTATTGGCCTTGCCAGAAGGCATAGAGGGATTTGTAGTTTATTGTGATGCCTCCGGGGTTGGTTTGGGATGTGTATTGATGCAGCACGGGAAAGTCATATCTTACGCTTCCAGGCAACTCAAGAATCACGAGAAGAATTATCCGACGCATGATTTGGAACTTGCAGTTGTTGTGTTTGCCTTGAAAATATGGCGACACTATCTTTATGGGGTTCATGTAGATGTGTTTTCAGACCACAAGAGCCTCCAGTATTTGTTCAAGCAGAAAGAGCTGAATCCTGAGACAGCGGCGATGGTTAGAACTACTCAAGGACTATGATATGGACATATTGTACCATCCAGGGAAGGCAAATGTGGTAGCCGACGCTCTTAGTCGGAAATCCATGGGTAGTTTGGCTCATTTGGGTGTGGATCAGAGACCCCTGGCTCGAGAGGTCTACCAATTAGCCAGCTTGGGGGTTCGTATTTCGGCGTCAGACGAGGGAGATATCTTGGTGCATAATGGAGCAGAATCATCATTGGTCGCGGAAATCAAGGAAAAATAGTTCATGGATCCAGCATTGGTTCGGGTGAAGGAAGCAGTCATGAATGACAAGACCTCAGCATTTGTACTCAGCAGCAAAGATGGTGTATTGCGGTGTCAAGATAGGCTATGTGTTCCGGATGTGGACGAGCTTCGGGAGAGAGTGATGGCAGAGGCTCATACTTCCAAGTATTCTGTGCACCCTGGTTCAACGAAAATGTATTACGATCTCAAAGAGGTTTATTGGTGGAACGGTATGAAAAGGGATGTGGCAGGCTTTGTAGCTAAATGTCCGAATTGTCAACAAGTGAAGGCCGAGCATCAACGACCCGGTGGATTAACTCAGCATATAGAAATACCAAGGTGGAAATGGGAGATGATCAATATGGATTTCGTGGTAGGGTTACCTCGCACTCAGCGTAAGTTCGATTCAATATGGGTGATAGTAGATCGACTCACCAAATCAGCTCACTTCCTGCCTGTCAAGTCCACTGATACCGCGGAGCAATATGCAAGATTGTACATCAAAGAGATAGTAAGGCTTCATGGCACTCCACTTTCTATCATCTCATATCGCGGGGCTCAGTTCACCGCTAACTTTTGGAAGAAGTTTCAGCAAGGTTTGGGAACTCAGGTGAATCTCAGCACAGCTTTCCATCCACAGACCGATGGACAGGCCGAGCGGACCATTCGGACGCTTGAAGATATGTTGCGGGCTTGTGTCTTAGATTTTAAAGGTAATTGGGATGAACACTTGCCACTGATAGAATTTGCTTACAATAACAGCTATCATGCTAGCATTCAAATGGCCCCGTTTGAGGCATTATACGGGAGAAGATGTAGATCGCCAATCGGGTGGTTTGAGGCAGGTGAAGCGGAATTGCTAGGGCCAGATATGGTGTACGAAGCTATGGAAAAGGTCAAGGTTATTCAGGAGAGAATGAAAACAGCACAGAGTCGTCAAAAGTCCTATGCGGACGTTCGTCGAAGGGATTTGGAGTTTCAAGTCGATGATTGGTTGTTCTTGAGGGTATCTCGTATGAAGGGAGTCATGCGATTCGGAAAGAAAGGGAAATTGAGTCCTAGGTATGTCGGGCCATATCGGATCGTTCAAAGGATTGGTCAAGTTGCTTATAGGCTAGAGTTGCCTCCCGAGATGTCATCAGTGCATCCGGTATTCCATGTGTCCATGTTGAAGAAAGTGATTGGAGATCCATCCACCATCATGCCAGTCGAAGCTATAGAGGTTAATGAAAATTTGTCATATGAAGAAATTCCGGTTGCCATTCTTGATAGGCAAGTCCGTAAGTTGAGAAATAAGGAAGTCGCCTCTGTTAAAGTATTGTGGCGAAGTCAACAAGTTGAGGAGGCCACATGGGAAGCGGAAAAAGAGATGAAGGAAAAGTACCCCCATTTGTTCGATCAAGCCTAGAAGAAATTAGGTGACCCTCCTACTCTTAGTAACTGTCATCTTGCCTAAGTTGTTTCCCTCTTAGTATTAGTAAAGTCTCCTTTATTTGTAATGAGTTAAATGTGTTGTTACCTTGGGTCACTTGAACCGTTCTTGACAAATGAAATCCTTATAAAGATTTACGTGTTTAATAAACAACTAATAGTAAGTGTAGATTGGTAATGGTTTGTTAAGTGTACATGGTGTGTTAAAATGGTTAAATAAGGTAAGAATTCATTGAAGTGACTAGTTTATGTGCAATTGTAACAATGTGATAGAATATGTGCATTCGTTGAGGTAAGAAAGTGTATACCAGTTGTGAAAAGTGTTGTATTTGTGTATTGTTGTTTGGTAATGTGTTTCGGGGGCCCTCTGACAGGTGGATATGTCCATAATACAAAGGAAACTCCGGCGAAATTTTTCTAAAATATAAGAGTTAGTCAAAATTTTGATAGCTTGCATATCATGTCTTTCAAAACTCATTTATTTCAAAATCCTCATTCGAGGACGAATGATCTTAAGGGGGGGAGGATGTAAGGCCCCGTAAAATTTTTGTGCATAAAACCTAGTAGATGTGGTGTCATGGTCCGAATGATGTGTTCCGCGGTTCGGACCCTTGGTAGTGATCTAAGTTTCAAAAATGTAGAGAAATAATTTTTCCGAAAAAGTGTCAAATATGCGGTCAAGAATGCGACCGCAAACCTGACATGCGGACCGCATTCTTGCCGCAAAACGTTCCAGAGAGTTGCCCAAAATCGTGTCAAAAGTGCGGTCGATATGCGATCGCATGTCAAATCTGCGGTGCACTTTTGCGACCGCGGAATCAACATGCGGTCCGCATAGTGACCGCATTCCTTAACAGAACCTGTATAAAATTTGGGGCAATTCTGCGGTCACTATGCGGACCGCATGTTGATTCTGCGCGGTCGCATAGTGCACCGCATAATTGACCCCGGCCCAGATTTTTGTAACATTTTGACCCGATATCTTCTTTAATATAACACCTTTCTTCTTCATTTTATCATATCATCTCACCAAAATTAGAGAGAGAAGAGAGGGTTTTTAGAGAGAGAAGTTCTTCATCTTCAAAGATTGTTCCAACTACTTAATTCCAAGGGATCCTAGGGCAAGGATTCAACTTCCCCAATCTTTTCAAGGTAAAAACCCTAACTATTTTCTTTGATTTTCAGTTTTAAATTGGGTAAAGAGAGGTTTGCATATAATAGCTTTTGAAAATAGAATTTTTACACTCATGCATGATTATTGAACTTGATTTCTAGTAAAAAGAAGTGAGTAGGAGTAAGAGTCTTCAAGAACAAGGTTGGCAAGAGTAGGATATCTTGGGTAAGCATAAAGTAGGAGGAAAAATCATCACCAGGTATGTATGGCTAATTTTGATTCTTGTGAAATCGCCTATATGTGTGAAGTTTGTTTGTTTCGTGTTAAATTGACAAATTGTGTGAAATTCTTGATGTTGTTGTTGGATATTCAAAGTTTGTTGTCGAGCTATGAGTGATGTAAAATGAGAGTTTAATTTGGCAAAAGAATTGTGAATAATGACTATGATGGCCTATATGGTACCTTGTGGAAAACAAATGAAACACTTGAGAATTGGTTTATTGTGGAAAGAGATGAAACACTTGAATTGTGGAAATATTGTAACATGGTTGTGATATTGAATTGAGAAGAAATTGAGAACATGAACCAATGTGTAAGTTGCTTATTTGAACTTGTTGAAATTGTGTGTAGTACCTTATCTGCTGTTTGAAATTGTTGTGTTTTCAAATTGTAAGGCGGGGTCGTGTTGCGCGCCGCAACGTGGTGAAATAAGGTGTGGGTTGGGGTGATAAGGGTGGCCGAGGTAATAAGGGTGGTCGGGGGCAATAAGGATGGAAAGCGATCGAAATCGCTATTGAAAATTGATACAAAAATCAATAATGTGAAATTGTGAAAGGAGACAGCAGGAGAGTTTGCAACCTGTGGGGCACCGATTGCCCCTTTGTTTGACTACTTGTGCTTTACGTGATTGATTGGTTATTGTTAAATTGGTTGATTGTAGAAAGTGCTTTGTGTTGAGAATTATTTGAAATAAGGAAAATGTGGAAACATGGTTGGTTGGCTTAATTAATTGTTGATGTAATTTAATGGCTTGAGTTTACTTGGGACAAAGTTTGTCCATACATACCAGTACAATTCAAGTGTACTGACGTCCCTTTTTCCGGGGCGCTACATTCGTGTCATGATTGTAGGTGGATCAGTAGCAGGCACTTCAGCTCATCGGCAGTAGTATCCTTCTCCTTCCACCTGCCCGTTTTGGTGAGCCCCTTTCTTCCTCGGGGCCTTGTGTGGTTCTTGCCACTTCGATTTGGATTTCATTTTGGTTTTGAAAGGTATAGCCGGAGCCTTGTTACCGACAAGTATTGTATTTCCCTTTTTGTATCCTAGAGGCTCCATAGACATGTAAATTGTGGGATTGTGGCCTATGTATATGTATGGGGCGTTGTAAATATAAATTATGAACTTGTTAGTGAATCAATCACATGGTTATGTTTATGCATTATGAAATCGGTCATTATGATTAGTAATATATTTGGTTAATGAGAAACAGTCAACACAGGGGTAACGCGTGGGAATGAAAGGCACCCAGGTCCGCTTGACTGGGGCAACCCGGTTAGGCGCCGGTCATGTCCCTCGATTTGGGGCGTGACAATAATGTTCTTTCTTCTTGAAGTATATCTTCTGACAATAACTGCCATGATGATTGCCAAACTATTTCCGGCCGTGACATTGAATTTGATATCAACAACATGACAAATAACTGTCTTAGATAATATGGCATTTCCCAAGTACCTGCTTCCTTTATAGCATCAACATACTCTTTGTCGTCATCCAACAACCCAAGTGCATAACATGCATCTTTGTAACTATGGTAGTTCTGATTGTTAATTCTTCTAAGATCTTCATACGAAGTTGGACCTTTGATTACATTCAACAACAATCTGAGATAATATATCTCTCCACTACCTGGAGTAACAAAGAAAATCCTCCCAATAGAAAATGATGATTTTTTCCTCTTTTCACATTTTTTTAATTTTTGGTTCCACCAAAATTTAAGAGGAAATTCCGCGTAAGTCAAATCTCTTGCTTCAGGATAAATTTGGTTTGCCTCAAACCATCCTAAAAATATAGATTCCTTTACACTTGGTCTATTGGCAATATTATCAATTGGATCATCATCAGAGAAAATGACACTTTGTTCATTTGGAAGATGGAATGATAGTCTTTCCACTGAAAGTTCTCTATAATGAATTGGGAATTGAAATATTCTCCAAGAAGCTTCACATAGGGATATGTAACGACAATCATAATACATGTTGATTTCATCAATGCTTGATGAACTATTATCATGACTACTTTGAGAAAAAGCAGCGGTTGCACGATCATGACCTTTATTGACATACTTAAATAAGTATTTAATGGATCTGGTTTGATTGCACCACTCAACATTGATATGAGCGTCATATTTTAATAATAAGAAGCAATTGTGTGGCACCACATATCTGTTATCCAAATCAATACTATTTTTCATAATTGTTCTACCATTATCCCTTCTTCTATAAATAGGTTACCCTTCTTCATCAACCGTTGTTGCATCAACAAACGTTTTAGGAAAGTGCTTTGTACATCTACCATTTTGCATGCAAGGAGAAGATTTTCTAGCAGAACCACATGGACCGTGCATCATCAAATGTTTTACGGCATTATAATAATTAGAATCAGACACCTCATCTGGTATTTCTGTCGTAATGATCCGATCAATATCTGTCGCAGATGAAAATTTATTATGTTCATGAAGAAAGAGTAAGATATGAGCATGAGGTAGGCCTCCTTTTTTGAACTCGATAGTGTAAATCACTACATTGGAAATTATGCAAGTTAATTAGAAAAAAGACAAATTGAATCATTAGAAAAACTCATATAGATCACCATCATTATTTAAAATAATTTCTAAATGTTATACCTGCTTTTACTTGTCCAAAAACTTGATTATCTCTCAAATCCTTTATTAAGTGGTCCAATTTAATTTTGAACACCCTGCTTAAAATGTCTGGACGATCTTCAGGACTCAAGCCTCTACACTCCACAAATCTAGTAATCTCTAGCCACTTAGGATTGCAAGTAAATATAATAAAAAGATCAGGGTGGCCAGCCCATTTGCATATTGCCATAACATCTTGATAATTTTGAACCATATATCGTGCACCCCCTGTAAAGGTTGCAGGTAGAATTATCCTTTTACCGTGGGATGAATGATCTATGTCACCATGCAATATAGCATCTTCTAGAACTTTATAAGAATCAACTCTTAATTGCTTTTGATGAGTCCTTATAAACTTCAACCGAGAAGATTCAATCATTATACAACCGTCAACTAAAAATTGCTGAAATAATCTTCCTGAAGACACAATGGTGGGAACTTCATCTTTTCTTTCCTGAATTCTATAAGCGAAAAATTCTCGCATGCTTACACATTGCCTTCCTCTCGAAGATTGATCACCTTGACTTAAAGGAATGTCCTCTCTGTACCCATCTTCACAATAAGGAAAAAGCAAAGGATATTGTAGAGCTAAATATGTAGCATTTAGTTCATTTATCCTTTGTAGCTGTCCAGATTGTGTTTCTATAATGATATCGCGATAAGTTCCAGAAACTTCAAAATCACCAACCGCTAAAGCAGCTATTTTGGGTATTGTTGGTAGCTTGTATCTTCTACCATCATTACCTCTCTTTCCTAGAGTCTATATTTTCTTGGAATCGATCTCTGGCCATCCTAAATGTCTTTGCATATACATTATTGTCGTCAAGCATTTGTTTCACATCAGAAACAATTTCAGCATGAAGTTTATTAATATCTTGGCCACGACTGGAAAATATATGATATCAATAAAGGTTTTTAAATTAAATGTTATTTTTATAGTATTATATAATAAAGGTATAACACTAACCTGATAGCGTTCATTCTACTTGTAACTTCATTTTCTGTATCATATATATATAATTGTGCAAATTTTGGAGTAGATCCTTCAGAAGGTAGTAAGCTCCCAATTTGATGATTGTTTTGACCACATAATCTGAATGTTCTTGGACCTCTTTTCTGGTTGATAGAGACATCAACCTTACCCCCCCCCCATTGACGTAAATGAGAAGATGGAGTTATAACTCCTAATATTTTCTCGAAAATGGTTACTTTTAGGACCTAAGTTAAAAAATTGTAAAATAATAAATGTGAATATAATAATATATGAACATGTTAATATAAAAGTTGTAATTCATCTAACCTGATCCAAATAAAAGCTGTTTCAAAACTTCAGGAGGCTTCTTAAGATCTGGAAGCTTAATTTTTCCGCGATTACAACACATTGTGAAAATTGGGTTTTTTGACTAGTAATGCTTGTTGATTCTTTCTTCATACCAAAAAGAGCATCGTAATTTTCACATTCATATGTAGCATCTCCTATATCCCAGTAATCTATACTTGCAATAATATATAAAGTCAAATATAGAGATTATTCATTTATTTAATCCAACTATGTTTAGCATCTAAGAAAAATATTTGTTAAATTAATTAATAGTGATGCATTATTAATTATACATCTATGTTTATGTATATAGATTCTTTTTTATTATTAATGTAAAAGTGCAAAGATATGGTTGTTATACCTGGATACTCTTCATCATCTTTATATGCTATATTATTTGGCAACTGCTCTGTTACACGTATAATTTGTAAGTGTATATTGATGTAATACGAATACTACTACTACTTGTACTTCCATGATAATCGATAGGCTATGCTAGAGAAGATTCCCTTCATTGCACAATGTACTTGTAGTCTATAAAGAGATACTAAGTTTTAATACTATAAAGTGCGTTAATGTATAGTGTTTCGGCATATACTCCTAAACTTTACAACTTTTAGTTGCCAGTTCACTTGTTAGTATACTATCATTATGGAAAAAATAGTTCCTATACTTTGGGTGTTACAACTTAAAAAAAGTTGAAAAATTACACTTGAAAACAGTAAATTAACTAACTTTAGTTTTATATAGCCACATCCCGTGTAAGGTCATTATTTTTTGATAAACCAATAAATACTAAAAACATATTGAATGACAGTTTTGTATTTTGAAACCTCAATTTGTAGTAACATAATTAGAAATATTAATTTTCATTAATCTTAACATTGTATTTTACTTTTAACTAATAACAATAAGAATTTTGAATGCTTACCTTGCATTATTGGAGTTTCATTTAAATCTGGCAGAGAATTATGCATTAGCACATCTACAATGTAGAAGGCTTGTTAGTATATATTGAAAAAATTAGTATAAAATAAAAAAATTGTAAATGATATACTTAACACAAAAATTAAATATCAGAATCAAACTTTTAAGACCTTTTTCAACTGGAGTGTCATTTAAATTTGGCAAAATGTTCTCACTGTGCTCACCTATGATAAGAATGTATAGTTTTAAAAGTATTATAGATATAGAAAAAAATAGGTCAACATATAATGTATATAATAAAGATATTTAATAAAGAACACCGTATACAAACTAACCTTGACATGTAGGAATTGTATTTAAATCGGGGAGAATATAATTTATTTGCATGTCTGCACAATGAGTTATATATGCATCACTAGTTGTAGAACTATTAATGAACTTGGACAAACATTATAATAAGAATTAATTATGATAAATTATGTTTTAAAAACACAAGTAATGTATTAAATAGATGCAAAGATATGGTTGTTATACCTGGATACTCTTCATCGTCTTCATATTCAACTGAGCTGTTACATGTATAATTTATAAGTGTAAATTGATGTAATACTAATACTACTCCTACTTCTACTCCACTGATCATCCATAGCGTCTCGTAGAGAAGCTTTCCTTCATTGCACACTGAACTTGTAGTTTATTCAGAGACACTAAGATTCAATATATCATAAAACATACTGAATGACAGTGTTGTGTATTGCAGCCGCGATTTCTCTAATAAGAGAGTTACAAATATTAATTTTCATTAATGTTAACGTTGTTTTTTAGTTTTAACTAATAACAATAACAATTTCAAATGGTTACCTTGCATTATTGAAGTTTCATTTAAATCTGGCAGAGAATTTTTCATTTGCACATCTGCAATATAGAGGGATTGTCAGTATTGATTGAAAGAGTTGCTATTCAATAATAATAATTTTACTTTTCATATAGTTAAGACTAAAATTAAACATGAGAATGAAACTTTTATTACCTTATTCATTTGGAGTGTCATTTAAATTACGCAAAATGCTGTCACTGTGCGGACCTATGATTATAATGAATAGTTTTAAAAGCAATAGAGATAGAATAAAATGATTTAACAAATAATGTATATAATAAAGGTGTTTAATATATTAACAACAACAACAACCCAGTATATTCCTACAAGGTGGGGGCTGGGGAGGGTAATATGTAGACAGGCCTTACCTCTACCCGAGAGGGCAGAGAGGCTGTTTCCAATCGACCCTCGGCGCAGGGAAAGGAAAAGCAAACAAAAACAAAAACAAAAACCGCATTAGTCACTCCAGCATACAACGCATAAAAATTATCTAAACGTAATGTTTAATATATTAAATAAATTATATTTTCACTCACCATTTGTTATATCGGACAGAGGAGAAACTCTCTCTTCACTTCCGACATAATAGTTTGTATTATTGGAAGGTTCAATATGATGTGTTGTCATGGCTACACAATAATATTAATATGAATCATTAATTATATAACTAAACAAAACATTCAAATAAGAAACTTTTTTACTTAAAAATAAAAATATAAAATGTCAAAATTTGAAGGAGTAGGCTTCAGTGGTTACAATATGAACCACTTTCCTAATAATCAATGAACAGAAAACTACGAGAATATAAGCTATATAAATTTTTCGTCTCTTTTAGATGTTCTTATTGTCCTGATACCTCTAACCCATACCATACTTTAAATCACATGTTTTTCATCCTACGGAATAAATTTAGGAAAGCGGAATGCTTACCTGAATTTTATATATCATAAATATAAACAAAATTATCGGTTTCCCCAATTTATTGTAACGACCCGGCCCGTCGTTACGGGAATTACCAACCCGTTACCTTGTATTTATATGTCTTATGCTTTTATATCACTGTTAGAGTTTATCGGGTGAGTTAGGAGTGATTCGGGTTGAAAATGAGGCATATAGCCTTATTGAAGGAAGCTTGGATATGGGAAGTCAACTTGGAGTTGACTATTTAGTTAGAGTGCTCGAAATCGGATTCGAATGATTCGACTAGTTTTGGGGGATCATTTATGACTTAGGGGAGCAATCGGAATCGAATTCGGAGGTCCGGTGTAGTTTTAGGCTTGAATTGGCTAAGGTTGAATTTTGGCGAAAACCGAACGGTAGGTGAGATTTTGATCCAAGGGTCGGAACGGAATTCCGACAATTCCTGTAGCTTTGTTATGTGATTTTGGATATGTCTGCAAATTTTCAGGTCATTCGGACATCGTATGATCAGGTTTTGGATTGAATGTTAGATTCGGAAGTTTAAAGAAAACTTAGGCTTGAATCCGTGTGAAATTGGTGATTTTGATGTTTAAGATGGTGTTTTTATGATTGGAACAAGTCCGTATTATGTTTTGGAGTAGGTTGGTGGTTTTCGTTGGGGTTCCCGGGGCCTCGGGATGAATTCGGACCATCATCCGGGCAGTTTAAACTTGGAAAAACCTGCAGAAAATTGCAGGTATGTACAGCAGAAAATAAGCCTTCGCGTTCGCAGGAGAGCAGTCGCGTTCGTGAAGGCCAGGCGGACTGATGCATCGCGTTCGCATGAGAGGGGGTCGCATTCGCGAAGGAGAACAAGGCGAAGCTTCGCATTCGCGTGGGCACCTACGCGTTAGTGTAGAAGAAATCCGGCGGCTGGGGGAATTGAACTTCGCGGACGCGTGACTTGACGTCGCGTTCGCGATGAATTAACTGAGCGGGGCATCATGTTCGCGTGAGACCCATCGCGAACGCGTAGAGAAAATATGTTTGGCAGTAAATTAAAAACCAGAACAGATCAGTTGCGGGTTTATACACCATAAACACAAATTTTGAACCCTAGAGAGAAGAACTCACGGGAAAACGCTGGGATTTCATCAGGTAATCATCGGAGGTAAGTTTCTTGACTCAAAAACGTAATTTTATGGTAGAATTAACATCAATCTTCATGAAATTGGGTAGAAATTGTGAAGAATTATGGCCTAGGTATTGAAAACGAATTTTTGAGTTTTGAAAGGCCATTCGAACTCCGATTTTGATAAATATTATATGCACGGACTCGTGACGAGACGAGGATCGCGTTGGTATAAGTTTCGGAATTTTCTGGACAGCGGACCCGGGGTCGGGTTTTACCAACTTAGCGTATTTATACGTTTTTCATGTAAATTGAATTGGGTTATATTTGTTTGACCCGTAAATGACATAATTATTGTGGTTTGAATAGATTCTATGCGCGAGGCAGCGAATTCTAAAGGAAAAGGCATTACGGACGAGTCTACGACCGGCTAGAGGTGAGTAGTTTGTGTATATGGTAGCCTGAGGGTTCGAAACCCAGCTTAGCACATTGTGACGCTAGTAGGGCGTGGCTCGCACTCCCGTGGTAGGTGCAGGGATTGGTTGTGACTGGGGAGTTGAGACTTAGTCCATCCCGAATGAGTATAATATGATATTAATAGTTGAAAAACACTGTGTTTGATATAATTGTGGGCTGTAAGCCGTGTTTGGAGCCTTGTGCGACCTGTAGTATCCCTAGGGGATAGTCATATATGTAATAGCTATACTTGCTTAAATCACTAATCTCATTCCTGGGTTGAAATCACAGTATTGAATTGCTAAGTCACCTGTTTTGCAAAAATTAAATAAAAGTTAACGTATTTTTCATAATTAATGAATAGGAACCTGGAAATAAATAATTGAGCTGTTTTGTGACTTACATGATTGTTGTGGACTGAGGATGGATTGGGCTGCATGCCGCAGCGGTTGATATGATATGAGGATCAGACTGCACGCCACAACGGTATTGTGTGGGCTGTAGGAGCCCCTCTGGAGTCTCTGCACACCCCTAGTGAGCGCCATCGACGTTAAATGGATCGGGCTACACGCTGTAGCGGTTATGTGCATTGCATTGCATCTTTATTTGTTGAATTATCTATGATAATTGTGTTGTACTGTTGTTGCTAGTTCGTAGGAGGATCGGACTGTAGTTTAGCTTTATTTTGTGGTATTCTATGGATTTCTTGCTTTGAGCTGCTTGTATATATTTATTACTCACTGAGTACTTAGTACTCACCCCTGCTCCCTGCACCTTTTGTGTGCAGACTCAGGTACCCAGGAGAAGTAGACAAGCATTTCCAGCTTTTGCAGAGTCTTACCGAGTTACTGAGGTAGCTGCCCACGTTCGCAGAACCTAGCTTCTCCTCTCTTTTCAGTTGCTATTTTATGTTCAAATTTGAGAACTTTTATACAGTATTCTCTACTTTTGTTCGATTTTGTTTAGAGGCTCTAGACTTGTGACTCCAGATCTTTGGGAGTGTGAGTTGTTTTCGCACTTCTCAGTATTTTGTTCGTTATTATTATTATTGGAGTTCTTTGACTCATATATTCTTCTTGGGATGTCCATTTGGGACTGATGTTCATTGTGATAAACAATTGTTGGTCTGGCTGGCCTAGCTTAATTATTGGGTGCCATCACGACCGGATTTGGGTCGTGACAAGTTGGTATCAGAACCTAGGTTACTAGGACTCGCGAGTCATGAGCCGATTTAGTAGGCTTTCGCGGATGGGTATGTAGACATCTGTATCTATCCTCGGAAGGCTACAGAACATTACGAAAAACCTCATTTTTCTTGGATTCATATTGTGCGGTTTGTGTTATCGTGAAACTAAAAATTTTCCATATTCTATTCTCTCGCAGATGACGAGAACACGTGCTAGCGGACATGGCGGACGACAACCATTGGCACCCAGAGGCCGTGGTCCTGGTAGAGGTAGGGCAGCAGTACCAGCACCTGCTGACCCACCAGCTGACCAGACTCAGGGTCAGATTCCAGCACCAGTGGCCCAAGTTCAGGATCATGTTCCAGCTGCAGACGCTCCGGCAGCTCAGGTTCAGGCACCGGCAGTTCCTATTGTGATACCGGGTCTTCAGGAAACTTTGGCTCGGATTCTATCAGTATGCACTGGTTTGGTTTAGGTAGTTGCAGCCTCTACTACAAAGGCTTCGTCACAGGCAGGGGGAGGGAATCAGACCCCCCTGGCTCGCACACCCAAGCCGGTAGTTCAGGGTATTCAGGCACCTGGGGCAGCTCCAGTTCAACCAGTTACGCTTGTTGCACCAGCTCCTGCTCATGTGGTTCCGGTTATGCCCGACGATGAGCAGCATCGTTTGGAGAGTTTTGAGAGGCTACAGCCTCCGGCATTCAGTGGTGCTGAGGGCGAGGATGCCCAGGGTTTTTTTGACAAGTGTCAGCGCATGCTTCGCACCGCGGGTATTCTAGAGTCCAGCGGTGTTTCATTCACCACTTTTCAGTTCACAGGTGCAGCATTTCAGTGGTGGGAGGATTTTGAGAGGCGTAGGCCCGTTGGGGCAGTGCCCCTCACTTGGCAGCAGTTCTCCACGGTATTTTTGGAGAAGTACGTGCCTCAGTCTCAGAGAGAGGAGCTGCGACGTTTGAGTGGCTGAAGCAGGGGGATATGACGGTTACTCAGTATGAGATGAGATTCACACAGCTAGCCCGTCATGCCTTGTGGATGATTCCGATGGACAGAGAAAGGATCAGGAGATTTATAGATGGTCTTATCTATCCCATCCGTATATTGATGACCAGAGAGAGAGCTTCAGCAGTTACCATCGAGGAGGTGGTTGATGTTGCCCGTCATATTGAGACAGATCGCCGCAGAGAGCGTGAGGAGAGAGAGGCTAAGAGGCCTCGTGGTACTGGTAGTTACAGTGGTGCCCCGTCTAGGGGCCAACCTCAGCATAGTAGGGGTCGTTCATTCAGATCTCACTAGTCGGGACGTGCAGAGTCCAGTGGAGTTTCATCAGATCGTGGTCGTCAGGGCCATCAGGGTCAGCAGGGTCGTCAGCAGAGTCAGCCTGCATTGAGTGCTCTTCCAGCTCAGAGCTCTGCTCCTGCTTCTTCAGCTCAGGATTCATTTGCAGCGAGGGGTCCTCAGCAGCCCCTTCTTCCATCTTCGGGCCATTGTTTTGAGTGCGGCGAATTGGGACATATCAAGAGAGAGTGTCCTCAGTGGCTTTATAGGCGGTATCAGCAGAGGGACCAGCCCTCGTCCTCTACTCCTGTTTCTTCAGCACCAGCACAGTTAGCTATGAGTGGTGGCCAGGTGGCCAGGGGTCGCCCTAGGGGCGAGGATCGTACTGGCAGAGGCCAAGCTCATTTATATGCTCTTCCTAATAGGAAGGACACTAGTGCCTCAGATGCTGTCATTTCAGGTATTATCTCAGTCTGCCACAGGGATGCTTCTATCTTATTTGATCCCGGATCCACCTATTCCTATGTTTCTTCTTATTTTGCACATTATTTGGGTATGACCCGTGGTATTCTTGCTTTGCCCGTACATGTGTCTACCCCGGTGGGGGATACTGTTGTTGTGGATCAGGTATATCGATCTTGTCTTATTACTATTGGGGGTCTGGAGACCCGAGTTGACTTATTGCTATAGGGCATGGTAGATTTCGATGTTATTCTAGGCATGGATTAGTTATCTCCTTACCATACGATTCTGGACTTTCATGCCAAGACAGTCACACTGGCTATTCCAGGTAATACGAGGATTGAGTGGCGTGGCTTGACTGATTATGTGTCCGAAGGGTGATTTCTTATATAAAGGCCGAACGAATGATTGGAAAGGGTTGTTTATCTTATTTGGCCTTCATTAGATATGTTGAGGCTGAGACACCCAGTCCTGATTCGGTCCCCGTTGTGAGGGAGTTTTCGGATGTATTTCCATCAGACTTGTCGAGCATGCCGCCTGACAGGGATATTGACTTTGGTATTGACTTGGTGACGGGCACTCAGCCCATTTCTATTCCTCCCTACCGCGTGGCACCAGCGGAGTTAAAAGAATTGAAAGAGTAGCTTCAGGAACTCTTAGATAAGGGTTTCATTCGCCCGAGTGTGTCACCTTGGGTTGCACCGGTACTGTTCGTGAAGAAGAAAGATGGCACAATGATAATGTGCATTGATTACATGCAGCTGAACAAGGTAACAGTGAAGAATAAGTACACATTGCCTCGTATTAAGGACTTATTTGATCAGCTCCAAGGAGCTAGTGTATTTTCTAAGATCGATCTTCGATCGGGCTATCATCAGTTGAAGATTATGGACTCAGACATTATGAAAACAGCGTTCAGAACGAGATATGGGTACTATGAGTTCCTGGTGATGTCTTCGGGCTGACTAATGCCCCAGTCGCATTCATGCACTTGATGAATAGTGTATTTTGGCCGTACCTTGATTTTTTTGTGATTGTGTTTATTAATGATATTCTGGTGTATTCATGTAGCCAGGAGGAGAATGCATAGTACTTGAGGGTGGTATTGCAGAGGTTGAGAGAAGAAAAGCTTTATGCAAAATTCACTACGTGTGAGTTCTGGCTTGATACTGTGACTTTTCTGGGACATGTAGTGTCTAGTGATGGTATTCGGGTTGATCCACAGAAGGTCGAGGCAGTGCAGAATTGGCCCAGACCTTCCTCAACTACTGAGATTCGGAGTTTTCTCGGCTTGGCAGGCTATTACCGCCGGTTTGTTCAGGGGTTCTCATCTATTGCTTCACCGTTGACTAAGTTGACACAGAAGAATGCTCCTTTTGTGTGGTCTGATAAATGCGAGGAGAGCTTTCAGAAGCTCAAGGAGGCTTTGACCACAGCTCTAGTACTTGTGTTACCATCAGCTTCAGTGTCATATACGGTGTATTGTGATGCTTCTAGAGTTGGGATCAGTTGTGTATTGATGTAGGAGGGTAGAGTGATTGCATATGCTTCTCGGCAGCTAAAGCCCCATGAGAAGAACTACCCTGTTCATGATTTAGAGTTAGCTGCTATTGTTCATGCCTTGAAAATCTGGAGGCATTACTTGTATGGTGTATCTTGTGATGTGTATACAGACCACCGCAGCCTTCAGCATTTGTTTAAGCAGAAAGATCTCAATTGAGGCAGCGGAGATGGCTTGAGTTGCTTAAGGACTATGATATTACCATTTTGTATCATCCCGAGAAGGCCAATGTTATGGCCGATGCATTGAGACGGAAGGCTATTAGTATGGGAAGCTTGGCGTATATTCCAGTTGGGGAGAGACCCCTTGTGGTTGATATTCAGGCGTTAGCTAATCAAATGGTGAGGCTGGATATTTTTGAGCCCAGTCGGGTTATGGCTTGTGTAGTAGCTCGTTCCTCTTTATATGATCGTATTCGAGAGCGCCAGTATGATGATCCACACTTACTTGTCCTTATGGACAGGGTTCAGCATGATGATGCCAGGGATTTCACTATTGATAGTGATGGCGTGTTGCGGATGCAGGGCCGGATATGCGTGCCCAATGTTGATGGCCTTCATGAGTTGATATTGGAGGAGGCCCATAGCTCGCGGTATTCTATTCATCTAGGAGCCGCGAAGATGTATCAAGATTTGAAGCAGCATAACTGGTGGAGAAAGATGAAGAAAGATATTGTGAATCATGTGGCACGGTGTCTAAACTGTCAGTAGGTCAAGTACGAGCATCACAGATCTGGCGGTGTGTTCCAGCGTATTGATATTCCCGAGTGGAAGTGGGAAAGGATCACTATGGACTTCGTTAGTGGACTCCCTCGGACGACGAGGAAGTTCGATTCAGTTTGGGTGGTTGTGGATAGGTTGACCAAGTCAGCTCACTTCATTCCAGTGTGTATTACATACTCCTCGGAGCGGTTGGCAGAGATATTCATCTGTGAGATTGTGAGATTGCATGGAGTTCCCATTGCTATTATATCAGACAGGGGTACCCAGTTCACTTCTCAGTTCTGGAGGACATTTCAGCGAGAGTTGGGTTCACAGGTAGAGCTGAGCACAACATTTCATCCATAGACGGGTGGGCAGTCTGAGCATACTATTCAGATACTGGAGGAAATGTTGCGTGCTTGTGTCATTGATTCGGTGGTTCATGGGCTCATTACTTGCCCCTTGCAGAGTTTGCTTATAATAATAACTATCAGTCCAGCATTCACATGGCGCCGTATGAAGCTTTATATGGGAGGCGGTGTAGGTCTCCAGTCGATTGGTTTGAGCCTGGCGAGGCTAGGTTGTTGGGGACAGAGTTAGTTCAGGATGCTTTAGTGTTACAACCCATATCCACACACGTTAGTTCATGCCATATGTTAGTTAAGACAAATCCAAGAAGGAATTATCCTTGAGATGATAAGAAGTTAATCCTATTGATCTTAAGTGATACATGTGTGCATAAGGGTGATTAACAAGTATTAGAAGTTAAACGAATCAAGGATGTTGTAACTCGTACTTTTGGGTAAACCTATAGATGCTTAATACACTCAGGAGGTCATGTTTTAAGGTATTTGAATCATATAATATCCATATCATAAGTCTTGAAGTCAAACGAGTTATGAAACAAAAATCGACAAAAGTTGTCGCAACTTAGGTTCATAGTTTTACTTAAACTTTAGGTAAAATGTTATTAAGATTTTTTCCCAATATACTTGGAGTTACGGGGTGATATACCCACCAAATTGAGGATCTATGAGTCTAGTTTCCAACTCATTAAACCGTTTATCAATACGACATTGGAATAGAGAGATATAGACATTTTCGTGAGACTGCACAAGCTGCTAGGTGACAAGTAGGTGGGCCAGCTACTTGGTTAAATGACGGCCCAAAAGAGGCAATTTCGGGTCAGAAAAGGAGCCCATTAAAAGGCTTATCTTCTGCAATATAGTCCTCATTATATTTCACAAATAATCAGACCTAAAACCCTGCAAACTTCCTCCCAAAAATTATCCACAAACCCTAATTGATTTTCCCTCTCTTTCAAGTTCAAATTGGAGGTAAACACTAGAGTTTGAAGAACCAAGATAAAGGCTGAGTTATCTAACAAGTAAGGTGAGTTTAATTCTGTATTTCATACATTTGTTCTGCTGTGAATTCATGGTAATTCATTATATACACGTAAGAACTCACGGGACGGTGATCGGAAGCCGTGAGTTCAGGTTATTCACTTGTAGCGGACTGTTTTGTGGACTATTTTGTGTTGCTATTGGGCTGCGTTTTTTATTACTGTTTTGTGGAGTTTTGGAGGAGGCATGGTGTGGAGAAACACTATATATATGTTGGGTTGTGGTCTGCTAGTTCTTCATAATATTTTTGGGTCGTTTGATACAACTATAGTGGCTGTCGTATGTATGAAGTGATTAGGTTGTGTGTGGAATGTTTTGGGAGGTTCAATATGTTTATTATTGATGTTTTTTAGGCTATTTGATGATTGTTTTGAATGGTGTGAAGTCATATATATAGGGGAGGTGCTGTCCGTTTCATCACAAAATAGGTTGTGGTTGGTACATAATAGTTGCGACACTTAAACGTTAACGATAGTGTCATTTCTCCTATTGTAGACTAAGGAGTCGTGAAATTTGCATAGCTTGAAGTTGGGGCAGTATATACAAGGTATGTGAGGCTATCCCTTTCCTTCTTTTGCACGACTCCAATTGTACATAATATAATGGACGAGCTTCCAAAGATACTCTACTCTTAGAAGCTAGCAGTACTTACATTGTTTCCCCTCTTATGGAACGATTGATGTTGATGTTGCTTCTCTTATTCTTATGTTATCAATCTTGTTGGTACTTCCTGATTCCTATAAGGTTCATAGTGAAGAGTTAGTCCTAATAAGGTGTACATAGGATACCGACCTTACGTCACTCCAAAAGGTCTACAAGGTGTTTCCATGAGTCGAGCATGCATTATATATATGTATCTATTTTACTCTACCGAGCCGCGCTATAGTCGGCCGGGTACGGAACCTATTGTGCAACCACTGATCAGGTGGGTTTTACCGAGCTCCACGTGGCCGGGTACGATTCTATCGAGCCTTATAATGGCCGGGTACATTTTTGCCGACCCTATTACGGCTGGGTACGATATGATGATGATGATGCCCACTGAGGCGTATGTTTTAAAAGATTATGTATTTATACATATGTATCATGCATTTCATGTCAGTAGCCCTCAGAGGTACTCAGATTTTATAGGTTGTATATTCTCTATCCTTGCTTACATTACTGTTCGTATTTATGGTTCTCTGCCTTACATACTCAGTACTTTATTCGTATTGACGTCCTTTTGATTGTGGACGTCGCATGTCGTGCTGCAGGTCCTGATAGACAGGCAGGTGCAGCTTCCCTATCACAGTAGGTTGTCCAGTTCAGCGGTGATTGGCGAGATCCCTTCTCCGGACTTGCCTTGGTCTTGGTATGCATTTTTGTTATAGACATTATGGGTATGTCGGGGCCCTGTTTCGGCTATGTTGCAGCACTTATGTTCCTTTAGAGGCTCGTAGACAAGTGTCGACTCATGTATAGTTTGGTATGCCTTGTCGGCTGGTTTATGTTGTATAGTCTTTCATTTTAGCGTGGTAGCTTGTACCATATGTATATAGTTTCTTGATTGTCTGGTCATCCCATGTTATGTAGGTTCATGTCATCATATTTTATTATTGGTTGTCCATGATTCATGTCTCCCATTTATATTGCTCTCGTCAGCCCTAAAAGATAATAAAGAAGGTTAGATAAAATGTACGATGGTGCTTGGCAAGTTTGGTCGGGTGCTACTCATGGTCCTCTAGTTTGGGTCATGACAAACTTGGTGTCAGAGCAAGTCTGTCCTAGGGATTGTCTATAAGCCATGTCTAGTAGAGTCTTCATTATGGATGTGTAGCACGCCACATTCATAATCAGGAGGCTACATGACATCTAGGGTTGTTACCATCTTCCTGAATCTAGATCGTCCATAGAGTTGAGTCGTAAGTGTTCGTCTCTAATATTCACCTTGTTTTTTCCAGCGATGCTTTCGACTAGGAAGCAAACAATTAGTAGACGGCTTAATACAGCTATGGGAGAGGGTACTAGTGAGGTGTCCCAAGCCAGAGCAGGCCAAAGTGAGGCTCGGAGTGAGATGTCATCTCATACCTCATCTACTTCGTCTCCTCCAGAGGTTATTAAGAGGCACCCAGCACCTCCGGTTCCTCTGTCTGGCACTACAGACCAGGATATGCGGAGTGCTTTGCAGTTATTGACTAGCTTGGTAGCCGCTCAGGCTCAGAGGCAGAATACAGGTGCTGCTGATAAACCAGTTAGTACAAGAGTTCGTGATTTTATTAATTTAGACCCTCCAGTATTTACTGGATCAGACCCCAAGGAGGATCCCCGGACTTTTATTGACCAGGTTCATCGTACACTATGGGTTATGCATGTTAGTGATACAGAGGCAGTAGAGTTGGCTTCTTATTGGCTACGGGATTTAGCGGTTCTCTGGCATGATAGTTGGGAGAGATCCAGGGGTCCGAACGCTCCTCCAGCTGTGTGGAAGGATTTTTCTGAGGCCTTTCTTCGTCACTATTTGCCAGTAGAAATACGACGAGCTAGAGCTGATAAGTTCTTGAACCTTAGACAAGGTAATATGAGTGTGCGTGAGTATAGTATGCAGTTTGATTCTTTAGCAAGGTATGCTCCCCATATGGTGGCCGAGATGAGTGATAGGGTGCATTTGTTCGTGAACGGGTTGGGACCCTATCTGATAAATGAGTGTATGACAGCCTCCTTGGTAGAAGGCATGGATATTTCCCGTATTCAAGCTTATGCCCAGACCCTAGAGAATCGTAAGAGCCAGCAAAGGGCAGATAGGGAGTAGGATAGGGGCCAGCATAAGAGGGTGAGATTTGCAAGGTATTCTGATGACTTCAGAGGCAGCGCCAGGCCCCAGTCTTCGAGGAGTTCGGCGCTATCTGTAGTTAGTGCTCCTCCACCTTTTCAAAGGCCTCGATATGATCAATCCTATTCTGGTCCAAGTCAGAGTTTGCAGGCATCTGGATCACAACATCACATGGATACTAGTCAGACAAAACCCCCAACACCACGTTATGATCGGTGCGGTAAGGCCCACTTTGGACTATGCCGTCGAGGTTCTGATGCGTGTTATTCTTGTGGACATCCTGGCCATATGATACGGGATTGTCCTAACAGGGGAGGTGATGGTATGGCTCAGCCGACTAGATCTATGTCTGGTTCTTCCTCATCAGTTCGACCTCCAGCACGGGGTTTTCAGCAGTCGACAGATTGTGGTAGAGGTAGAGGTGCAGGGCCGAGTTCGAGTGGTGCTCAAAATTGAACCTATGCTCTAGTAGGTCGACACGATCTTGAGTCGTCTCCAGATGTTGTTACAGGTATATTTTCTGTGTTTTCTTATGATGTATATGTGTTGATTGATCCGGGATCTACATTATCATATGTTACACCCTTTGTGGCTAATAAGTTTGGCATTGAACCTGAATTGATAAGTAAACCCCTTGCGGTATTTACTCCAATAGGAGATTTTGTGATTGCTAGAATGGTATATAGAGGTTGCACTGTGATGATTTGTAGTCGTCAAACCTCGGAAAATTTATTTGAGTTAGAAATGGTTGATTTGGATGTGATACTGGTAATGGACTGGTTGGCCTCATGCTATGCAAATGTTGACTGTCGTATGAAGATGGTTAGGTTTCAATTTCCTGGTGAACCCATCATTGAATGGAAGGGGAACATTGCTACATCGAAAGGTAGGTTTATTTCCTATCTTAAGGCAAAGAAAATGATCTCAAAAGGTTACATTTATCATCTTGTTCGCGTTAGGGATGCGGAGGCGAAGCTGCCTACTCTATAATCTATCCTCGTGGTCAATGAATTTCTAGATGTTTTCCCAAATGAACTCCCAGGCCTTCCTCCAGAAAGGGAGATTGAGTTTAGCATTGATGTGTTGCTTGACACTCAACCGATCTCTATCCCTCCATATAGAATGGCCCCGACAGAGTTGCGAGAGTTAAAGGCGCAGTTAAAGGACTTGCTGGATAAGGGCTTCATTAGGCCTAGCACTTCACCTTGGGGTGCGCCAGTCCTATTCATGCGAAAGAAAGATGGGTCATTACGGATGTGTATCGACTATCGATAGTTGAATAAGTTTACCATAAAGAACAAGTATCCACTTCCAAGAATTGACGACCTGTTTGACCAACTCCAGGGTGCCAAGTGTTTCTCCAAGATTGACTTACGTTCAGGGTATCATCAGGTGAGGGTTAAGGAGAAGGATATTCCAAAGACGGCCTTTCGGACAAGATATGGGCACTTTGAGTTCTTGGTGATGTCGTTTGGGCTAACAAATGCCCCAGCAGCTTTTATGGATCTCATGAATACTGTATTCAGGCCCTATCTTGATATGTTCGTGATTTTATTCATTGATGACATTCTGGTGTATTCTCGTTCGGAGGAGGAACATGCGGGCCACTTGCGGATAGTATTACAGATGCTTCAAGATCGTAAGTTATATGCTAAGCTCGCGAAATATGAATTCTGGCTGAACTCAGTAGCATTCCTTAGCCATGTGATATCTGACGAGGGTATTAGTGTCGACACTCAGAAGATTGATGCAGTAAAGAATTGACCGAGACCTACAACACCATCAGAAGTCTGTAGCTTCCTGGGGCTAGCAGGATATTATAGGCGGTTTGTAGAAGGAGTTTCCTCTATATCAGCACCATTGACTAAGTTAACACAAAAAGCTACCAAGTTCCAGTGGTCTAACACTTGTGAACGTAGTTTTCAGGAGCCGAAGGATCGATTGACATCCGCACCGGTGCTCACTCTCCCTGAAGGAACAGAAGGATATGTGGTATATTGTGATGCCTCAGGTATAGGTTTGGGGTGCGTGTTGATTCAGCATGGGAAGGTGATTTCATATGCATCAAGACAGAAGAAGCATGAAAAGAATTATCCAACCCATGATTTGGAATTGGCTGCAGTAATATATGCTTTGAAGATATGGCGGCACTACTTATACGGCGTCCATGTTGACATCTACACAGATCACAAGAGTCTACAATACATCTTCAAGCAAAAAGAGTTGAATTTGAGGCAGCGTAGGTGGCTTGAATTACTGAAAGACTACGACATCGAGATATTGTATCATCCCGATAAAGCCAATGTTGTGGCAGATGCTCTCAGCCGTAAGTCAATGGGAAGCTTAGTACATATTGATGCAGGTAGATGGGGTTGACTAAAGAGCTTCATCAGCTAGCCAATATGAGAATCAGATTGTTAGACTCTGATGACGGAAGTGTTACTGTACAGAATACATCAGAATCATCTTTGGTAGCCGAGGTAAAAGCATGGCAATATGAAATCCTATCTTACTAGGATTGAGAGAGAACATTCAACATTATAAAATTATGGCTTTTGAGATCGGAGGAGATGGGGCACTGAGATACCAGGGCCGATTATGTGTGTCGAATGTGGCAGGGTTGCGAGAAAAGATTATGAATGAAATTCATCAATCCCGATATTCCATCCATCCTGGCTCAACAAAGATGTATCATGATGTCAAGGAGCAGTATTGGTGGGATAACATGAAAATATTCTATTGTAGAATTTGTAGCCCAGTGTCCCAATTGTCAACAAGTAAAGATAGAACATCAGAAACTCGGTGGATCGCTTTAGAATAGAGAGATTCCGACCTGGACATGGGAGGTGATTAATATGGACTTCGTTATTGGATTACCTCGATCTTATCATAAGTTTGACTCTATCTGGGTGATAGTTCATCGACTTACAAAATGTGCTCATTTTCTGCCGTTAAGACAACTTACTCGGCTGAAGATTATGCGAAGTTGTATATCAAGGAGATTGTTAGGCTTCATGGTGTGCCGGTATCTATTATATCATATCGAGGAGCTCAATTTACGGCTAACTTTTGGAGGTCTTTTCAGAAAGGTTTAGGCACACAGGTGAATCTCAGCACTGCATTTTATCCGCAGACTGACGGACAGGCTGAATGTATCATTCAGACATTGGAAGATATGCTACGAGCATGTGTTCTAGATTTTAAGGGAAATTGGGATGACCATCTTCCACTCATAGAATTTGCCTACAATAATAGCTACCATTCCAATATTAAAATGGCCCCATATGAGGCACTATATGGGAGGAGATGTAGATCACCAGTTGGATGGTTCGAAGTCGGTGAAACAGAATTATATGGGCCAGATTTGATTCACCAAGCCATTGAGAAGGTAAAAGTGATACAGGAACGATTGAGGACGGCACAAAGCATGCAAAAGTCTTATTCCGATGTCCGACGTCGTGATCTAGAGTTTAAGGTTGGTGATTGGGTTTTCCTGAGGATCTCACCAATGAAGGGTGTTATGCATTTTGGGAAGAAAGGTAAGCTGAGTCCAAGGTATATCGGTCCGTATAAAATGCTTCAACAAATTGGACAAGTTGCTTATGAGTTAGAATTGCCATCCGAATTAGAATTTGTCCACCTGGTATTCCATGTATCTATGTTGAGAAAATGTATTCCCTATCAAAGATGTTCAAGTTACAGAGGATCTATCATATGAAGAAGTGCCAGTGGCTATATTAGATCAACAAGTCCGCAAGCTGAGAACAAAAGATGTAGCTTCTGTCAAAGTATTGTGGAGGAACAAGAATATGAAAGAAATGACAGGGGAAGTGGAAGAAGAGATGAAGTCTAAATACCCTTACCTATTCCAGAATGATAATAACAAGGATGTTGGTGGAACGCAAGATACATTGTAAATATGAAACGGCTTTATGAGGTAAGCAATAACTCGAGAACACTTTTCCTTAATACAAAATGGTGATATGTAAATAATGTCCATGTCCATAATGCTTTGTGTAGCCTTGTGAGGGCATACTTTGAGCTTCACTGCTTGCAAATTTTGCTAGTGACCATTTTATAGGGGAAAATTGACCAAAAATTTCCATTGGAATCCACGATGATTTGGACTCCCCATAAATCCTTACATTCGAGGACGAATGTTCCTAAGGGGGGAGGGTGTTAAAACCCATATACACACACATTAGTTCATGCTATATGTTAGTTAACACAAATCCAAGAAGGAATTATCCTTGATATGATAAGAAGTTAATCTGATTGATCTTAAGTGATACATGGGTGCATAAGGGTGATTAACAAGTATTAGAAGTTAAACGAATCAAGGATGTTGTAACTCATACTTTTAGATAAACTTATAGATGCTTAATATACTTAGGAGATCATGTTTTAAGGTATTTGAATCATATAATATCCGTGTCATAAGTCTTGAAGTCAAACGAGTTATGAAACAAAAATCGACAAAAGTTGTCGCAACTTAGGTTCATAGTTTTACTTAAACTTTATGTCAAATATTATTAAGATTTTTTCCCAATATACTTGGAATTACGGGGTGATATACCTACCAAATTGAAGATCTATGAGTATAGTTTCCAACGCATTAAACTATTTATCAAAACGACATTGGAATAAAGAGATATAGACATTTTCGTGAGACTGCACAAGCTGCTAGGTGACAAGTAGGTGGGCCAGCTACTTGGTTAAATGACGGCCCAAAAGAGGCATCTTCGGGTCAGAAAAGGAGCCCATTAAAAGGCTTATCTTCTACAATATATCCCCCATTATATTTTACAAAGAACCAGACCTAAAACCCTGCAAACTTCCTCCCAAAAATTATCCACAAACCTTAATTGATTTTCCCTCTCTTTCAAGTTCAAATTGGGGGTAACCACTAGAGTTTGAAGAACCAAGATAAAGGCTGAGTTATCCAACAAGTAAGGTGAGTTTACTGCTATATTTCATACATTTATTCTGCTGTTAATTCATTGTAATTCATTATATACACGTAAGAACTCACGGGACGGTGATCGGAAGCCGTGAGTTCAGGTTATTCACTTATAGCAGACTGTTTTGTGGACTGTTTTGTGTTGATGTTGGGCTGCATTTTTTATTACTGTTTTGTGGAGTTTTGGAGGAGGAAGGGTGTGGAAAAACATCATATATATGTTGGTTTGTGTTCTGCTAGTTCTTCATAATATTTTTGGGTCCTTTGATAGGACTATAGTGGCCATCGTATATATGAAGTGATTAGGTTGTGTGTGGACTGTTTTGGGAGGCTCAATATGTTTATTATTGATGTTGTTTAGGCTATTTGGTGATTGTATTGAATGGTGTGAAGTCATATATATTGGGAGGTGCTGTCCGTTTCATCACAAAATAGGTTGTGGTTGGTACATAATAGTTGCGACGCTTAAACGTTAACAATAGTGTCATTTCTCCTATTGTAGACTAAGGAGTCGTGACGTTTGCATAGCTTGAGGTTGGGGCGGTATATACAAGGTATGTGAGGCTATCCCTTTCCTTCTTTTGCACGACTCCGATTGTACATAATGTAATGGACGAGCTTCCAAAGATACTCTACTCTTAGAAGCTAGCAGTACTTACATTGTTTTCCCTCTTATGGAACGATTGATGTTGATGTTGCTTCTCTTATTCTTATGTTATTAATCTTGTTGGTACTTCCTGATTCCTATAAGGTTCATAGTGAAGAGTTAATCCTAATAAGGTGTACATAGGATATCGACCTTACGTCACTCCGAAAGGTCTACAAGGTGTTTCCATGAGTCGAGCATGCACTATATATATGTATCTATTTTACTCTACCGAGTTGCGCTATAGTCGTCCGGGTACAGCACCTATTGTGCAACCACTGATCAGTTGGGTTTTACCGAGCTCCATGTGGCCGGGTACGATTTTACCGAGCCTTATAATGGCCGGGTACGTTTTTACCGAGCCTATTACGGCCGGGTACGATATGATGATGATGATGCCCACAGAGGCGTATGTTTTAAAAGATTATGTATTTATACATATGTATCATGCATTTCATGTCAGTAGCCCTCAGAGGTACTCAGATGTTTCAGGTTGTATATTCACTATCATTGCTTACATTATTGTTCGTATTTATTGTTCTCTGCCTTACATACTCAGTACTTTATTCGTACTGACGTCCTTTTATTTTTGGACACTGCATGTCATGCTGCAGGTTATGATAGACAGGTAGGTGCAGCTTCCCCATCACAGTAGGTTGTCCAGTTCAGCAGTGATTGGCGAGATCCCTTCTCCGGACTTGCCTTGGTCTTGGTATGCATTTTGGTTATAGACATTATGGGTATGTCGGGGCCCTGTTCCGACTATATTGCAGCACTTATGTTCCTTTAGAGGCTCATAGACAAGTGTCGACTCATGTATAGTTTGGTATGCCTTGTCGGCTGGTTTTTGTTGTATAGTCTTTCATTTTAGCGTGGTAGCTTGTACCATATGTATATAGTTTCTTGATTGTCTAGTCATCCCATGTTATGTAGGTTCATCCCATCATATTTTATTGTTGGTTGTCCATGATCCATGTTGTGACGACCCAAAGGGTCATCACCTGTTTCCTCATTTGTTCTACACTTCCGAGGCCTTGAAAACCTTATTCTATGTTGCCTCGATTTACGTGCATGATCCGGGTATGTAGCCAGAAAGATTTTGTGATAGAAAATATGAATTCCATGAAAACTTTGAAGAAAAATGATATTAATATTGATATGGTTGACTTCGGTCAATATTTTTGGAAAACGGACCCGGACCCGAGAACGGACGGTCCCGGAAGGTCCGTAGGAAAATATGGGACTTGGACATGCGTCCGGAGTCAAATTATGAGGCCTAGAGCCCACGTTATGAATTTTTTCGTGAAATTGTTTTTTCTATAATTATGAAAGGAAAATGAATTAAATAACCATGGTATCGGCCTCGTACTTTGGTTCTGACGCCCGGTATAAGTCTTAAATATTATATATGTGCTTTCTGCAAAGTTTGGTGACATTTGGATGTCGTTTGATATGTTTTGGACCTTGAGTTCCAAGTTTGAAAGTTTTGAAAACCAAAAGTACGAAAATCATGAACTTGAGGCTTGATTTGATAAAAACGATGTTATATTGGCGATGTGATCGCACGAACAAGTTTGTAATGTGTTTTTGGTGTTGTGTACATGTTTGGTTTGGAGCCCGGGGGGCTCGGGTAAAGATTTGATAGGCCGTTGGTTCAATTTCTGAATTTTAACACAGCTGGTTTTTCACCCAGCTGTTGTCTTCGCAATTGCGAAGATTCTCTCGCAATTGCGAGAGGTCCCAGGCTGACCTTGGTTCGAAAATGTGAACCATACTTAGCAAATGCGAAGTCTGCCAGAATCATGTCATGTTCGCAAATGCGAACAAAGGGTCGCAAAATGCGATCCTGGGCAGGGAAGTCCCCACCTTCGCAAATGCGAAGAATATCTCGCAAATGCGAGACTGGCAGACCTGGGCTAGAGTTTGCAAATGCGAACTTTCTCTCGCAAATGCAAGAACAGCAGACCCCAGCCCTGTAGCATTCGCAATTGCGATATCCGCAGCTGTGCAATTCTATACTTAAACAAATTTTTCAGTTCATTCTTCACTTTTTCAAAAACCCACACACTACAGACGAGCTCTCAATGCCAAATTCACTCCAAAGCAATTGTAAGTCATTTTTTACTTAATTCTTTCAATTCCTAACAACATTAAACATGTTTTTCAATAAGAATCAAAGATTTTCATGGTAGAAATCCATGTTTTTGGGTAGAACCTAGGTTTTTCATGAATTGGGCAATTGGCCCTCGAATTGAGGTCCAATTTTGAAACAAATCATATAATTGAACTCGTGGGGGAATGGGTAACCGGATTTTGATCTGAACCCTTAATTCCGACCACGTGGGGCCAGGGGCATTTTGGGAAATTTTGGGGTAAACTTTGAGAAAACTATTTTTAAGCATTCAAACTAAGTTAATTAGCATTTATTAATATAATGGAATCAATTGTGATTAGATTCGAGCTAGTTGAAAGCGGAAGTTCGGGGAAAAAGCAATAATTGAAGAGTAATTTGGACTTCGAGGCTAGAGGTAAGTGTTTGTTCTATCCTAGCTTGAGGGAATAGGATTATGTGCTATGTGCTATGTGATTGAGTGCGGTGTATGGGCTGTGGTGACGAGAATCCATACACTAGCGTCTTGCATGACCGTGAGTCGATGTTAATACTTGTTGTGAGACATAATTGAAGATAAATTGTTGAACCCTTGCCGGGTTGTAGAATTGTTATTGTTCTCCCTTGCCGGGACTTGTTGTGAAGTGAGATATTGATTGCCCTTGCCGGGACTTTGTACTGATGATTATTGTGTCCCTTGCCTGGACGGTTCATGAATTTACTATTTTCTTTCTCTGCCCTTAACTGTGATTGTTATTTGGGTGAGGAATAGTGATAATGCATGAAGGGTGATATCGTGCTTTGATTTATTGATTATGCACGAAGGTTAATGTCGTGCCATGTTATTGATTATGCACGAAGGTTAATGTCGCGCCATGTTATTGATTATGCACGAAGGATCATGCCGTGCCTTGTTATTGAACCATGTACTAAGGATCATGTCGTACCATGGATGTAAGGATGAGAGTAAAAGCACGAAGGGTGATGTCGTGCACTTTATTTGCTTATTGGGTGAGGATGAGAGTCAAAGCACGAAGGGTGATGCCGTGCAACTATTTGCCATTTCTTGAGTTGATATTACCTATTTTCCATTATACTTTGTTTTCCTTGTGGACTTATTAACTGTTGTTAATTGTTGAGTTCTTCTAAGATATTCCTTGTTGAGCTATTACTTGATTATTTTCTCGTTATCTTGTGGTGTATATATATATAGAACTGCACAGGTTTATGTGGGTGTCTGGTCCTAGGCTTGTCACTACTTCGCCGGGATAGGCCAGGCACTTACCAGCACATGGGGTCGGTTGTGCTGATACTGCACTTCTGTGTGTTTTTGCACAGGTCCAGGTTTCGATCAGGAGCAGCAGTAGTAGATCTTTTGCGTGGGAGTTGATCATATTTGAGACCGAGGTAGCTTGCAGGCGTCCGTAGGCCCGGCGTCTCTTCCTTTTATTTATGTTATTAGCTGCAGTCTCCTTGTTCCAAGACAAACAGATTATGTTATATTTCTTTCAGACCTTTATGTGTAGTATTCATGTAGTAGTTCGTGAGTTGGTGACTCCGCATCTTGGGTAGAGGATTTTTGTATCATTTTACCTTGAAACTGCTTATTGCTATTTTTATAAAGTCTTCCGCACTTGTTTAATTAAGGTTATGGTTTTGGTTGTTAAATTGAATATAAAATATTTCTAAAAATAGGATAGTGTGAATAAAGTGGCTTGCCTAGCTACCACGAGTAGGAGCCATCACGATCCCGATGTTGGGGGAAATCCGAGTTCGTGACAAGTTGGTATCAGAGCTCTAGGTTACATAGGTCTCACCACTCACGAACAAGCTTAGTAGAGTTTGAGAGGTAGGTACGGAGACGTCCGTACTTGTCCTCCAGAGTCTATTGAGTTAGGAAAGAGTCTCTCATTTGTTCTTTCTTGTCGTGCGATTTGTTCCTCAAATACTGATTAAACTTCTACTCTGTCCTTTCGTAGATGGTGAGGACACACGCTTCTTCGTTCACTGACCAGCAGCTCGAGCCCCAGGCAGCTCCCGTGAGGGGCAGGGGCCGAGGCCATATCGGAGGCCGTGGTAGGGTTAGAGCTCAGCCCCCGACAGCTATTCCAGAGGTGGAGCCTCATATTGAGATTGACGAGGAGGTTCCAGTCCCAGCAGCTCCAGTGTGGGCCCAGCTCAGGTCCCAGGAGAGGCCTTATTTACCCCGGATCTTCGGGAGGCTTTGGTCGGGATAGCGGGTTTTATGGACAGCGTTGCCAGAGCAGGGTTATTACTAGTTGCACCAGCCACTTCTCAGGCTGGAGGAGGGGCCTAGACTCCTATTGCTCGTACTCCGGATCCAGTAGCTCCTCAGCCTCAGGCACCAGTGGTTCAACCAGCTGTGGCCACTCAGTCAGGTACCACCGCTCAGGCCAGAGATGGGGCGACCATGACTTCTGATTCTTTATAGAGGGATTATTGTTTGACTCGACCAGCAGGGTCCCCGGCTTTATCATGGGATCAGTTTGCAGAGTTATTTCCGGAGAAGTTTCTCCCTGTTACTCAGCGGGATGCACTTCGGAGGCAGTTTGAGCGCCTCCAGTAGGGCACTTTGACTGTCACTCAGTATGAGACGAGGTTTGTTGATTTGGCACACCATGCAGTGGTGATACTTCCCACAGAGCGGGAGAGGGTCTGCAGGTTCATAGATGGGCTTAATCAGCCAATTAGACTTCAGATGGCTTTGGGAGTGGGGAGTGATATATCATTCCAGGAGGCAGCTAATGCAGCACGTAGAGTTGAGATGGCTCTTGCTCGGGGAGGTGGTTATTCTTCAGACAAGAGTGCTCGTCATTCAGGCAGGTTTAGTGGTTCTTCTTCTGGTGGCAGGGAATCTTTTGATAGGGGCCAGTCTTCTAGGCCTTTCCATTCCGCCCTTCAGGCTTCATAGGGTGGACCAGGCGATCGTGGGTTTCGTGAGCAGTATTCAGATCAGTCTCCTATTAGTGCCTAGCCTCTTCAGAGTGTTCGTGGAGGCCATTCAGGTCATCAGGGCCAGCAGCCCCATCAGCCTAAGAGTTGCTACAGTTGTGGTGACCCAGGTCATCTTGTCAGAATGTGCCCTTGAGCGACGGGCAATACTCAGCAACGGGGCCCTCATCCCATGATTCAGGCCCCAGCTGACCCTCGGCCTGCCCAACCAGCTAGAGCGGGGGTAGAGATCATAGAGGTAGAGGTCGAGACCATAGAGGTGGAGACCGTCCAGCCAGAGGCAGAGGTCAGCCAGTTGATGATCGTCCTAGGGATGTAGCTTAGAGGGGAGGCGCTGATCCACAATTTTATGCTTTACCAGCCAGGCCAGAGGCACATGCATCAGATGTTGTGATTACATGTACCATTGTTGTTTGTGACAGAGGTGCTTCAGCATTATTTGACCCCGGGTCTACATATTCATATGTGTCTTCCTACTTTGCACCGTATTTGGCCGTAACTAGCTGTGCTCTGGATATTCCAGTTTATGTGTCTACCCAGTGGGCGACTCTATTGTAGTCGACCAGGTGCATCATTCGTGCGTAGTTATCTTTGGAGGTCTTGAGACCCGTGTTGATCTGTTGTTTTTGGACATGGTGGATTTTGATGTCATATTGGGGATGGACTGGTTGTCCCCATACCATGCTATTCTAGATTGTCTTGCTAAGACTGTGACCTTGGCTTTGCCAGAATCACCCCGACTAGAGTGAAAAAGTACCTCAAGCCACTCCGTTCGCACTGTTATTTCCTATGTTAAGGCTCGATGCATGGTCGAGTAGGGGTGTCTAGCTTATCTGTCTTATGTTCATGATTCCAGTGCGGAGGTTCCTACCATTGAGTCAGTCCCTATTGTACGGGAGTTTCCTGAGGTTTTCCCTTCAGACCTGCCGGGCATGCCACCCGACAGGGATATTAATTTCTGTATTGATCTGGCACCGGGCACTTAGCCCATCTCTATCCCACCCTATCGTATGGCCCCGCCGGAGTTGAAAGAGTTAAAAGATCAGTTGCAAAACCTTCTTGAGAAGGGCTTTATCAGGCCCAGTGTTTCCCCCTGGGGAGCACCTATATTGTTTGTGAAGAAGAAAGATGGCTCGATGCGGATGTGTATTGATTACCGGCAATTGAACAAAGTGACAATAAAGAATAAGTATCCACTGCCGAGGATCGATGATTTGTTTGACCATGTCACGACCCGGATTTTTCCCCCAATATCGGGATCGTGATGGCGCCTACTCGTGGTAGCTAGGCAAGCCACTATATTCATACTATCCTGTTTTTAACACAATTTTAATTAAATAAATGCGGAATACTTTATCGAAATGGAAATAACTAATTTCAAAGTGAAAATCATACTGAAATCCTCTACCCAAGACGTGGAGTCACCAACTCACAAACTACTATAGAATACTACACATAAAAGTCTGAAGGAAATATAACATAATTCTGTTTGTCTCGGAACAAAGAGACTACAGCTAATAACATAAATAAAGAGAGAGACGCCGGGCTTGCGGACGTCCGCAAGCTACCTCGGTCTCAAATATGATCAACTCCCACGCAATCGATTTACTGCTGCTGCTGCTCCTGATCGTAACCTGGACCTGTGCAAAAACGCACAGAAGTGTAGCATCAGCACAACCGACCCCATGTGCTGGTAAGTGCCTGGCCTATCCCGGCGAAGTAGTGACAAGCCTAGGACCAGACACCCACATAAACCCGTGCAATTCAATATATATATGTGTACCACAAAATAACAAGAAATAATCAAGTATTAACACAATAAGGAATATCTTAAAGAATTCAACAATTAACCACAATTAATAATTTCACAAGGAAAAACAAAGTATAATGTAAACACAAGTAATATCAATTCAAGAAATAGCAAGCAGTTGCACGGCATCACCCTTCGTGCTTTTACTCTCATCCTCACCAAATAAACAAATAAAGTACACGGCATCACCCTTCGTGCTTTTACTCTCATCCTCACATCCATAGTACGGCATGATCCTTCATACATGGTTCAATAACAGGGCACGGCATGATCCATCGTGCATAATCAATAAATAAACATAGCACGGCATTAACCTTCGTGCATAAATAAATAAACATGGCACGGCATCACCCTTCGTGCATTATCACTCTTCCTCACCCAAATAACAATCACAGTTAAGGGCAAAGAAAGAAACAGTAATTCATAAACCGTCCCATCAAGGGCAATCAATAATTATCTTCACAACAAGTCCCAACAAGGGAGAACAATAACAATTCATCCGTAATATATCTCAAAATAATCATTTTCCAACGACTCACGGTCATACTAGACGCCAGTGTATGGATGCTCGTCACCACACCCCATACACCGCACTCGATCACATAACACATAACACATAATCCTATTCCCTCAAGCTAGGATAGAACAAACACTTACCTCGAATGCTTATGAACAATTCAATCCGTGGAAAGGTCTTTTTCTTTCAACTTTGGCTCCAATCCAATTGTATCTATACACAATTGATTTAATATCATCAATTCTACTCAACAAACTAATTCTTAAGACCAAATACAACTTTTACAACATTTTGCCCGGAATAGTGAATTTCAACCCCGGGCCCACATGGTCGGAACTCGGGGTTAGAACCAAAATCCGGTTACCCATCCCCCCACGAGTTCATGTATATAATTTGTTTCAAAATCGGACCTCAATTCGAGGTCCAATTCCCCAATTTAAGAAAAACCTATTTTCTAACAAAAACAAGAATTTTACCACGAAAATCATTGATTTTTAATGAAAAACATGTTTAATGATGTTAGGAATTGAAAGAATTAAGTAAAAAGTGACTTACAATCATTTTGATGAAGAAGAAATCCTTGAAGAATCGCAAATGGGTGTTTTGGTTTTGTAAAAAGTGAAGAAATGACTGAAATTCGTGTTTTTCAGGTCTCTGTGTTCGCATTTGCGAACATGGGTTCGCAATAATTTCTGGAGTTTGAAAAATAAGCTAAGGCTGGGAAGTTCGCATTTGCGAACATTTGTTCGCATTTGCGAACACTGGCAATCAAAGGGATGTTCGCATTTGCGAACTAATGTTCGCATTTGCGAACACATGCTGTATAAGGCAGTGTTCGCATTTGCGAACAATGGTTCGCATTTGCGAACCAAGGTAGTATGGGGAATGTTCGCATTTGCGAACATTTGTTCGCATTTGCGAACATAAGCAGGCACTGGGGACCTTCGCAAATGCGAACAATTGTTCGCATTTGCGAACAAGGCTGGGTCAAAGGGGGCTTCGCATTTGCGATAAAGGTTCGCATTTGCGAGCCTTGCCTTACACCGTCCCCTTCGCAATTGCGAGAAATTCTTCGCAATTGCGAAGCCAACAGCTGGGTGAAAAACCAGCAGTTCAAAAATTCAGAATTTCATCCAACGGCCTATCAAGTCTTTACCCGAGCCTCCCGGGCTCCAAACCAAACATGTACATAACCTCAAAAACACATTATGGACTTGTTCGTGCGATCACATCGCCAATATCACTTCGTTTTAATCAAATCAAGCCTCAAACTCATGATTTTCATACTTTTGATTTTCAAAACTTCTTAACTTGGAACTCAAGGTCCAAAACATCTCAAACGACATCCAAATGTCACCAAACTTTACGGAAATCACATATATAATATTTAAGACTTGTACCGGGCGTCGGAACCAAAATACGAGCCCGATAGCAAGGTCAATTAACTTATTTCCTTTAATAATTACATCAAAAACAATTTCACATAAAAATTCATAACTTGGGCTCTAGGCCTCAGAATTCGACTCCAGACGCATGTCCAAGTCCCATATTTTCCTACGGACCTCTCGGGACCATCCAATCTCGGGTCCGGATCCGTTTACCAAAAATGTTGACCGAAGTCAACCATATCAATATAAATATCATTTTTATCCAAATTTCTCATAGAATTCATATTTTCTATCACAAAATCTTTCCGGCTACATGCTCGGATTGTGCACGTAAATCGAGGCAACATGGAATGAGGTTTTCAAGGCCTCAAAAGCTCGAAATGATTAATAAAATAAGTGATGACCCTTTGGGTCGTCACAATCTCCACCTCTAAAACAACCGTTCGTCCTCGAACGGACATGAGGTCAGGCTACCATAAGCTGAAGATCAGGGCGGCTGACATTCCTAAGACAGCCTTTCGCACTAGATATGGGCATTATAAGTTTTTGGTCATGTCCTTCGGGTTGACCAATCCCCCAGCAGCATTCTTGGAGTTAATGAGTTCAGGCCTTACTTAGATCTGTTCGTGATAGTCTTTATAGATGACATCCTGGTATACTCCCGTATCCAGGAAGAGCACGAGCAGCACCTCAGAGTGGTTCTTTAGACTCTGAAGGATAATCAACTATATGCCAAATTTTCGAAATATAAGTTCTGGTTGAGTTCGTTGGCATTTCTGGGCCACATTGTATCAGTGGAAGGTATTTGGGTGGACCCAAATAAAGATTGAGGCAGTCCAGAATTGGCCTCGACCAGCTTCAGTGACTGAGATTCGGAGTTTCTTGGGGTTAGCAGGTTACTACCGTCGATTTGTGGAGGGGTTTTCTTCTATTGCAACCCCGATAACCAGGTTGACCCAGAAGGGTGCCCAGTTCAAGTGGTCAGAGGAGTGTGAGGCGAATTTTCAGAAGCTCAAGATAGCCTTGACTACCGCACCAGTGCTGATACTACCTACAGGTGCAGGGCCTTATACAGTTTATTGTGACGCATCTCGTACAGGGCTTGGAGAGGTATTGATGCAGGATGGTAAGGTTATCGCTTACATTTCGAGGCATTTAAAAATACATGAGAAGAATTATCCAGTTCATGATCTTGAGTTAGCAGCAGTGGTTCATGCCTTAAAGATCTGAAGGCATTATCTATATGGTGTGATGTGTGAGGTGTACACTAATCACAAAAGCCTACAGTACTTGTTCAAGCAAAAGGAGTTGAATCTACGACAGCGGAGATGGTTAGAGTTGCTGGAAGACTATGATGTTACTATTCTATACCACCCAGGTAAAGCCAATGTGGTGGCCGATGCATTGAGTAGAAAGTCTGCCAGCATGGGTAGTCTTGCATTCATTCCGGTCAATCAGAGACCATTAGCTCTAGATGTCCAGGCCTTAGCCAACCGGTTCGTGAGATTAGACATTTCTGAGCCTAGCAGGGTGTTAGCCCGCACGGTCGCTCGTTCTTCTCTATTAGAGCGTATCCGTGAGAGGCAATTTGATTATCCTCATTTGCATGACTTGAGAGATACAGTACAGCGGGGAGGTGCCACGAAGGTAAATCTAGATTATGATGGGGTATTGAGATTGCAGGGTCGAGTTTGTGTGCCCAATGTCAAAGGGATTCGAGAGTTGATCGTAGCGGAGGCCCACAGTTCGCGGTATTCTATTCACCTGGGCGCCGCGAAGATGTACCAGGACTTACGGCAGCACTATTAGTGGCGCAGGATGAAGAAAGATATCGTTGCGCATGTCGCTCGGTGTCTAAATTGTCAGCAGGTGAAATATGAGCACCAGAGACCTGGTGGTGTATTCCAGAGGATTGATTTTCCCGAGTGGAAATAGGAGCGGATCACTATGGACTTCGTTACTGGACTTCCTTTGACTCGGAGGAAACTTGATGTTATTTGGGTCATTGTTGATTGGCTGACTAAGTCAGCACACTTTATTCCAGTATCTGTCTCCTACTCATCGGAGAGGTTAGCAGAGATTTACATTAGGGAGATTGTTCGACTTCATGGGGTGTCGGTATCTATTATCTCCGATCGGGGTACTCAGTTTACCTCGCGGTTCTGGAGAGCGGTCCAGCAGGAGTTAGGCACCCAGGTTCAGCTGAGTACAACTTTTCATCCTCAGACAGATGGTCAGTCCGAGAGGACTATACAGATTCTAGAAGACATGCTTCGAGCCTGTGTCATTGATTTTGGAGGCTCGTGGGACCAGTTTCTACCATTAGCGGAGTTTGCCTACAATAACAGCTACCGGTCCAGCATCTAGATGGCCCCGTACGAGGCATTATATGGTAGGCGATGTCGATCTCCAGTCGGATGGTTCGAGCCGAGAGAGGCTCGGTTATTGGGTACAGACTTAGTTCAGGAGGCCTTGGATAAGGTCAAGACTATCCAGGAGAGATTGCGTTCAGCTTAGTCCAAACAGAAGACTTATGCGGATCATAAGGTTCGAGATGTAGATTTCATGGTTGGTGAGCGAGTATTGCTCTGAGTGTCGCCTATGAAGGGCGTGATGAGGTTTGGGAAGAAGGGCAAGCTCAGCCCTAGGTATATTGGCCCATTTGAGATTTTAGACCGAGTGGGAGGAGTGGCTTACAGACTAGCTTTGCCGCCTAGCTTATCAGTCGTGCATCCGGTTTTTCATGTATCTATGCTTCGGAGATACCACGGCGATCCCACACATGTGTTAGACATCAGTACTGTCCAATTGGACAATGATCTATCCTATGAGGAGGAGCTAGTGGCTATTCTAGACCGGCGGGTTCGACAATTGAGGTCGAAGAGTTATCCTTTTGTGCGTGTTTAGTGGAGAGGTCAGCCTCCTGAGGCATCGACCTGGGAGTCCGAGTCTGATATGCGGAGCCGCTACCCTCATTTGTTCCCCGACTCAGGTACTTCCTTCTCTTGTCCGTTCGAGGACGAACGGTTGTTTTAGAGGTGGAGGATGTGACGACCCAAAGGGTCATCACCTGCTTTCCTCATTTGTTCTACACTTCTGAGGCCTTGAAAACCTCATTCTATGTTGCCTCGATTTACGTGCACGATCCGGGTATGTAGCCAAAAAGATTTTGTGACCGAAAATATGAATTCGATGAAAAATTTGAAGAAAAATGATATTAATATTGATATGGTTGACTTCGGTCAACATTTTTGGTAAACGGACCCGGACCCCAGAACGGACGGTCCCGGAAGGTCCGTAGGAAAATGTGGGACTTGGACATGCGTCCGGAGTCGAATTCTAAGGCCTAGAGCCCAAGTTATGAATTTTTTTGTGAAATTGTTTTTGCTGTAATTATTAAAGGAAAATGAATTAAATGACCATGGTATCGGGCTCGTATTTTGGTTCCGACGCCCGGTACAAGTTTTAAATATTATATATGTGCTCTCTGCAAAGTTGGGTGACATTTGGATATCGTTTGATATGTTTTGGACCTTGAGTTCCAAGTTTGAAAGTTTAGAAAACCAAAAGTATGAAAATCATGAACTTGAGGCTTGATTTGATGAAAACGATGTTATATTGGCGATGTGATCGCACGAACAAGTTTGTAATGTGTTTTTGGTGTTGTCTACATGTTTGGTTTGGAGCCCGGGGGGCTCGGGTGAAGATTTGATAGGCCATTGGTTCAATTTCTGAATTTTAACACAGCTGGTTTTTCACCCAGCTGTTGTCTTCGCAATTGCGAAGATTCTCTCGCAATTGCGAGAGGTCCCAGGCTGGCCTTGGTTCGCAAATGCGAACCATACTTTGCAAATGCGAAGTCTGCCAGAATCATGTCATGTTCGCAAATGCGAACAAAGGGTCGCAAATGCGATCCTGGGCAGGGAAGCCCCCACCTTCACAAATGCGAAGAATATCTCGCAAATGCGAGACTGGCAGACCTGGGCTAGAGTTCACAAATGCGAACTTTCTCTTGCAAATGCGAGAACAACAGACCCCAGCCCTGTAGCGTTCGCAATTGCGAACAATCCACAGTTGTGGAATTCTATACTTAAATGAATTTTTCAGTTCATTCTTCACTTTTTCAAAAACCCACACACCACACACGAGCTCTCAAGGCCAAATTCACTCCAAAGCAATTGTAAGTCACTTGTTACTTAATTCTTTCAATTCCTAACAACATTAAACATGTTTTTCAATAAGAATCAAAGGTTTTCATGGTAGAAATCCATGTTTTTGGGTAGAACCTAGGTTTTTCATGAATTGGGCAATTGGACCTCGAATTGAGGTCCGATTTTGAAATAAATCATATAATTGAACTCGTGGGGGAATGGGAAACCGGATTTTGGTCTGAACCCCGAATTTCGACCACGTGGGGCCAGGGTCATTTTGGGAAATTTTGGGGTAAACTTTGAGAAAACCATTTTTAAGCACTCAAACTAAGTTAATTAGCATTTATTAATATAATGGAATCAATTGTGATTAGATTCGAGCTAGTTGAAAGTGGAAGTTTGGGAAAAAACCTATAATTGAAGAATGATTTGGACTTCGAGGCTAGAGGTAAGTGTTTGTTCTATCCTAGCTTGAGGGAATAGGATTATGTGCTATGTGCTATGTGATCGAGTGCGGTGTATAGGTTGTGGTGACGAGCATCCATACACTGGCGTCTAGTATGACCGTGAGTTGTTGTTGATACTTAATGTGAGACATAATTGAAGATAGATTGTTGAACCCTTGCTGGGTTGTAGAATTGTTATTGTTCTCCCTTGCCAGGACTTGTTGTGAAGTGAGATATTGATTGCCCTTGCCAGGACTTGTTGTGAAGTAAGATATTGATTGCCCTTGTCGGGACTTTGTTGTGATGATTATTGTGTCCCTTGCCGGGACGGTTCATGAAATTTACTGTTTTCTTTCTCTGTCATTAACTGTGATTATTATTTGGGTAATGAAGAGTGATAATGCACGAAGGGTGATGCCGTGCTTTGATTTATTGATTATGCACGAAGGTTAATTCCATGACATGTTATTGATTATGCACGAAGGTTAATGTCGTGCCATGTTATTGATTATGCACGAAGGATCATGACGTGCCTTGTTATTGAACCATGTACGAAGGATCATGACGTACCATGGATGTGAGGATGAGAGTAAAAGCACGAAGGGTGATGCCGTGCACTTTATTTGCCTATTGGGTAAGGATGAGAGTAAAAGCACGAAGGGTGATGCCGTGCAACTATTTTCCATTCCTTGACTTGATATTACCTGTTTTCCATTATACTTTGCTTTCCTTGTGGACTTATTAACTGTTGTTAATTGTTGAGTTCTTCTGAGATATTCCTTGTTGAGCTATTACTTGATTATTTTCTCGTTATCTTGTGGTGCATATATATATATATATAGAACTGCACAGGTTTATGTGGGTGTCTGGTCCTAGGCTTGTCACTACTTCGCCGGGATAGGCCGGGCACTTACCAGCACATGGGGTCGGTTGTGCTGATACTGCACTTCTGTGCGTTTTTGCACAGGTCCAGGTTTCGATCAGGAGCAGCAGCAGTAGATCTTTTGCGTGGGAGTTGATCATATTTGAGACCGAGGTAGCTTGCAGGCATCCGCAGGCCCGGCGTCTCTTCCTTTTATTTATGTTATTAGCTGCAGTCTCCTTGTTCCGAGACAAACATATTATGTTATATTTCTTTCAGACCTTTATGTGTAGTATTCATGTAGTAGTTCGTGAGTTAGTGACTCCACGTCTTGGGTAGAGGATTTCAATATCATTTTACCTTGAAACTACTGTGAGCACGTGATTTTTGCCTGGCATGAAAATTACTCCCAAAAAATTCAAATAAAATAATATTTTTTGTTTTTGTGTGCGATTTTTTGTAAATTTTCTTTAATTATTATCGTTTGCATTTTGTTTTTGTGAGATTATGTGTTAAATTGATGTTTGTGTTGTGTTTACATTTTTGAGTTGTATTTTTTAGAGTAATTAAGTTTGTTTTTATAATAAATAAAATACATATATATATATATATATATATATATATATATATATATATATATATATATATATATATATATATATATATATATATATATAACGCGCTTTACATTTTAGCATTTAAAGGTCTAGCTTGTGTGATCTACTTTAATTAGTATTTGTTTAGGTTGGTAATTGTTAGTATAACTAGTAATAGTATAATTTGATTTTTGTAATGTAATTAGAATTTTGTTTTAATAAAAAATTGAGATTTAAAATTAAAAGAGAAGAGAAAAGGAAATAATTAAGAGGAAAATCTGATTTGGGCCAGTCTTTATTTAAAACACCCGGACCACATGTTTATTACCCAAAGACCTCTCCAAATCAACCCAAACCCAATCCAAACCCGCCCAACAACCTTGACCTGACCCAAGCCCAATAACCAAATGACCCCTCCCCCCCATTTCATTTTTTGTTCATTCTATTCTTGAATACCCAAGAGAACAAAAATTAAAACCCTAGCCGTTTCTCCTTCTTCTCCTACAGCCGGCGGCGTCCAACCGACCACCATCATCCCATAGCCATCGTCGAGCAACTGTCGCCCGCCAGCCACTACCTCCATCCCCATCGTCCATCCTCTCCAACCTTCATTACCCCGTCGCAACGACCACAGCTCCCTTCGCACCACCGCAACGACCACAGCCACCTTCGAACCACCAACCTCCCCTGCCCGTCCCTTCTTTTTCTTCGACAACCAACGCCGACAGGTGCAAAACCAGCGACCCCTCGCCAGAATCGTTCTCCAAACCATCAAGCCCCAAAACCAAGTTGCAAGAACCCTAAATTTCGAAATAGGGATTTATTTTCGGATTTTTTAGAAAAATTGGGGTCTAATAGACCTTAATTGATTTGTTTTCGCTTGAAAACATTTCAATTAAGGTCCGTTCGATTCCGAATATGAAATTCATTTTTTCGGCCGCTGCCTTGTTTCGAATTTTTCAAAGGTATTGTTTTCTTTCCTTTATCTCTTTGTTTATTTTATTTGTTGTGATTATGGTTGTCCGTTTGTTGTAATTTTCTATTTTTTCCTCATCTGTTTGGGACCCTTTATTTGGTCGGCTTGTTATTTCCCTAATTCTTTGTTGTAAATGTGTCGTTATATGATACGCACTCGTTTCGATTAGCGTCGTCGAACATTTGGTTTCGTATTTCTTTCATTTTTCGGCCTAAATACTATGAATTGTGATTTTGTTTGTCGACTTTATGTTATCCATTATACAAGTTATAATCGACCGATTGAATGTCGTCGATTAGTTTGTAAGACTGTTTGTTAGAGCATTTGGACAGAATTTGTATCGCGAATTTGATCCGATACGATTTTGGTTGGTTATGTTCTTGAATTAGGAAGATGGATTGGTTATAGCTGTTCAAAGTTTAACTTAAGTAGACTGCTGAATGGTACTTAATACACCCTTAAAGTAGTGAATAAACTAATTAAAGGGGGCTGCCCATTTGTTGAAATCACAGCCTGTTTAAGCAAGAATCATTTGAGTTTAAATTGAAAATGTGCACTGCACATGAAAAAAGTTAATGAACCTGCAGGACAACTAAGTATTTCACTAAGTCTTTAAAACTTTAGAGTTTTTAAATGAAAATCATGCTTAAAACAGTGTTGAAATGTGCTGGACAGATCTGGAAATAATTAAATAGGTTGATGTTTTGAGCCCTGAAGGCTATAAAACTCACTGGAAAAATAGAGATAGGGGAGACCTTTTGAATAAGAGATTTTCAGATAGTCTTACACTTTGAAAGCACAAAGTTTTCTTCTGTTATACACAGCTGAAACTTTAAAGAAAACCCCACTGATTTTTTTTCGGAAAAGAAAACAGACCTTGAATTGGATCATACTACTATACTGCCTTCCCTGTTTTGGTCTCTTTGCTTCCAGTTCATAGTTTCTAATCGAACTAACTTCTTTCTTTTCTCAAAAGATCAGAACAGTTTGTTTGTGAAGCTTCAATTGTACGAAAGTTTTTTTAAGCTATTTGGAGTTTGTCTTGTTACTGTCCAGCCTTTAAGTTTACCATTGGGATTGCTCTTAATCTTTACTCGGATTAAATCACTCTTGGGATTCCTAGTTTTTCTTTGGTTGCTGTTTTCTGTTGGACCTTTACTGAGACCTGTTGTTGGCTGTTGTTTTGCTATTGCCTAAAATAGTTCACTTGTCTCTCTCCCTGTTTTCGAATTCCAGGTACACATTCTCAAGATTGACTTTATGTACATTCCAAATTGAAAAAAAAAATGCAGAAATGAAAGGCTCACTTATTCACCTTTTTGAAATGTGTGTGTTCAAGTTGTTATATTAGAATAGATCATAGTTTATTTGCATTTTGTTTAGGCTTACTTTAGAATTGTGTTTATATTGCCTAATTGGACTAAAAAATCAGATCGTATAACTTAGATTGTTAAACTTCGGTATTTGATATTCATTTTTAGTAGTCTCTATGCAATCTAATTGGATTTTCATGATTATTGTAGAATAATTTCATTGGTTCCGACTTGAGTAATGTTAGTTTTAATCAAAAAAAAAAGTGATTAGTATGACTTGCTTTGAAAATTAAGTTCTCAGTTCGATTATTTTTGAGTTGATCATTTCCTGTCATTAGTGATCATCTTAGTTTAATCATATTGATCTTATGATTTTAGTAAGTATTGATTAGGATCTAAACAAATTGAAATAAATGGTGTAGTAATCTTTTAATTAAAGTTCCGTTTTAGTTAATACTTGCCAATGATTATAGCTTGATAGTCTATTTTTTGGATTGCTTAGTTTATGCTAATTAACAACCATGTGCTTGAACAACCCTTCAAGATCTGGGCTACTTAATCTTTTTGTTTGGACTGATGGGTAGCCCAACGTGATAGGAACCCAATCCGATATTTTTTTTTTTGGTTAATTGAAATATGGGTAATAGATTGCTTTGCCAAGCATTGATGGAATTAATTCTAATTGTAGAAATAACCATGTGTACCTTAGTAAGTATCTACCCATAGGTGCGTTTTGTATTTATCAAATAAGCAATATTACTTGTAGACACGGTCGCGTGACATGATTTTTATGCGCCAAAAGAAAAGAGCATACGCACGCGTAATTCAACTCTTTAATCACGAATAATTCGAGTAATTTAAAAGCGGTTTAAAGTTTAATCAAAGCATGTAATTTACAAACATGTATTAACATCAGATATTTTTTAGCCATATATAATAATTGAAGCGACCGTGCTAGAACCACGGGATCTGAGGGTGCCTAACACCTTCCCTCGGGTCAACAGAATTCCTTACTTAGAATTTCTGGTCCGCAGACTTCATTTGGAAAGTCGAAATTTCCTCGATTCGGGATTTAAATAAATCGGTGACTTGGGACACCTTAATCTATTCCAAGTGGCGACTCTGAAATAAATAAAATAATCCTGTTTCGAACATTATCACTTAAATTGGGAAAACTCCCTTACGCTTCTACCCCCGGGTAGCGTGCGCGCCAAAGTGAGGTGTGACAGCTCTGGCGACTCTGCTGGGGACACAGACCCAGAACCACTGGTTCAGGGTTTAAGAATTCGAGCTTTGAATAATTATTTTATTTGGCTTATTTATTATCTGATTTTATTACATGTTTATATTTGATATGCTAAATGTTGCTTTACCGCTTTGATATTTTGTGAAACTGTATATAAATTGTGCCGATACTCATTTTTTTTTCTTTTTCTTATGAGTCTTTTGAAATATAATACCGGGCATTTGCTGGACATAGCCCGTTTTTCTCAAGATAGTTGTGGTGCTTGGCACCCGGTGAAGGATTTTGTAGTCACACATGTTTAGGCGGAGAGTTTTGTCAATTAAGCCGGAAAGCCATGCTACCGGTGCACCGACACTCTTCGGCTCGAGTTGTCCGCTCGAGTTAAAGCCGGTCTAGACACTTTTTCAACAGGATGATGACTTAGAATAACAAAACCTTATGCCGGATCCCCGATAGGAACGTTTATTTGCATCATGTGCATATTTGACTTAGGAGGCTCAACACGGGGGTTGGGCCTGTCTAAGACAGGTGTACCTGAAACAAAAAAGACCAACTTGTTGCATCTTTTTGTGTGCATTTATTTGTTTCGATCTTACATGCCGACCGGTTTGTTAAAAAGAGGAAGAAGTGGAAAACGTCAGGGTATATAGTCAAAATAGTTTTATGGAAAATAGTTAGTTCTTTGAAAATAAATTCTGAAAAAAAAAATGCAAAAAAAAAATTCCAAATAAATTTTCTTAATTTTACGAAAATAGTTAGTTCTTTAAAAATAAATTTTGAAAAAATACAAAAAAATTTCCAAATAAATTTTCTTAATTTTACGAAAATAGTTTAGTTTCTTTGAAAATAATTTTGAAAAAAAAAATGCAAAAAAAAAAAAAATTCAAATAAATTTTCTTAGTTCCTTTAAAAATAATTTGTTTTAGAAATGCTGTTTAAAAATAGTTTGTTTTCTTTTCTTAAACTGATTTAGTTCTTTTATTCTCGAACTACGTAAGTTTGATTCTCACCAAACATAAGATACGTAGGCAACCCATATCGGGCTCAACTAATACTGATTTTTTTAAGGAAAACAATAATAAAAATATTAGAATTAGGATTTTTGGTTTTGAGTCGAGAGTTAGGAAATTTTGCAAAAATAGCCAAACGCCTCAAAAGGGTCGTCGGAGGACTAATTTCGCAAAACGGAATATAGACATCACGCTGGTATCCTGTTATACAGCCTTCAAATCTTCTTCAAGTGCTAAAAGGCCGTATTAACAAGACTCGTTTTTTTACATAATGAAAAAAAATATATATAAAAAATAATAAAAAAAAAATTTTGAAAAAAAATCTTAAGTTCATTTTTATCTTTTCTAGGATCAGCATGACTTCCTCGCAATGAATCGGCCAGAAAAGGGCAAGAGACGAAATGCCGCCCATGTTCATGGTCCAAGACAAGACCCCAGATCGGCTCAGTAAATGGTGGACTAGTTTCTCGGCTTGGGAAAGAAATCAAGTTCACAAGCACCTCAAGTTTCTTCCGGACATCATGATGATAAAACCGGACAAAAATGTGATCAAAGCATTAGTGAGTTTTTGGGACTCAACAAGCAATGTGTTCAGATTTCGGGACTGCGAAATGACACCCACTTTGGAAGAATTGGGCGGACTCACAGGACTCGGAAGAGATTTGCACAAGATGAGACCTGCAGCTCCTAGGCAGATGGGTGTAAATAATTTCTTGAAAAAGTTATGTCTCCGGCGGGTTCCTATGGGTTGTTTGGAGAACGGTTGGGTGCCACTGGATTATCTCTACGACAGATTTGATGATAAGAATGGGTTCGCGAAATTCTCAAATACTAAATTTGTCAACCAGTTGAATTATGACGTCTGGGGAGACTTAAGGATTTATGCCTTTATGATCGCTTTTTGGGAACCATGGTTTTTCCCGAACGTGGCGGACGCATCAGAATCCGTTTGGCTGCGGTGGTCTCATATCTACAGAGTAACGAGGAACACACTGTTCTTCCAATGATACTAGGAGACATCTTCTGGGCCTTAACTCGTTGCCAAGAAGGAAGAGATTATTTTGAAGGTTGCAATATCTTATTACAAATGTGGTTTGTAGAACATCTCTATCATCACCCAATTGTGATAAACTTCAACACGGATTGGCTGAATTATATTCGTTGTCATACAAACAGAGCCGCCCGTTGTAACCTTCCAGAAGATTTGAGGACTTGGCAAGAACTTCTCAACTCTTTAAGGGCAGATCAACTTACCTGGAATTATTATTGGTTCCCTTCTGCCAAAATCATGCATATGTCGACATATCGCCCATTCTACATACTAATGGGTTTCAGGGGTTTCCAACCATATGCCCCGCTACGTGTCATGCGGCAGTTGGGTAGAGAACAGAAAAGGCCCCCAATTGAGGATATGCGATCGTTTACATGGGAATTTGTGATGGAGGAGACCCCGAGGGAGACTTATGCACAGAAAGTATGGTTCGGTAGTCGACTCTCCGTCATCAACGAAATGGTTGCCGATCGAGAACGGGGAGAAGTGAGTCTCGCATATCTTGAATGGTTCCACAACCAATCAATGCCAGAGAAGAGGTCAGAAAGGTCAGTGAAGTATGCCGTAGATTGGGAGAAAGAGGTAGAAACCCGAGTAAAGGAAGCTAAACATGAGACAGCACAAGATTTCCAATCTTGCATTAACACTTTAAAAGAAGACAAGGGAATTTTGGAAGCTGCCGTGGATATACAACAAGCTGATTTTGATCGAGAAAGGGCCGGTTGGGAGCAGGAAAGAGAAGCACTCCGAACTCAGATTCAAGAGATGCAATTGGCCACAGAAAGGTCAAGGAGAAGTCGGAGTGATGAGATGTTGATAAACGATTTGGAAAGGAAAGCCTTTGAACACCAAGAAGACTTGGAGAAGGCAAAAGCGGCTTTAGTTGCAGTCCGGACAAAGTGGAAGAGAACAGCCCACCAAGGAGTGCTCCGTCTACAACAAGTAGAAAAAGATTATGATGCAATCATCGTTGATTTAAGAAAAGCAAATGCCGCTCTTAGAGAGCGAACTCTCAAGGCAAGTCCGGGATGCCAAAGCAGATAGAGACCGTTGCCACGACTTGATGGCACGGATGGAAAGACAAATAGATAGGCTCTTGGACCATATCTCCGGCAACGCTCAAGTCTTAGGGGCAAAGAACCGACACATAGGACAGCTGCTCAGAGAAAAAGACATGATCAGGACCAGGATCAATGAAACCGGACACTACATCACTATGAAGTGTTTGACTTGCGAACAAGTACCTCGGCCTGCCCTTTTCTCTTCAATCATGGAATGTGTCCACCAAGTCATGGCAGAATTGGGGAGTATACCGAAAGATCTCACACCAAGAACTGCAGCAAGGCCAAACAATGCCCCCCGGGCGCAAAGATTCGAGGCGTTGGAACATGCTTAGAAGAGTCTGTTATTTTAGAGTCTGTTGTCCTTTTAAATGTTTTCTCCATTGTTGTTTTTTGCAAGTGTTTCAAGTTTGAAGTTTGTTGAAATAAAATTCATGAACATTTCATTCATATCATATGTCTATTGTTTTAGAACTACGCTCGGTCTGATTCACGCGGGGACGTGATACGTAGGCAATCCACATAAGATTCGACTACCACTAAAAAAAAAAAAAAAAAAAAATGGGGAGGCTAGTAACAATAAAGTTTTCAAGGATAAGAAAAAGAAAAGCTGGAATGACGCATGCGAGGAATACATGTAGAAATGGTTAATTGATTAGTGTATTGCATCCAAACGTGCAATAACATGCCTGTTAAAATTCAGTGAGCTAACACGTTTGTTGCAATTCCAGAAAAGTTAGCAGTTGACTTGACAGAGTATACTGGCCGATCACCCTTACCATACCGGATCAAAAGGTCCAATTCCAGCAAGCATGTCTAGTTCAGACAAAAGTATCGATGGGGAGAAAACAGAGATACAAATCATGAAAGAGGAGATGGACCGGTTAAGACAGCAAATGACAGAGATGCACCTAGCCTGGGCTAGGGGACAATCATCACCAAACCTTCCTACTCTTACACCAGCACCAGAGCGTCCGCCCATTGATCCCTCGACCAGTGCACCAATCTATCCTTATTATCAAGGGAAAAACCCATATACCTCCCCGGTTTTACTAGCCAGGCAAAATCCTCCTCCCTCGGTTACCCCTGTTTTTGTGGCACCTCCACCTGCTCCTTTACAAAAATCGTCCAGTGAGCCGCTTTTTCAAATCCACGACAATCATTGTTATTCTCCCGAGCCTACCTTTAAGGCTCCTGAACCGCATTCACACACCCCTCACTGGGATAACACGGCAGAACCGGAAAAGCACGTCAAAAGTTCGGAGCATGAGGAAGTTATTCGAAAGGTTAAAAGCCTGGAGCAGTCCTTCAGGAATATGCATGGTTTGGGTAACCAGGTCAGTGTCGCTTACAAAGATCTGTGTCCATTCCCAGATGTCCAGTTGCCAGCCGGGTTCAAAACGCCCAAGTTTGACTTATACGAAGGGCATGGTGACCCAGTAGCCCATCTTCGAGGTTTTTGTAGTAAAATGCGAGGAGCCGGAGGACGAGACGAGATTCTGATAGCTTACTTCGGTCAGAGTTTGGGGGGGTCTGCACTAGAGTGGTACACTAGGCAGGATCCAAGCAGATGGTTTACATGGGATGACTTGGCTCAAGCATTCATCGGCCAGTTCCAGTATAATCTTGAAATAATCCCCGATCGCTTATCATTGCTAAAGTTAGAGAAGAAACCCGCCGAAAGTTTTAGAGAATTTGGTTTCCACTGGAGGGAACAGGCAGCGAGGGTAGATCCGCCGATGAGAGAGAATGAAATGGTGGATTACTTCCTACAGACACTGGAGCCAACCTATTTCGGACATCTGGTGACGTCCGTGGGGAAGTCATTCACTGAGGTGATAAAGATGGGGGCTATGATCGAGGAAGGCTTGAAAGCTAACAAGATCATGAGTTATGCAGCATTGAAAGCCACCACTCAATCTATTCAAAGTGGCACCGGAGGGGTGCTTGGAAAAAAGAGGAAAGAAGAGGTCGCGGCAGTTGATTCTAGAGCATGGTTCAGGAACAGAGGCCCCGCACCCCAGTATAATTCGCCATAGCCCCACCAACAAAATTACTCTCACAATCTATACAGCCATCCACAACACTATTACCCAACACCAGATGCTCACTTCACCGTCCATCATGCCCAATCATATGCTCCACCTCCCGTCCAAGCACCATGGCGTGCGCCAAATCCACAAAATAATTACCCACCCCCAAGAGCCTATAGAAATCCCACGGGTGCGGGCTTTCGTCCGAATCAAGCTTTCAAGAACGACAGAGCACCAATGACGAAGACCTTCACTCCCTTGGGAGAGTCTTACAGTAGTTTGTTCCACCGTTTGAAGCAAGTAGGGCTGCTAAATCCGGTCGAGGCTAAGCTACCAAACCCTCTTCCAAAGAATCTGGACCATTCAATAAATTGTGCATACTGCTCAGGATGTCCGGGGCACGACACGGAAAAGTGTTGGAGGTTGAAAACAGCTATCCAGGAACTCATCGACACTCACCGAATTGAGGTCCAGACTCCAGCGGAGCCCAACATCAACCAGAATCCACTTCCAACTCATCATGAGACCAACATGATCGAGTTGGTATGGGTGGAAGGGGGAAAGGAGAAAACCTCTCAAACTGTAATGATGATCAAGTCTAGTGGAGTAAAAATGGAAAAGGGGCCAAGCCTTGATGAGTCACTCATCTGCAAGAAAGACGTACAAGAGGGGTTGGAAACAGAAAAGGGAAGTGTGAACAAAGTGCCTATGAGGTTAGAGGGAGTAAAAATAGTTGTACCAGGGGCAGCAACCAGGCCCGTTTTAACTGTAGCAGGTGTTCGAGTGGATCCTTTCATCATCAAGCCGGCAATACAGTTGCCAATAGCTGATAGCAGAGCTATTCCATGGAATTATGATCGGGTCATGACAACCTACAAAGGAAAAGAAGTTAAAGAGGAAGTCTACGAAGCGCAAGGGTTGACTCGTTCAGGGAGATGTTTTGCCCCTGCGAAATTAAGGAAGACTACTCCGGCAACACTAAAAAAGCCGGTAACTGACGAAGAGGCAGAAGAATTCCTGAAAAGATTAAGCTGCATGATTACTCTGTCTTAGAACAGCTGAAGAAGACTCCTGCACAAATCTCATTGTTGTCCTTGCTGATACATTCTGAAGAACATTGGCAAGCTTTGATGAAAGTTTTGAATGAGGCCCATGTACCTGATAAAATCTCTGTGAGTCATTTGGAAAAGATCACCAATAGGATCTTCGAAGCGAACCGGATCACCTTCACCGATGATGAGTTGCCCGAGGAAGGCACCGAGCACAACAAGGCTTTATATCTTACGGTAAAGTGTGAGGAGTCGGTGGTTACCAAAGTCCTAGTCGACAATGGGTCCAGTGCGAACATTTGTCCTCTCTCTACACTAAACAAGTTGAAAGTGGATATTGGCAGGATACGCAAGAACAGCATATGTGTCCGAGGGTTTGATGGAGGAGACAAGGCATCGGTCGGGGACATAGTGTTAATCTTGACAATCGGACCAGTGGAGTTCACCATGGAATTCCAGGTGCTGGACATGGTAGTTTCATATAACCTTCTGATAGGGCGACCGTGGATCTATGCCGCAAAAGCAGTTCCATCCAGCCTACACAAACTAGTCAAGTTTGAGTGGGACCAACAGGAGATCGTAGTCCATGGAGAGAACGATCTACAACCAGGCACCATCGTCCCCTTTGTTGAGACAGAAGAGGATGTTGGGCCATGGGTATACCAGATCTGCGATGTGGTATCCGCCAACCGAGTTCCGGAAGGGGAATGCATTCCCAATGACAGAATAATTACCGCAGACGTCATGGTGGCTCATGAAATGCTGAGAAACGGTTTCGTACCCGGCAAAGGTTTAGGTGCATCTCTGCAAGGAATCGTACAACCGGTATCTGTGGTCGAAAATGTGGGAACCTATGGCTTGGGATTCAAGCCGACATCAGAGGACATCCAGCGAGCCAAGAGGAATAAGTAGAAGACATGGGTGCTCCCGAAGCCTATTCCGCGTCTTTCCCGATCTTTTGTCAGGTCCGGGACAAGAGGACATCCGACGACAAAGGTTCCCAGTCCTATGGTTAGGCCAGACAAAGAGTTCTTAAGAAAGTTCGAGAACCTATTCGCAGACGTATGCATGCTAGAGGATGGCGAAGGATCCAGCCATGCCGATATACAGTTTGTGGGATCGAAAGCAAAGTTGAATAATTGGAAGGCTACTCATCTCCCTGTCCGGAAGGAGTCTTGGTAGTTTTGTTTTGGATTGTTTTCTTTTGAAATTTGGTGTTGGGATTGTCCCCGAAGTAAAATCCGTTTGTTTCAGTTCATTTTGATTTGAGTTCGCAAGTTTGTTTTTTCCTTGTACTGTTCCCATTAATGAAATTTTGTTCCTTTCGTTTCTAATTTTGTTTATTTTCCTTCTTTTTACTTTTTCTGAGCAGCTTTCTTTCAACTGATCTTAATGATATGGCGTGCTTAAAGATTAATCAACCCAGTCTAGAAAGTCAATCGGGTTTGGAAATAATAACGCATGAAATAAGAGGTGACGAGAGTGAACCGGAATACGACGATGATGAAGCCGTAGAAGAAATCGGTGAAGAATTAAGTCACTTCGAGGAAAAACCCAAACCAAATTTAAATGATATCGAGGCTGTTAATCTGGGGGACACAGATGACGTCAAAGAAACCAGAATAAGTGTCCATATTGAACCCAACCTGAGAGAAGAATTGATCAAAACACTCATGGAGTTTAGAGACATTTTCGCATGGTCGTACGATGTCATGTCAGGACTCAGCACTGACCTAGTGGTCCATAAATTGCCTATTGACCCGGCATACCCGCCCGTCAAACAAAACCTGTGGAAATTTAAGACGGAGATGAGTGTAAAGATCAAGGAGGAAGTAACCAAGCAGTTGCAGGCAAAAGTCATTCGTGTCACTCGATACCCTGAATGGTTGGCTAACGTAGTACCGGTGCCAAAGGAAGACGGAAAGATCGGAGTATGCGTGGACTATCGCAATCTCAACAAGGCGAGCCCTAAGGATAATATCTCGCTTCCCAATATCCATATCCTGATTGATAATTGCGCCGGACGTGAAATCGGATCCTTTGTGGACTGCTATGCGGGATATTATCAGATCTTGATGGATGAATAGGACGCAGAAAAAACGGCTTTTATGGGGGACTTATTGCTACTGGGTGATGCCGTTCGGTCTGAAGAACGCAAGGGAAACATACATGAGGGCGATGACTACTGTATTCCATGACATGATACACAAAGAAATTGAAGTGTACGTGGATGATGTGATCATAAAATCTAGACGTCAAGAAGACCATATTGCCAATCTCAGGAAGTTTTTCCAAAGACTTCGTAAATATGATATCAAGCTCAATCCGGCCAAATGCGCATTCGGAGTTCCGTCGGGAAAGTTGCTAGGATTCATCGTCAGCCGACGGGGCATTGAATTGGACCCATCCAAAATCAAGTCCATCTAGGAGTTACCCCCGCCAAGGAATAAAACAGAGGTAATGAGTTTGTTGGGAAAGTTAAATTACATCAGTAGGTTTATTGCTCAGCTTACAGCAACCTGTGAGCCCATATTCCGTCCGTTGAAGAAAGACGCTGCGATAGAATGGACGACAGAATGTCAGGAAGCGTTTGACCAAATCAAAGGGTATCTGTCAAACCCACCCGTATTGGTTCCGCCTGAACCGGGTAGACCCCTGATTCTTTATCTGACGGTTTTGGAGAATTCGTTCGGCTGCATACTGGGGCAGCACGATCTTACTGGCAGAAAGGAACGGGCCATTTACTACCTCAGTAAGAAATTCACGGTCACGAGGTCAAGTACACTCATTTGGAAAAGACATGTTGTGCTTTGACTTGGGTAGCCCAAAAGCTGAAACATTATTTGTCTTCTTACACCACTTACCTCATCTCGTGTTTGGATCCGTTGAAGTATATTTTCCAGAAGCCTATGCCTGCAGGGAGGTTAGCAAAATGGCAAATATTACTTACAGAGTTCGACATCATATATGTGACAAGGACGGCTATGAAAGCTCAAGCCCTAGCCGATCACTTAGCTGAGAATCCTGTTAATGACGGATACGAACCTTTGAGGACGTATTTTCCAGACGAAGAAGTACTGCAAATTGATGGGTTGGAGTTAACCGAGGATCCAGGGTGGAAGCTTTTCTTCGACGGAGCAGCGAACGCAAAAGGAGTCGGAATAGGGGTGTGCTTATCTCTGAAACGGGACATCATTATCATGTTACTGCTCAACTGCGTTTTGATTGTACCAACAATATGGCTGAGTACGAGGCATGCATCTTAGGGTTACGATTAGCGGTAGACATGGAAGTACAGGACGTCTTGGTCTTGGGAGACTCGGACCTTCTAGTACATCAGATTCAGGGAGAATGGGAAACCAGAGATTTGAAGCTTATCCCTATCGTCAATGTTTGCATGATCTGACCAAGCGTTTCCGATCAGTAGAATTCAGGCATATCCCAAGGATGCATAATGAGGTTGCCGATGCTCCGGCTACTTTGGCGTCAATGCTACATCACCCGGACAAGGTTCGTATTGATCCATTACATATTCAGATCCGGAATCAGCATGCTTATTGCAATATGATAGAGGAAGAGATGGATGGCGAGCCATGGTTTCATGACGTCAAAGAATACCTCAGGTTAGGAATATACCCAGAGCAAGGAACTGGAGATCAAAAGAGAGCTATTCGGCGATTGGCAAATGGATTTTTCCTTAGTGGAGGGGTGTTGTACAAAAGAACCCCGGATTTGGGATTGTTGAGATATATAGATGCGAGTCAAGCCACAACAGTGACGACAGATATACACTCCGGAGTTTGTGGGCCACATATGAGCGGATATGTATTGGCAAAGAAGATTCTTCGAGCAGGATATTACTGGCTCACTATGGAGCGTGATTGTATAAATTTCGTGCGAAGATGCCATCAGTGTCAGATACACGGAGATTTGATTCATTCTCCGCCGACTGAATTTCATACAATGTCAGCACCATGGCCGTTTGTTGCATGGGGTATGGATGTTATTGGACCTATAGAACCTACGGCTTCTAATGGTCATAGGTTCATTCTAGTAACGATCGATTATTTTACCAAGTGGGTGGCGGCCAAAACCTTCAAATCAGTGACCAAGAAGGCGGTGGTAGACTTCGTACATTCCCACATCATCTGCAGGTTTGGAATTCCAAAGATAATCATCACAGATAACGGTGCCAATCTTAACAGCGGATTGATGAAAGAGGTATGTCAACAGTTCAAGATTACATACCGAAATTCCAAACCATATCGTCCCAAAGCAAATGGTGCGGTTGAAGCAGCAAACAAAAATATAAAGAAGATATTGAGGAAGATGGTAGAAGTGTCTAGGCAATGGCATGAAAAGTTACCATTTGCACTGTTAGGTTACCGCACTACCGTCCGGACTTCGGTAGGTGCAACTCCTTAGTTGTTGGTGTACGGGACTGAAGTAGTAATACCAGCAGAAGTTGAAATTCCATCCCTCCGTATTGTCGTTGAAGCTGAGATTGACGACGATGAGTGGGTCAAAACCCGATTGGAGCAATTGAGCTTGATCAACGAAAAGAGATTAACAGCAGTATGTCATGGCCAATTGTATCAAAAGAGAATGGCGAGAGCGTATAACAAGAAGGTACGTCCCAGGAAATTTGAAGTGGGACAGCATGTGCTGAAGAGAGTTCTACCACATCAGGCCGAAGCGAAAGGCAAGTTCGCTCCAAATTGGCAGGGACCATTTGTTGTGACTAGAGTATTATCCAACGGCGCTCTATGTCTAACTGATATCGAAGGAAGGTGCACCGATATGGCTATCAATTCCGATGCAGTTAAGAGATATTACGTGTAATTCTTTAATGTATTTGTCAACGTTTGGTTTCGTTTGTGTGTATTTGGCATTTTTCGGAGAATGAAATGACAGAGGCAATTTTTCTACTACCCAAACACTTTAACCCTTGTTTTTCCCTTTTGAGCCTTAACTATTCTTTCATATACCCTCTTTTGGAATCCTCAAGAAAGATGTATAACAAAATAGAAAAAGAAACAAAAAAAACACAAGAAAAGTGAACTACGTTCGACTTGATTCCTCAAGAAGGATACGTAGGCGCCACACAGCTCGGTCATAATAAAATAAAAATCAAAGATTCCCCAAGCAACAAAACTGGGGCAGAAGTCATTGTTTCGTTTGAAAAGATAGTGTGGATTCCGAAAGTTGTAATGAGCTAACCGTTGAGGTTAAACCTCTTTTCTTTAGCCTCACGCACATAAACCACATTAAGGACCAAAAAGACCTCTCGATCAGTATTTGGGAAATGCCAAGTCATGCGAATGAAACTACGAATGACACTTCAATCCTCGACTGAATCTAGGACTCACAAGCTGAAAAGGGATAGCCCCTTTAGAGGAAATTCCATGGATAATATCCCAGCCCACCGCATGGAAAGAAAGCGAAATGAGAGAGTCTTAACGGTGAAAACCCTCGCGGGCACCTTAAGGCGAAGAAAGCTGAGAGAAATAAAATGAGAGAGTCTTACGGTGAAAACCTTTACAGGCACCCTAAGGCGACGGGAGGTCGAGGGAATCGAGAGAATCTCATTAGTGAAAACCCTTTGAAGGGCACTATGAGGTGACAAGGCGAGATGGTTACAAGATGTCTACATGAGAAAAAGTTGGGACATTCGTTTGCTTCTAGCAAAACGCGGCCATCAGAAAGTGATTGACGTAAATAGACTGGGTAGATTAATCTCAAAGGCGCGGCATAACCATTGGATCAATTATACATTCAGATAAGTTTTTCCCAATTTTGAGTTCAGAAAAGTTTTCCCTTTCTTTTATCATTCGCGGTCAGCATTCTTTTTCTATCATTTTTTCCATTTCTTTTGTTTTCAAAAAATTGACTTTTCAAAACTTACTACCAAGTCTCCCAAAGCGGTACAATGAAGATGAATAGGCGTGGAACGAGGCAATAAGGCAAAAGTCGTTCCGATATTAAGATTGGAACGACATGTTGATTGGAAGGTTCACATGAATTATGGAGTACGAGGGACACATATTGCACATCCGGAAGATGATTTCTCACAACAGATCATCGACTAAAAGGGTCGGATCAAACTGAAGGTTGGAATAAAAGGGAGAGATGAGAGACCATCTGTGGAAAGATCATCATCCCCAGCAAGTGTCAACGTCATCCCCAAAAGTTCGAGGGAGGCCAAGCAGTTGAAAGAGAAAGGGAAAATTGCCCCAACAAGAGTGGCACGACCACTCATTGCGTTTTGAAACTAACAATTTTTCTTTGATTTAAAGCAGGAAAAGAGGGTTCGTCGGCGGAAAAGCATGCCACGTAGAAGGTCATCAAACTGGGGCAGAATATTTTCTCCCATTGCGAAAATTTTCTTGAAAGCAAATACCCAGTGGATAAGGATAACGAGATTTCGGGAAATACCGGTTCCGAGCAGAATAGTTTTGAGAGAGGCCGGACAACACGAGGGGTTGATTTTTGAGCCTGATATCATCCCCAGCAGTTGTTGAGAAAATGAAACACTAATTTCCCCCAGCAGCATCATATCCCATAAGTTTTTCAAGGAAGCAAAAGCGTGAGTCCCGGAGGAGGTCTGGGAAGAAGGGAAAGGAAAAGGGGTCCCCCGCCAGGATAATCCTCAGTTAATGACATTTCAACCCCCGGACGAGTCCGAGAGAGAACGAAGGGTGAAAGAAATAGAAAAAGAGGAAAACAAAGAATACTTCCCCAGCAGCATCATCCCCAGCAGGTGAGTAAACAGTTCCGAAGGTATCTCTAGCAGCCAAAGGAAAAGTAACACGACCCAGGGGGAAAGCAATTCCAAGACAAGGTAATTCGGAAGAAAAGGGTGGCCCAAGAGACGAGGCAGGAAGAAGAAAATGGTACAGGAAGCAAAGGAAGGCGATAAGGATGGGATGAAATTAGGGAGTCGTAATTGAAGTCAGGGAGCCCGCCTGAAGAATGGAGTGGCGATTTATTTTGAAGTTGTAGTTGAAGTCAGGGAGCCCGCCTGAAGAATGGAGTGGCGATTTATTTTTTAAAATCGTAATTGAAGTCAGGGAGCCCGCCCGAAGAATGGAGTGGCGATTTATTTTTTTTAAAAATCGTAGTTGAAGTCAGGGAGCCTGCCTGGAGAATAGAGTGGCGATTTATTTTAAAGTTGTTGTTGAAGTCAGGGAGCCCGCCTGAAGAATGGAGTGGCGATTTATTTTGAAGTTGTAATTGAAGTCAAGGAGCCCGCCTGAAGAATGGAGTGGCAATTTAATCTTGAAATTATAGTTGAAGTCAGGAAGCCCGCCTGAAGAATGGAGTGGCGATTTATTTTGAAGTTATAATTGAAGTCAGGGAGCCCGCCCGAAGAATGGAGTGGCGATTTATGATGAGAGTTTGTCGATAAAGTCAGAAGACTGCCGGAAAAGCAGAACGGCGTCTCAGTTTCTAGGATTTGATAAGGATAGTGAACAATTGGAAAGTGACAGAGTCTAACGAGAACCCCCAGCATGAATCCAAGTTCGTAATCGGAAGGAAGGCAACAAGAATCAGAAAGATAGATTCAGACTTTGAAGGAGAATAGTTCGAAGTTCACAAGGAAGGGACCAATGGTCAGAGTTCGGCAATCAAGATAGACCGGAATAACAATTGTCAGAAGAGAAGAAGCATGTGAAGAAACATCAGAGCCGGCAAGATGGCAATGAACATGACAAGATCAAGCTGAAAAGATAGATAAGAATTTGCAATACTGTAACTTAGTCTAGCTTCTTATTTTTCGTTTAGCACGATGTAATAAGGAGATCGGTTAAGCAGTGGCAACAACAGCAACAACAGTAACAACAAGATCACAGCAGTCCCAGCTACCAAAACTTCCCGAACTACATTGACCTGATTCCTATTTAGCCCAGGATATGTAGGAGGCCTCTCGAAGCGAAGGCTCGGTCAAGATCTTTCACAATGCTTCACACGGAGTGCTCGAACGGGCAAAAATCGCTCGTATTTGCTCATTATCTTTGCACGAAAACTCTTCGAGTTTACACGCAAAGAGGGGCAGTTGTGAGCACGTGATTTTTGCCCGGCATGAAAATTACTCCCAAAAAATTCAAATAAAATAATATTTTTTGTTTTTGTGTGCGATTTTTTGTAAATTTTCTTTAATTATTATCGTTTGCATTTTGTTTTTGTGAGATTGTGTGTTAAATTGATGTTTGTGTTGTGTTTACATTTTTGAGTTGTATTTTTTAGAGTAATTAAGTTTGTTTTTATAATAAATAAACAATATATATATATATATATATATATATATATATATATATATATATATATATATATATATATATATATATATATATATATATATATATATATACGCGCTTTACATTTTAGCATTTAAAGGTCTAGCTTGTGTGATCTACTTTAATTAGTATTTGTTTAGGTTGGTAATTGTTAGTATAACTAGTAATAGTATAATTTGATTTTTGTAATGTAATTAGAATTTTGTTTTAATAAAAAATTGAGATTTAAAATTAAAAGAGAAGAGAAAAGGAAATAATTAAGAGGAAAATCTGATTTGGGCCAGTCTTTATTTAAAACACCCGGACCACATGTTTATTACCCAAAGACCTCTCCAAATCAACCCAAACCCAATCCAAACCCGCCCAACAACCTTGACCTGACCCAAGCCCAATAACCAAATGACCCCCCCTATTTCATTTTTTGTTCATTCTGTTCTTGAATACCCAAGAGAACAAAAATTAAAACCCTAGCCCTTTCTCCTTCTTCTCCTACAGCCGGCGGCGTCCAACCGACCACCATCATCCCATAGCCGTCGTCGAGCAACTGCCGCCCGCCAGCCACTACCTCCAGCCCCATCGTCCATCCTCTCCAACCTTCATTACCCCGTCGCAACGACCACAGCTCCCTTCGCACCACCGCAACGACCACAGCCACCTTCGAACCACCAACCTCCCCTGCCCGTCCCTTCTTTTTCTTTGACAACCAACACCGACAGGCGCAAAACCAGCGACCCCTCGCCAGAATCGTTCTCCAAACCATCAAGCCCCAAAACCAAGTTGCAAGAACCCTAAATTTCGAAATAGGGATTTATTTTCGGATTTTTTAGAAAAATTGGGGTCTAATAGACCTTAATTGATTTGTTTTCGCTTGAAAATATTTCAATTAAGGTCCGTTCGATTCCGAATACGAAATTCATTTTTTCGGCCGCTGCCTTGTTTCGAATTTTTCAGAGGTATTGTTTTCTTTCCTTTATCTCTTTGTTTATTTTATTTGTTGTGATTATGGTTGTCCGTTTGTTGTAATTTTCTGTTTTTTCCTCATCTGTTTGGGACCCTTTATTTGGTCGACTTGTTATTTCCCTGATTCTTTGTTGTAAATGTGTCGTTATATGATATGCACTCGTTTCGATTAGCGTCGTCAAACATTTGGTTTCGTATTTCTTTCATTTTTCGGCCTAAATACTATGAATTGTGATTTTGTTTGTCGACTTTATGTTAGCGATTATACAAGTTATAATCGACTGATTGAATGTCGTCGATTAGTTTGTAAGACTGTTTGTTAGAGCATTTGGACAGAATTAGTATCGCGAATTTGATCCGATAAGATTTTGGTTGGTTATGTTCTTGAATTAGGAAGATGGATTGGTTATAGCTGTTCAAAGTTTAACTTAAGTAGACTGCTGAATGGTACTTAATACACCCTTAAAGTAGTGAATAAACTAATTAAAGGGGGCTGCCCATTAGTTGAAATCACAGCCTGTTTAAGCAAGAATCATTTGAGTTTAAATTGAAAATGTGCACTGCACATGAAAAAAGTTAATGAACCTGCAGGACAACTAAGTATTTCACTAAGTCTTTAAAACTTTAGAGTTTTTAAATGAAAATCATGCTTAAAACAGTGTTGGAATGTGCTGGACAGATCTGGAAATAATTAAATAGGTTGATGTTTTGAGCCCTGAAGGCTATAAAACTCACTGGAAAAATAGAGATAGGGGAGACCTTTTGAATAAGAGATTTTTAGATAGTCTTACACTTTGAAAGCACAAAGTTTTCTTTTGTTATACACAGCTGAAACTTTAAAGAAAACCCCACTGATTTTTTTTCGGAAAAGAAAACAGACCTTGAATTGGATCATACTACTATACTGACTTCCCTGTTTTGGTCTCTTTGCTTCCAGTTCATAGTTTCTAATCGAACTAACTTCTTCCTTTTCTCAAAAGATCAGAACAGTTTGTTTGTGAAGCTTCAATTGTTCGAAAGTTCTTTTAAGCTATTTGGAGTTTGTCTTGTTACTGTCCAGCCTTTAAGTTTGCCATTGGGATTGCTCTTAATCTTTACTCGGATTAAATCACTCTTGGGATTCCTAGTTTTTCTTTGGTTGCTGTTTTCTGTTGGACCTTTACTGAGACCTGTTGCTTGGCTGTTGTTTTGCTATTGCCTAAAATAGTTCACTGATCTCTCTCCCTGTTTTCGAATTCCAGGTACACATTCTCAAGATTGACTTTATGTACATTCCAAATTGAAAAAAAATGCAGAAATGAAAGGCTCACTTATTCACCTTTTTGAAATGTGTGTGTTCAAGTTGTTATATTAGAATAGATCATAGTTTATTTGCATTTTGTTTAGGCTTACTTTAGAATTGTGTTTATATTGCCTAATTGGACTAAAAATCAGATCGTATAACTTAGATTGTTAAACTTCAGTATTTGATATTCATTTTTAGTAGTCTCTATGCAATCTAATTGGATTTTCATGATTATTGTAGAATAATTTCATTGGTTCCGACTTGAGTAATGTTAGTTTTAATCAACAAAAAAAAAAGTGATTAGTATGACTTGCTTTGAAAATTAAGTTCTCAGTTCGATTATTTTTGAGTTGATCATTTCCTGTCATTAGTGATCATCTTAGTTTAATCATATTGATCTTATGATTTTAGTAAGTATTGATTAGGATCTAAACAAATTGAAATAAATGGTGTAGTAATCTTTTAATTAAAGTTCCGTTTTAGTTAATACTTGCCAATGATTATAGCTTGATAGTCTATTTTTTGGATTGCTTAGTTTATGCTAATTAACAACCATGTGCTTGAACAACCCTTCAAGATCTGGGCTACTTAATCTTTTTGTTTGGACTGATGGGTAGCCCAACGTGATAGGAACCCAATCCGATATTTTTTTTTTGGTTAATTGAAATATGGGTAATAGATTGCTTTGCCAAGCATTGATGGAATTAATTCTAATTGTAGAAACAACCATGTGTACCTTTAGTATCTACCCATAGGTGCGTTTTGTATTTATCAAATAAGCAATATTACTTGTAGACACGGTCGCGTGACATGATTTTTATGCGCCAAAAGAAAAGAGCATACGCACGCGTAATTCAACTCTTTAATCACGAATAATTCGAGTAATTTAAAAGCGGTTTAAAGTTTAATCAAAGCATGTAATTTACAAACATGTATTAACATCAGATATTTTTTAGCCATATATAATAATTGAAGCGACCGTGCTAGAACCACGGGATCTGAGGGTGCCTAACACCTTTCCTCGGGTCAACAGAATTCCTTACTTAGAATTTCTGGTCCGCAGACTTCATTTGGAAAGTCGAAATTTCCTCGATTCGGGATTTAAATAAATCGGTGACTTGGGACATCTTAATCTATTCCAAGTGGCGACTCTGAAGTAAATAAAATAATCCCATTTCGAACATTGTCACTTAAATTGGAAAAACTCCCTTATGCTTCTACCCCCGGGTAGCGTGCGCGCCAAAAGGAGGTGTGACAACTGCTTATTGCTATTTTTATAAAGTCTTCCGCACTTGTTTAATTAAGGTTATGGTTTTGGTTGTTAAATTGAATATAAAATATTTCTAAAAATAGGATAGTGTGAATAAAGTGGCTTGCCTAGCTACCACGAGTAGGTGCCATCACGATCCCGATGTTGGGGGAAAATCCGGATCGTGACACATGTCTACCATTTATATTGCTCTCGTCCGCCCTAAAAGATAATAAAGAAGGTTAGATAAAATGTACGATGGTGCTCGGCAAGTATGGTCAGGTGCTAGTCATGGTCCTCCAGTTTGTGTCGTGACACTTATACAAGGTGAAGGTGATTCAGGAGAGACTTCGCACACCTTAGTCACGTCGGAAGAGTTATGCGGACCGGAAGGTCCGAGATGTGTCTTATTCAGTGGGTGAGAAGGTGTTGCTGAAGGTTTCGCCTATGAAGGGCGTTATGAGGTTTGGGAAGAAAGGAAAGTTGAGCCCAAGGTTCATTGGACCATTTGAGGTGCTTAGGAAAGTTGGGGAGGTGGCTTATATGCTTGTTTTTCCACCCAGTTTGTCATGAGTTCACCCGGTATTCCATGTATCTATGCTCCGAAAGTATGTTGGAGACCCGTCTCTTGTGTTAGACTTCAGCACGATACAGCTAGATGAGGACTTGACATATGATGTGGAGCCGGTAGCCATTTTGGGTCGACAGGTTCGTAAGTTGAGATCTAAAGACATTGCTTCAGTGAAAGTGCAGTGGAGAGGTCGTCCCGTAGAGGAAGAAACTTGGGAGACCGAGTAGGAGATGCGGAGTAGATATCCACACTTATTTGATACTCCAGGTATGTTTCTTAACCCGCTCACGGACGAGCGTTTGTTTAAGTTGGGGAGAATGTAACGACCCGGCCTATCGTTATGGGAATTACCACCCCGTTACCTTACATTTACATGTCTTATGCTTTTATATCAGTGTTAGAGTTTATCGGGTGAGTTAGGAGTGATTCGGGTTAAAAATGAGGCATATAGCCTTTTTGAAGGAAGCTTGGATATGGGAAGTCAACCTGGAGTTGACTATTTAGTTAGAGTGATCGAAATCGGATTCTGATAATTCAACTAGTTTCAGGGGATCATTTATGACTTAGGGGAGCAATCAGAATCGAATTCGGAGGTCCGGTGTAGTTTTAGGCTTGAATTGGCTAAGGTTGAATTTTGGCGAAACCCGAACGATAGGTGAGATTTTGATCCGGGGATCGGAATGGAATTACGACAATTCCTGTAGCTTCGTTATGTTATTTTGGATATGTCTGCAAATATTTAGGTCATTCGGACGTCGTTTGATCGGGTTTTGGATTGAATGTTAGATTCGGAAGTTTGAAGAAAACTTAGGCTTGAATCCGTGTGAAATTGATGATTTTGATGTTTAAGATGGTGTTTTTATGATTGGAACAAGTATGTATTATGTTTTGGAGTAGGTTGGTGGATTTGTTGGGGTCCCGGGGGCCTTGGGATGAATTCGGACTATCATCCGGGCATTTTAAACTTGGAAAAACCTGCAGAAAATTGCAGGTCTGTACAGCAGAAAATAAGCCTTCGCGTTCGCGGGAGGGCAGTCGCGTTCGCGAAGGCCAGGCGGACTGATGTATCGCGTGAGAGAGGGTCGCGTTCACGAAGGAGAACAAGGCGAAGCTTCACTTTCGCGTGGGCACCTACGCGTTCGTGTAGAAGAAATCCGGCGGCTGGGGGAATTGAACTTAGCGGACGCGTGACTTGACGTCGCGTTCGCGATGAATTAACTGAGCGGGGCATCGCGTTCGCCTGAGACCCATCGCGAACGCGTAGAGCAAATATGTCTGGCAGTAAATTAAAAACCAGAAAAAACAAGTCGCGGGTTTATACACCATAAACACAAATTTTGAACCTTAGAGAGAAGAACTCACGGGAAAACGCTGGGATTTCATCGGGTAATCATCAAAGGTAAGTTTCTTGACTCAAAAACGTAATTTTATGGTAGAATTAACATCAATCTTCATGAAATTAGGTAGAAACTGTGAAGAATTATGGCCTAGGTATTGAAAACGAATTTTTGAGTTTTGAAAGGCCATTCGAACTCCGATTTCGATAAATTTTATATGTACGGACTCGTGGCGAGACGAGGATCGCGTTGGTATAAGTTTCGAAATTTTTCAGACAGCGGGCCCAGGGTCGGAGTTTACCAACTTAGCGTATTTATGCGTTTTCATGTAAATTGAATTGGGTTATATTTCTTTGACCCATAAATGACATAATTATTGTGGTTTGAATAGATTCTACGCGCGAGGCAGCGAATTCTAAAGGAAAAGGCATTGCGGACGAGTCTACGACCGGCTAGAGGTAAGTAGTTTGTCTATATGGTAGCCTGAGGATTCGAAACCCCGGCTTAGCACATTGTGACGCTAGTAGGGCGTGGCTCGCACCCCGTGGCAGGTGCGGGAATTGGTTGTGACTGGGGAGTTGAGACTTAGTCCATCCCGAATGAGTATAATATGATATTAATAGTTGAAAAAACATTGTGTTTGATATAATTGTGGGCTGTAAGCCGTGTTTGGGGCCTTGTGCCGACCTGTAGTATCCCTAGGGGATAGTCATATATGTGATAGCTATACTTGCTTAAATCACTGATCTCAGTCCTGGGTTGAAATCACAGTATTGAATTACTAAGTCACCTATTTTGAAAAAAAATAAATAAAAGTTAACGTATTTTTCATAATTAATGAAAAGGAACCTGGAAATAAATAATTGAGTTGCTTTGTGACTTACATGATTGTTGTGGACTGAGGATGGATCGGGCTACACGCCGCAGCGGTTGATATGATATGAGGATCGGGCTGCACGCCGCAGCGGTATTACGCTTGGGCTGTAGGAGCCCCTCCGGAGTCTGTACACACCCCTAGTGAGCGTCGTCGACGTTAAATGGATCGGGCTATACGCCGTAGCAGTTATGTGTATTGCATTGCATCTTTATCTGTTGAATTATCTGTGATAATTGTGTTGTACTGTTGTTGCTAGATCGTAGGAGGATCGGACTGTAGTTTAGCTTCATTTTGTGGTATTCTGTGGATTTCTTGCTTTCAGCTGCTTGTATATATTTATTACTCACTGAGTGCTTAGTACTCACCCCTACTCCATGCACCTTTTGTGTGCAGACTCAGGTACTCAGGAGAAGTAGACGAGCATTTCCAGCTTTTGTAGAGTCATACCGAGTTGCTGAGGTAGCTGCCGACATTCGCAGAACCTAGCTTCTCCTCTCTTTTCAGTTGCTATTTTATGATCAGATTTGAGAACTTTTATATAGTATTCTCTACTTTTGTTCGATTTTGTTTAGAAGCTCTAGACTTGTGACTCTAGATCTTTGGGAGTGTCAGTTGTTTTCGCACTTCTCAGTATTTTGTTCGTTATTATTATTATTGGAGTTCTTTGACTCATATATTCTTCTTGGGCTGTCCATTTGGGACTGATATTCATTGTGATAAACAATTGTTGGTCAGGCTGGCCTAGCTTAATTGTTGGGCGCCATCAGGACCGAATTTGGGCCGTGACATTTATAAGCAGAGAAATACTTGTTTCTTATCGTTATTTTCAATTTGAAAACCTCGCCCACATAACTTTCTATCAGATGCTTATTGATGTTTACATAGTAGGATAGTTCATTAATACTGATTCTCTATCATAGTTGTACTGATTACCTATCCGACCATGAGTAGGAATATAAGGAAAAACAAAATGTTTATACATGATATAATGAAATATAAACATACATGGACCAATTGTTAAGACAAATCACAAAAACGAAATAGTTGACAGATCACATAATAATTCATTATTGCGTAGCAACCTTTATATATTTTAATGCTTTGGGTAATACAGATTCAATGGGTAAATTTTCACAATTTTTAACCAGTTCTTCTAAAGGTATGTAACAACTTTCCACAAGTAATTTAAATCTTATTTTGACTTTGCAAAAGTACAATTCCATTAATTAAGAGAAGGTTATATACCAAACACATATCAAAAACAGTTTGCACTTGCATGCAAGTATCAGACTGCCCAGTCAGGAAGGAATAAAAGAATTTGAACTTCGAGCTAGTTGGGTGAATATTTTTAGTTTGCACTTGCATGCAAGTATCAGACATATCGTAGAGCTTACGATATGATTTCTAAGAATACAGTAACTTTTGCGTATAGTTTATATTTATATTAAGAAATTCACTAAATATTTGTAAACATGTAACTGTGACCTCATTTATTATTGCATATTAATTTAAAATTAAAGTAAAAACCATAAGCCTCAAATTCTGGATCCGCCTCTGGCCCGACTATTATAAAGAAACAAATTAAAGAAAACAAATTTCAGGATTTACCAATCAACAGATGTATTTTTAGAGAAAACATCACATAAATTTGGGAAATGACGGGATAATATGCATTCTGACTTTTGTGATTTGGTAGGAAATTTATTATATAGACATAAATAAATTTTAATAACACCTGAAATATTGTTAAGAGTGGCAAAATAAAACAGAGTATATTTATCCCAAATATACATGTACGATAAGGTATATAGCGAGCTCATTCATTAACCCCTCAACACTGCCCGGTCAGGAGGGATAGTTCATCCAGACTATGTAATTATGGCCTACACGACCCCTTATGCTCTATGTACCACAAAGATATATTTCCCCATAGTTAATGGTAATTAAACAACGAACCTGTTATAAGTGACTTGCGTTTTCGGCGTTTCAGATTTTCTCTGTTGTTTCTACTTGGTTCGCAAATGGTTTTTTTTTTTATTTTCCATGAAGAAGGATCAGTGAAGCTGAATTCGTATGGCTCTTTTGTTAATGAAATTAAAAGGAAGATGAAAAGTTTGATGATTTTGACGAAGGGAAAGTGCAATTTCAAGAGAGATCGTGGCTGTTTTCTTAAGGAAATTGAAAGGAAGATGAAAAGTTTGATGATTTTGACAAAGGAAAAGTGGAAGTTGAAGAGAGATTGTGGTTTTTCTGAGAAGAGAGTAAAACAGTTTCTGACCAAGCACGACATTCACGATACATTTATTATGTAATTAATATCTAATTTAAGGAAAAAAAATAGTAACTACACGTAGAGTTATAGTAGGAGTCATTCAACTATTTTTGTATTTTGTTTTTTATCATGATTTACTTAGGAATATGAAAACAACTGTTGAGATAGTCAACAGTACTATATTTTGTTCTTTATTCGGAAAAAAGATGTTTTAGATAAGAAATCCTATAATCATGCCAAATTTGTGATTTAAAGTGAACTAAAAAGGAAGAAGTAGTTCTTGGTAAGCAACCCCCACTTCCAACCGAGAGGTTGTGAGTTCGATTCTTCCCAAGAGCAAGGTGGGTAGTTCTTGGAGGGAAGGATGCCGGGGGTCTATTTGGAAACAGCCTCTCTACCTCAGGGTAGGGGTAAGGTCTGCGTACACACTACCCTCCCCAGATCTCATTAAGTGGGATTATACTGGGTTGTTGTTGTTGTTGTTGTAAAAAGGAAGAAGTAGATGTTGTAATGTGGCTTTAAGGTGTAATAACCATTTAGCACGAATTGAACTCTGCTTCTGCACATTAAATTTTACCGATAATTAGGATTGAAGTTGACTTTCCTCCAAAAAGATTAAACAAAACATAAAAGGCAATATGCACACTGATCTAAATAGGACTCTAGTAGCAAAGTTTACTTCAAACATTTTCAAAAGCTATGGCTGTCTGCACTATTAAGGGGTCAGTTGGTTATCATGGAAAGAAGTGAATGATAATGAATCAATTTCACTTTTTCATGGAATGTTGAAAACTTTAGCTACTGGAAAGTAGATCCAGTATGCGTAACCTCACTTGGGGTTTTACTTTGGCTTTTATTGTCCAGTTAATCATAGCGTAAATTAACCATAGAATCACTTGTTTCCACACAACTATATTATCCCATAACAAATTGACTTATACCTGCTACTAATTAAAAATTGTGTTTAAATAATAAGTTGTATAAGCTAGCGACTCAGGTTTTGGCCGTGGCGATGACAAAGAAAACATATCTTCATAAACGCATATCAAACAGAGCAGCAACAATCAGTAACAAAGCAGCAACCATATCACTGCTAAGAACACTTTGGCTTTCACCCGTAATCACAACCAAACCATCACTTGGAACATGCTCAACTGAATCAGGTCCTTGGTTTACACCTTTAGTTGCAATCAAACCAGCAATCATATCACTATTCAAAACACTTAGGCTTTCACTCTTAACCGCAACAAAACCATCATCTGCAACGTGTTCAGCTGAATCAGGTCCTTCAGCCACAACTTCCTTATCTTTCGAAGAATTTGCTAATCTTTGGTTTTCACTCTTAATCACATCTACATCATTGTTCGCCATGACTTGGTCTTCACTCTCAACTGCAACCAAACCATCACCTCGAACATGTTCAACTGAATCAGGTCCTTCAGCCACAACTTCCTTATCATTAGAAGAATTTGCTAATCTTTGGTTTTCACTCTTAATCACATCCATAGTGTTTGCAATGACTTGGTTTTCACCTGCAACGTGTTCAAATGTATCAGGTCGTTCAGGCACAACTTCCTCATTGTTCAAGGTACTTTCTCTTGGGTTTCTACTAATATAAAAAGACTAAAGTAGAAGCTTTGATATAATCTAAAGGGTGAATATGTATCATATTCTTTTTTCCATTGACATATGGTTCTAACATCTTATGGTTCCAGATTTAATGAAACTTCACGTACTCTGACTTTTATACAATACTCTAAACAAAAGTATAGTCATGTAATGTATGCAAATCTAAAGGGTGAATATGTATCCTATATGTTAACTTGTTGTAGAAGTACTGTTTACCTGGAAATCCTGTCCGATAACTTGTTAGCATTTGTAACATAAGGTGTGGTTATATCTTTCAACTCATTAAGAAGTGCTACATATCCTGGATATATTCTATTCCATTGCCGCTGTAAGGTTACTGGATAAACTTGTTCAAGCCATCCTACTCTTTTTGGTTCTTCCACAGTTTTTAGGTCTTGTTAATTTCTAGAATTACTGCAGTGGGACCTCATTTTGGTAATGATCTCTTTCGATTTAACTTTCTAGTTATGATTTTATCATCCTGTGTGTATGGTCTATATTTAAAACTTATTGGAAGAGCAAATGTAGCATGTAAAGTAAATGGTGCCCGCTTCATTTGTTTTATATAATAAAAGAAAACATGAAATTAAAATTGAAAACCAACGCGAAGTGCTGATAATTTTTTTTACAGGCTAATGCTATTCGGAAAACAACTGTACTTGATGTGATGAGAAGACTCCTTTCGGTCAGTAAAACTTTCCTTTAGATTGTTAATTCGGAAGTAAGTTCAGATATGCCCAATAACTCAAAAATGTTTCGCTTTGTCCAAGAATATCATGGTATCTTCTTATACTTTTGCATAAAAGGCTAATTATTCACCAATATATACTGGCGGTGGGGGTGATAATTATGACCAAACACAGCATCTTCCTTGTGGACACAGCTTTCCTATGATAGACCTTCGTATCTTGTATGAACCGCCGCAAGGCTTCTAAGGCTTCCTTCGCCATACTCAACCCGACCACAAAGACCAACGGAGCTACCATACTGAAAGCTGAGAATGGCGAAAGGTTTGTTGTGGATGACACAATCGCAGCCATGAGAAAATATAACTTAGCGACAGTTCTGAATTGCTCGAATAACGCCTTGGGTAGAAATGTGATGCTGTTATACTTTGTGGTGGATATGTGATTGCTGCAATAATTAAGAGGTTTCTTTTCATAGACATGGGGCTGGTTACAATGTACCACTCACTCGAGAACCCGGGGCCTAACTGATGGGGACCTTCTTCCTTGACATGCGACCGGTAGCAACAACAACAACAACCCAGTATAATCCCACAAGTGGGGTCTGGGGAGGGTAATATGTACGCAGGCCTTACCACTACCCGGGGGGCAGAGAGGCTGTTTCCAGGAGACCCTCGGCTCAAGACATCAACAAAAAAACGATGCATTAGTACTATCAATAGACTCATACTAAAAATAACATAAAATAACAACATAACACATAATAATAAAGTAGCAGCAGTATAAGCAATATAAGAAATACGAAATAGGAAATAGATGAAAGGTATATTAATATCCAATAAATAACTCCATGTGCTGATCAATAACCTCCTACGATTACCTCCTAACTAGCTAATATCACTCTAGTGCGCTGTGGAATTATCCACAACTTCCCCTAACCTACGACTTTAATGTTCGACTTCCACAATCCCCTATCAAGGGCCATGTCCTCAGTAATCCTAAGACGCACTAAGTCCTGCCTTATCACCTCTCCCCAATACTTCTTAGGTCTTCCTCTACCTCTTCTCATGCCTACCACAGCTAGTCGCTCACACCTTCTCACCGGTGTATCAGTGCTCCTCCTCCGAATGTGCCCGAACCATCTGAGTCTTGCTTCTCGCATCTTGTCCTCTATGGGGGCCACACCCACCTTCTCTCTAATATATTCATTTCTAATGAATACAAATGAAAGCAAATGAATACATGCGACCGGTAGCAAGCAAATGAATACAAACTGCTCCTTCGGATCTTTGCCCTTATCCTGCCTCGTGCCATTTCTTTTTTCCTCTCAAGGAAAGATGTTTTACCTAAGAAATCCTATAATCATGCCAAATTTGGGATTTAAAGTGAAGTAAAAAGGATGAAGTAGATGTTGTAATGTGGCTTTAAGGTGTAACAATCATTTACCACGAATTGACCTCTGCTTCTGCACATTAAATTGTTTTATTAGTCTAGAGTAACAACCTTAGATGATTGATGAATGCCTATCTAAACTGACTTTTAACTATGTTGTAGAATATGCATTGACATTCTCCTATTCTAATGTGATGAAACAAGCTTGATCTAGCAACATCACTTATTGAAAAGGCAAAGGCAAAAGGTGTATAGCAGACAAGTTTGCTGTTGCTGCCAACAGCAAGGTGAAACGGCTTTTTTGTCATTGCTATCTTGTACTTATAGTCATTATTTGAACTCTTTATGACTGATCCTTTTACTTTGGCGTTTCAGATTGTTCCAGCATCTGAATTTCCTGATGGCTGGATGGGGTTAGATATTGGACGTGATGCTATCAAGTATTTCGGCGAAGCTTTGGATACCACCAAAACTATCATATGGAATGGACCTATGGGAGTATTTGAGTTTGAAAAATTTGCTGCTGGAACAGAGCTATAAATCTGTCACGACCCAAAACCCAGTCGTGATGGCGCTCAACACCTTGCTAGGCAAGCCCGACCTTCTTATCCATTCGCACCAGCCAATTATAAATTAATACTGATTACTCAGCATAATTAGCTTGTCTTTATAACAAATCAAGAAGTATAGAATGAAATACACGAATACAGTCCCAACCAAATCGTGGTGTCACAAGTCTGAGCCTCTACAAATGAGATCTACTACACAATCAGGTCTAAGCAGAATGGAGACAACAAAATAATAAAGAGGAAGAGGTTAGGTATTGCGGACGTCGGCAGCTACCTCGAAGTCTCCACGGAATGGCGATAATACAAGCAGTTGTGATAGCTCAACTGCCCTCCCGAACATGTATATCTGCACAAAAAGGGCAGGGGAGTGGGGTGAGTATATTTCAACTCGGTGAGTAATAATAATAAATAACAACTGAAAGTGAGAACACCTGTACTATCACTAAACAGTTCTAAGGGTAACCTCACAGGTAAGTTATCTCAACAGCAAATACCCCCAAATTCCAGTTCACATCTATCTCACCAAGGTCCTACACTGACCTAGTCCTCACTCGTACTCCTACGGTGTACAGCCGATCCGATGTGTATATATATGTATGCATATATCTATAATGCGGCGGTGCGTAGCCCGCAGCGATGTGTATATAGGTATATATATAAATGTATAAGTAAAATGTTGTGGCGTGCAGCCCGCTCCAATACATATACCGCTGCGGCGTGCAGCCCGCTCCATTTAACGTTGACGGCGCTCACTGGGGGTGTATACAAACTTCGGAGGGGCTCCCTCGGCCCAAGCGCTATGATACTGCGGCGTGCAGTCCGATCCACACATATATTACTGCGGCGTGCGGTCCGATCCAATATATATATATATAGATATACTACTGCGGCGTGCAGCCTGATCCAACAATACATATCAGCGCTCACTATGAATGTGAGCGCTATAATACTGCAGCGTGCAGTCCGATCCACATATATATCACTGCGGCGTGCAGTCCGTCCCACTTATATATATTACTGCGGCGTGCAGTCCGATCCACATATATATCACTGCGGCGTGCAGTCCGATCCAATACATATAGTGATGCGGCGTGCAACCCGATCCAACATAGATATATATATAATATCTCATAGTGGGTCTTCGACCCTATCCCAGTCAGTATATACTTGTCCTCTCAGGCCCAATATAATATCTCACACTGGGTCCTCGACACTATCTCAGTCAATATAGACTTGGCCTCTCAGGCCCAATATAATAACTCATAGTGGGTCCTCGACTCTATCTCAGTCAGTATAGACTTGGCCTCTCAGGCCCACTCAGCTAGAACAGGGAATCCCATCCGAGGTAGTCTCCCTCAAAGTACACATCTAGTACTGCCTCATGATATGCTCTACAGCTATAACTACGGCTGAGTGTATGTATCCAGCATGATATACTACGGCTGAGTATATGTAGCCAGCATGATATAATACGGCTGAGTGTATGTAGCAAGCATGATATACCATGGCTGAGTGTATGTATCCAGCATGATATAAGGGTCACCTAGCTCTACAGGTTTCCCTAATACTTCTTCAGATCGGCACAAGGCCCCAAACATGGCTACCAGCCCAACTACACAGTTATAAGCTCATTCACAGTCATAATACACAATAAACTATCGGTCGGGAAGGACCAAGTCCAATCCCCCAATCACAATGTCACCACGCCCGTCCCATGACGCGTGTCTAATCTCAACATAGCACTGTAAAGTGCAAGTACGGGGTTTCAAACCCTTAGTATATTTTTTACTACCACCACTCACCTCGATCCGGTAGAAACCTTAGTCCGCCTTACGCTTGCCTCGCAATTCTATCACCTCGGATGCCGAATCTGCTTAAAATCAATGAGAATACATCAATATAGGCTAATTAGACACAACCCGTTCGAAATAACTCAATTTGCACCAAAACCCACAAAGTTGTCAAAATCTGACTTTTGGTACGGTTCTCAAAAAATTATAAAAGTCACATATTCGTAATCCTTGTCTCACCACGAGTCTATGCATATAAAATTTACCAAAATCGGACTCCGTTTGCCCATTCAAATCATTGATTTTCTATAATTTAGGCATATGACTAAAATCCCCCATTAATTCTTCCAATTTCAATGAAATAGAGAAGGATTCTAAGATAAAAACACATATTTGAACCATAAAACTTACCTCCGATGATAACTCGGTGAAATCCCAGCAATTTCCCTTCACTTTTGCTCTCCAAGACTCAACAATGGAGGTTTTCAATTAATGAGTCGCGAATGAAATGGCAATTAAAAGCCTTCTGTCCAGAATTTTTAACAAAATATTGTTCACCCGTGTTACTGTTCACCCGCATTACTGTTCATAAAGTAGTGTTCACAAAGTACTGTTCACGGGGTACTGTTCATTACAGCAGCTTTTTTTCTAAATTGCAGCACAGCCATTTTGTTACTAAAATGGCTCTAACTCCATCATACGAACTCGAAATTAGACGATTCTTTTTCCTATAGCTCCGTAATTTTGATATGGATCTAGTTGTTCAAACAAAACTGAATTGGAGCTCATATGCTCATTTCAATACCAATTTTCCTCGTTAAACAATTAACTCACATATCGCGTCAAAAACCCAATCGCGACTTGATGAAATTAAACCAAAATTTCCAGATCAGTCCTATAATTCATGATTTAAATTCTCGAAGTCTCGAAATCAAATTTGGATCTCTAGAACTAAAAATAGACCTTTGGATCATTACATTTATGCTCAAAACTACAAAAATCTTCCAAAAATGACCCGTTGGACATCCGAAACACACCCGAGACCCCCGAGACCTCAACCAAATATACAGACATGATCTATTACTTCATTCCAACTTGTTCGAATCATAAAATAACTATCGTTAACATCAAAATCGTCCGTTTTCAGCAAATTCAAGCTTAAGTTTAACTATAACTTTCAAAATTCTTATTCGATCAAAACCCGGCCAAACGACGTCCGAATGACATGAAATTTTGCAGACATATCCAAATTCACCTAACGGAGCTACTGCAACTATTAGAATTCCATTCTAACTCCCGGATCAAAATCTCACCTACCGTTCGGATTTCGCCAAAATTCAACCTTAGCCAATTCAAGCCTATTTCTACACCGGACCTCCAAATTCCATTCTGATCGCTCTCCTAAGCCACAAATGACCTTCCGGAGCTGAACAAATCATCAGAATTTGATTCCGAGCTCTCTAACTCACAAGTCGACATCCGGTTGACTTTTCACATCTATTCCTTCTTCTAAGAGACTATTTGTCTCAATTCCAATCAAACTTAATCCGAATTGACTCAAACTCACCAAACATACATATTGAAACATGAACAAGCATATAACGGGGAAAATGGGGTGATAACTCGCATGATGATGGGCTGGGTCATCACATTCTCCCCAACTTAAGCAAACGCTCGTCCTCGAGCAGACCAAGGGGTTTACTAGAAGTAACCCAATAGCTGAATGACCTTACCAAGCATATATATATATTCGAGGCGATCCCACGTCACCCTATCTCATATAAGTCCGGTACACACTATAGCTGGAATTTCATAGCCCATCCGAACCATATACCACATTGCACTTTCTGAAATTACAGACCAATCCTAATCTCATGCATATACTCAGGATACACACGATCCAACTGTAATAGCCCATACTCGCCACTCCGGATGAGATCACATAATGTATCAAACAACCCAATCGCTCGAGACGATGGTCTCTAATCATAACAATTGGCCACAATAACCAAATACTAGCGGAAAAACCTTTCTCATTAGATAGAGTCTTATTCCAACACCTTCATATCCTGCCCACGGCAACGGAACACACGATATATCGATCTCATCTCTCAGGTCAACCATCCATGAATCTATTTCCCTTTTAACTGATGCCACAACAGATTTCGGAGCCAAATCTCAATATTACCTTTCTAACCAACTGAAATCACATATGCTCGCACTCATTAATGACTCAAATGATCATTTCGGTTATAACATACCACGCTGGTGATATGACACCTCAACACCGGCCTAAGCCGCGACGAGCACAACACAGGCTCCAATAAGAAATGTCTGATCATACTCAAATCATAACAACTGACTCAAACAAAAGAGCCGTAGTACCTCCGTACCATCATAACATAAAACTGAGATCTCGTCTCACATCGTAGGAAAAAAGTACCTAAATCCTTCTAGAAAGGTAATAACATCACGTGGCCTTGCCACGACTCATGATTCTATCCAAACACTATTACTCATGGAGCACCTCAAGTCACCATGCTCAAAATGGTCAGCCACACACATATTTAGGTCTGAACTTAAGCGATCAATCACACCTGCGGTGATACGATTAATATACGCTATCAAATCCTGAAAAGACACAACCGATGTGCTATTCCCCGAGCGAAAACTAATACAGACTATTCCTCGAAAGCTAGGAAGTATTGTATACAAGGTAACATATAGGAAACTATATTTTCCACATCACATTGTTGCGACGTGCAACCCGTTCCAATAACATACCCGTGGCGACGTGCCACCCGATCCAGATACCATACCTGTGGCGGCGTGCCACCCGATCCTGATACCATACATGTGTTGGCGTGCCACCCGATCCAGATACTATACCTGTGGCGGCGTGCCACCCGATCTACGCATAAATATAGCAAAAGGGAATGCACATCGAGTCAAGTTGCTCATTGCAATAACATATATATAGCCTCTAGCTCGGCCACATGAAACGTATCCGACAAAGTTCCTCAATACCGGAACTGAATCAATGGTAGATACCTCTACATTGACATCTGCCACGAAGTCCCAACTGACAAAGCAGTACCTACCAGCCGTCCGCTGGCCCTAGGGTACATTTACCTTACTGGAGCATGATCTGATGCACTCTACCACGCAGTTTGTGACATTTTTCTGACATAGTCCATATCATATTAGTCTAGACAACCTGGCATATGACAACTAGTCTACAATCATATATCATTATTAAAATTCATCATATCAGGTAACAAAATAGCCACTAGGGCTTCCAATTTCCAATAACCATTAAACGGTGCCGATACACACGATATACCACCACTACATAGGCAGATTACGAGAACTTCTAGTCTCCAACACATATATAACACATGAATCACTATGCCTGATTCCACACTCCACCGTACGAATACATAACACACATCAAACATCCATTCATACCACGTAAGCTATTCAGAAATTTCCCTATGCCATCAACAACTCAATCAGCACTATCAATCCAACAAGAGGATACCACACACAACTAGATATTATCAATTTATATTACCTGGCCCTTTTTGACCATGTACTTTGCGGAATTACTAGAATGGCAGTACCATTTTCCTTAATCACCAGGAAGATTGATTCTCAGATTATCTGCAACTGCCCACGCTGCTTGGGAGATTTTAATGACTTCCCATATAATATGAACTGGTCTCAAAACCTTGAACATGCCGTTATCATCTTTCCATAACACATCGCATATACCATACTGTACTAAGATACCCGTAGAATTTCTATCCCTCTCCTACGCCGCAAACATCGACGTACTCAACTAGTCAAGGACCGTCATGATCCCATATAGGGGAAAAAGTCATTACACATTCCCTGCTTCGCATACTGATAGGAATATACTCATTTTCAAACCATGATAAAACACATCACAACTCTTTCCTCCCATTCATTGCATAAGTTTAATTGCCAGGACTAAGTCCTTTTATCCACATCGAGCTACGCAACTGCCAGCACTCAAGAGTCTTGTTGCACCATATCTGCAAGACTCATTATTTCGAACACATACCAGGAGCTACTCGTGCCCTTTTTCATATTGTTCCAGTTTCTTGGCATTTTTAATTTAATATTCTCCTTCACAGGAGGATCACAATACCTCAACTCATGTTAGCACACAGAACTCGTACATAAGACCACACGATCTAAGACCCATAGGTCATTGAATACTCTCTCAATGTATCCCAGAAGTACCACAATTTACAATACTTCACGTTGAAGAACTTCCTACGATTTTGAATCCGTTATCATTACTCTCTAATGTAGATACATTGAATCTCATCATTCACATATCATAACACAATATTAAGACACCTTACCGTTACAAGCAAAATCTTGAACGCCGCAAGACTATTCTCGGGCATCATTCACCCTTATTCAGCTGTAATTCAACTGTCCTATTGAACAGAACCACCCATTTGGTTAGAACTCTGACACCGCAGAACATAATTACCTATATGTACAATTAGCTATATTTCTTTTTTATACACCGAACATTCTTTACCAACAATAATTCAAAGCATCCTAGTATTTCTTCACATCTACGAAGCACCATAACCTTTGTCAGAATTTTCCCCATCATACTTAAAGACAGAACCAACATAGCACACAATAGTGCAATCAGTTAATCAATAGCAACCTCCCCAACTTAGCTCGAAGCCATATATCAAAGAACTTTTAACCACTCATAGCATTCTTATTCAAATGACACCACAATGTTATAGTGAGATTGAACTTAAGTCATTTACTAGCTTCGGCGGAGACTCGAATCATCAGAAATTTTAACTTTTCTACAATTCTTGTATTTAGTTACACAACATTTAAGCCCACTCCTTAGGTGAAAATTTTTCTTTTTTTTTAACTAAGTCCCAAAATTTTCAAAAATTTCGGCAGAGTTTTCTTTGTAATTGGGCCTATCCATGTCACGACCCAAATCCGGTCATGATGGCGCCCAACAATCAAGCTAGGCCAGCCAGACCAATAATCACAAAATACCAGTCCCCAAATGGACAACCCAAGAAGAATATATGAGTTTAAGAACTCCAATAATACTAATAATGAACAAAATACTGACACTCCCAAAGATCCGGAGTCACAAGTCTAGAGCCTCTAACAAAACCCAACAGGAATAGAGAGTACTGTATAGAAATACTCAAGTCCGAATACAAAATACAAAATAACAACTGGAAAGGAGAGGAGAAGCTAGGTTCTGCGAACGTAGGCAGCTACCTCAGCAACTCGATATGACACCGCAAACGCTGGAAATGCCTGTCTAATGCTCCTGAGTACCTGAGTCTGCACATAAAAGGTGCAGGGAGTAGGGGTGAGTACTAAGTACTCAGTGAGTAATAAATATATAAAAGCAGCTGAAGGTAAGAAATCCACAAAATACCACAATATGAAGCTACACTACAGTCCAAATCTTCTACGAACTAGCATCAACAGTACAATTCAGCTACCACAGAGTAATTTAACAAATAAAGATGCAATGCAATGCACATAACCGCTACGGCGTATAGCCCGATCCAATTTAACGTCGACGGCGCTCACTGGGGGTGTGTACAGACTCTGGAGGGGCTCCTACGGCCCAAGCGCAATACTGCTGCGGCGTGCAACCCGATCCTCATATCAACCACTGCGGCGTGCAGCCCGATCCCATGCTCAGTCCATAATAAGCAATTAAGTCACAAAATAGTTCATTTTTCTTACTTCCAGTTTCCAGTTCATAATTTATGAAAAATACTTTAACTTTATTAAATTTGCAAAAGCCGGTGACTTAGTATTTCAAAAAGGTGATTTCAATTTCCAGGACTGAGATCAGTGATTTAAGCAATTATAGCTATCACATAAATATTGTCCTCTAAGGACGCTACAGATCGGCACAAGGCCCCAAACAAGGCTTACAGCCCACAAATATATCAAATACAGTGTATTTCCAACACTAATAACATATTATTCATTTCCGGGATGGACCAAGTCTCAATCCGTAGTCACAATCAATCCCGCACCTGCCACGGTGTGCGAGCCATGCCCTACTAGCATCACAATGTGCTAAGCCGGGGTTTCGAACCCTCAGGCTACCATATACACAAACTACTCACCTCTAGCCGGCCGTAGACTAGTTTGCGATGCCTTTTCCTTTGAATTTAGCTCCCTCATGCGTGGAATCTAGTCAAACCACAATAATTATATCAAATATGGGTCAAATAATCATAACCCATTTCAATTTACATGAAATTCGCATAAATATACTAAGTTGGTAAAACCCGACCCCGGGCCTACTGCTCAAAAAATTCCGAAATTAGTACCAACGCGACCCTCATCTCGCCACGAGTCCGTGCATATAAAATTTATCAAAATCGGAGTTCAAATGGCCTTCCAAATCCAAAAATCCCGTTTTCAATACTTAGGCCACAATTCTTCAAGATTTCAACCCAATTTCATGAAAATTGATGTTAATTCTACCATAAAATGATGTTTTTGAGTCAAGAATCTTACCTCCGACGAATACCCGATGACTTCTCAGTGATTTCCTCGAGTTTTCTTCTCTCTAGGGCTCAAAATTATGTTTTGGGGGTGTAAACCCGTAAGCCCTCTGTTCTGTGATATAAATTCACTGCCAGAACATTTTGTTCTACGCGTTCGCGTGAGCTCCCACGCGTTCGCGATGAACAACTCCCTCTTACTCTTCGCGAACGCGACGCCTACCACGCGTTCGCGATGCTCAACTTCCAGCTACCCTTCGCGAACGCGACGCCAACCACGCGTTCGCGATGTTCAACTCCCAGCTGCCCGAATTCCTTCTACGCGTTCGCGATACACCTCCCGCGAACGCGAAGCACACTCCCACGAACCTACGCGAATGCGACCCAGGGAACGCGATCGCGATGCTCAACACCCCTGGCCTACGCGAACGCAACACCCTGACGCGAACGCGATGCACTGATTCGCTTGACCTTCGCGAACGCGGCCCATGCCACGCGAACGCGAAGGTCAAAATGACTGGGCAGAAACCTGCAGTTTTCTACAGATTTTGCCAAGTCCCATATGCCCGGTTGATGGTCCAAAATCATCCCGAGGCCCCCGGGACCCCAACGAAAACCACCAACGCACTCCAAAACATGATACGGACGTGTTCCAATCATAAAAACACCATACTAAACATCAAAATCTCCATTTACTCACGAATTCAAGCCTAAGTTTCTTCAAAACTTTCAAAACTAACATTCAATCCAAAACCCGATCAAACGATGTCCGAAAGACCTGAAAATTTGCAGACATATCCAAAATCACATAACGAAGCTACAGAAATTGTCGGAATTCCATTCCGACCCCCGGATCAAAATATCACCTACCATCCGGTTTTCGCCAAAAATCAACCTTCGCCAATTCAAGCCTAAAACTACACCGGACCTCCGAATTCAATTCCGATTGCTCTTCTAAGTCATAAATGATCCCCCGGAACTAGTCGAATCATCAGAATCCGGTTCCGAGCACTCTAACTCAATAGTCAACTCTTGGTTGACTTTCCATATTCAAGCTTCCTTCAAGCATGCTATTTGCTTCATTTTCAATCCAAATCACTCCTAACTCATCCGATATACTCTAATACTGTTATAAAAGCATAAGATATGTAAATGCAAGGTAACGGGGTGGTAATTCCCGTAACAACGGGCCGGGTCGTTACAATCCACCTGCCAGAGAACCACCAAAATCATCCTAACAACACGTCACAAGGTACTGTTCACGGGGTACTGTTCATTACAGCATTTTTTTTTCTAAATTGCAGCACAGCCATTTTGTTACTAAAATGGCTCTAACTCCATCATATGAACTCGAAATTAGACGATTCTTTTTCCTATAGCTCCGTAATTTTGATACGGATCTAGGTGTTCAAACAAAATTGAATTGGAGCTCATATGCTCATTTCAATACCAATTTTGCTCGTTAAACAATTAACTCACATATCGCGTCAAAAACCCAATCACGACTTGATAAAATTAAACCAAAATTTTCAGATTAGTCCTATAATTCATGATTTAAATTCTCGAAGTCTCGAAATCAAATTTGTATCTCTAGAACTAAAAATAGACCTTGGGATCATTACATTTATGCTCAAAACTACAAAAATCCTCCAAAAATGACCCGTTGGACATCCGAAACACACCCGAGACCCCAGAGACCTCAACCAAATATACATACATGATTTATTACTTCATTCCAACTTGTTCGAATCATAAAATCACTATTGTTAATATCAAAATCGTCCGTTTTCAGCAAATTCAAGCTTAACTTTAATTATAACTTTCAAAATTCTTATTCGATCAAAACCCGACCAAACGACGTCCGAATAACATAAAATTTTGCAGACATATCCAAATTCACCTAACGGAGCTACTACAACTATTGGAATTCCATTCTGACTCCCGGATCAAAATCTCACCTACCGTTCAGATTTCACCAAAATTCAACCTTAGCCAATTCAAGCCTATTTCTACACCGGACCTCCAAATTCCATTCTGATCGCTCTCCTAAGCCACAAATGACCTCCCGGAGCTGACCAAATCATCAGAATTTGATTCCGAGATCTCTAACTTACAAGTCAACATCCGATTGACTTTTCCCATCTATTCCTTCTTCTAAGAGACTATTTGTCTCAATTCCAACCAAACTTAATCCGAATTCACTCAAACTCACCAAACATACATACTAAAACATGAACAAGCATATAACGGGGAAAACAGGGTGATAACTCGCATGATGATGGGCTGGGTCATCACAAAATCCAAGATCTCGTTTAGTTGCGCCAATGAGGCTATGTGCCAATAAGATTATTTTTGTCGTGTACTGTGGACTCCACTATATGCAGGGCATTTAATTAAGATGTTGTTCACACATCAACCGATGCTGGAAAAATACCTGGAGTGCAAAAGAAAAGAAGAAAGATTAGTGATTATGAACACCAATACAACATCAATCAACAACAGTTCCCAGTAGCAATTCAACTCAAATTTCAAAGCCCATAAGAGTTTGAAAAAACCAAGAAGGCTCGATAGAACAGCCTCAAAAAGTTACCAAAACTCAGGAATGAAACAAAGGACTGAACTTAAACAATCATCTGATATACCAACTATTCGAAACCAAACAGACTCACAGCAAATGGACCAAGGAACTGAATTCAAATTGAAAACATGAAAAGTGATGAGCATGCTCAATGAAATAGTGCTCTCTTATCCTTAGAATTTCCAAATCCCAGAATAGTTTGAGAAAAACAAACAGGCTCGATAGAACAGTCTCAAAAATTTACCAAAACTCAGGAATGAACCAAAGAACTGAAGTTAAACAATCATCTGATATACCAACTATTTCAAACGAAACAGACTCAACGTAAATGGACCAAGGAGCAGACCACATGAATCCATTATTTGCCATCTATTACGTGAAAATTTGACCATAAAGTGGATGGTCAGGTGTTTTTGGTTTCTAAACGTCAAATTATTCCTTTGACTATCCTCCAATGTTATCTGGAAAGCATATTACAGGTCTATAGTTGAGGGACCAAAGAAATTGCAATCTTCTCAATGCAATTATATATAGTTCTTCCGCTGTTGTAGCCATTTTTGATTTTACTGCTACATTTTGGTAGGAGTTGAAATGAGCTGTCTGATTAGTGCATCTGTTTATGCAGAAACCAGAAGAGCGGGTGAATGATGATAATATAGATGCCTAGGACTGCTCCAAATTTATAAATTTTGCAAGTCAAAGTGACTGGAAGAGTCAAGAATCCATCGAAAGCATCCGTAGTCATTTTGTCAGCAAAGGCTAGTCCAAAGCGGCTCGTGGAGGTGGCTCAAGAGATGTAGATGGTAATGGTGATGCTGGTGAGGGCGAGGATGTGTTTGGTGATTTTGAAGACTTGGAAACAGGTCAGAAGTATGAGAGACATGAGAATGAGTGTAATCCTGAAAAAATATAACTTAGCGACAGTTCTGAATTGCTCTAAATCAGTTGCACCGCAACATGATAACTTTCCTAAAAGGAAAAAAACATGTATTGAAGGGCATCCTCATGCAAGCATTCCTTTTATATGTGAATTGGGATAGCCAGAGGAATTAGGCCAGGTCTGTTACAAAAAGGGTGCTACATTAACCTCAAATGTATAAATTAATAACAGCTCAACTAAGTAACATCAATATCCAAAAGTAAATCAAGCCCAATGTACTAAGCTTTCTCGGAAGGGCCAAACCGTAAGGGTTTATTGTACGCGGTCTAACCCTACATCCAGATCCAACTTTTGTTAAAAGTCACAATATTTTATTTATACAAATTCGAGTCTACCTGTGCATTAAATTTTGAAAATGGCCCCTGCATATATCCAATAAAGATTCATTACTTACAACAGATTTAACTTTCTTTGAGGGGAAAGAACAAAAGATTTCAGCAAACTGCAGCTATTTTATATGCTTTTTAAACATAACAAACACAACAACCACAACACAAAATACATAATCCTTCACAAAGAAAAGTGACGAAGCGAAGATGAGGTACAATGAGAATGTCCAAAACAAATGACAATACAAAACTAACTAAACTGGAATAGTTCAATACAAACAAAAACATGAAATGATTAAAAGATCTTGTTCATAACTAATGAAACTAATAACCTAAGTAGTCAGACAGATTTTAGTTTCTACAACAGATACATTGGAAAACAATTTATGCTGTCTTCTTTTTTTTTAAATACTCTCTTTATCTTGTTTCCCGATAATTGTGCATTCAAATCTTCTTCAACCACTGCTGCAATCTTCACAGATGTATTTGCAACATCGATCAACTCGTTATCTTCAGTAGAATCCTACTTATTTAAAATCAATAGTTAATCTATAAATCTTATTGTGTTATTATTGTATAACCTGCAAACCTATAAATGAAAAGAATGAATTATGTATAATATTAATAATGAGGTATAAATTCACCGTGATTTCATTATCTTCACGTCTAACTTCGTTATTGTGAGCACGTGATTTTTGCCCTACGTGAGAATTACTCCCAAACAATTCAAAAAAATAAAATAAAAAATAAAATAGTATTGTGTTGTGCGTGATTTTTGTGATTTTTGTGTTATTTTTCTTATTATTTGCATTTTTATCTGTGCATATTTGCTTGTTTAAATAAATAAAATATACAAAAAATATGTTGCATATGTATATAAAATTCAAGTTTACAATTAAGTTTATTTTACATAAATGAAAAGTCATAAAAAATATGTATTTTTGCATTTTTTAAGCATTTAATGTCCAAATCGTGCAATTTTATTTTTATTAATGTTTAATTTTGTGTGATAATTATTATTATGAGTTAATTAGTATTTCAAGATAATTTTTAGTTTTTATAAATTAATCTTTGTATTTTTGGGCTTTATTAATTAGGATGTTGAATAATGGAGAAGAACAAAATAGAAAACAATTTGGATTGGGCCATCTTGCAAATTAAGTTACAAGCCCAATCCTAAGCACACTTACCCAACCCAAAACCCCTTGGCCCAAAATGAAAATTTCAGATTTTTAGCCAAAAAATAATCATAATCACATAACATAAAGTAGTGGGGGCAAGGAAATAAAGGAAGAAAACATGGAGAGGAAAACATGGAGAGGAAAACATGGATTAGTGGGTTTTCTTTAAATTAAAAAATATATTCTTTTTAATTAAAAGATCTAAAAAATTTCAAAATTCTTGCCTATAAATAGAAGAGAAGAGTAGAGAAAAGGAGGAGAGAAAAAAGAGAGAAAAATCGGAAGAGAAGAGAAAATAAAGAAAATTCCCTGCTGTGGTATACACTCGATATACACTCTGGATACAGAAGTATACACGAAAAAAAAATGCAATTTTTGAGAGTTTCTTTTGAGAAGTGAAAAGAGTTCAAAGCTAGAAAGCCAAAACAAAGAGAAAATCTGGAATATATTTTTCTTTTCTATTTTTTACTGGTTTTTTTTTGTTTTTCTCCATATTGCTGGGATTTTCGGGATTGAGGTGTTGAAGCTACTGCTGGTTGTTACTGTTGTTGTTGTTGTATTTTCACCGCCCTGTTGATTTGCCATTTTCCCATTCCTTTCAAAACCAGGTACACATTCTAAAAACCATGTGTTGATGTAAGCTCGAATTGGAAGTTGAAGTTTTGAAATGAAATAGAAAAGCAAGTTGTTGATTAATATTTATTGTTATTTTTCCGTTTTATTAGTTTTGTCAAATTGTAGTTAGCTCTATAATTTAAAGAATGAATTGGTCATTTAGTCGGCTTGTGAGGGAACACCTTTTATACTAATATAGAGTAGCCTTTTATGCATGTAATTAATTAGGACTTTTTCTTTTCTCGTAAAGATAAACTAAATAAAAAAATATAGTCACTTTAGGATTATCCTTTTAAATAAAAAATGTTACGAGCCTTGCTAAATAGAAAATAAAATCGCGGGGCCCCTCAATAAGAATGTTCACTTTTTCTTAAAAAATAATCAAATGCGGTAAATGATTTAAAATTGCATTATAGTATTGAACATTTTTTAAAAATCAGATATTTAGCCATTACAATAATTTAAGCGACCGTGCTAGAACCACGGGATCCGGGGGTGCCTAACACCTTCCCTCGGGTCAACAGAATTCCTTACTTAGAATTTCCGGTTCGCAGACTTCATTTGGAAAGTCGAAAATTTCCTCGATTTGGGATTTAAATAAATTGGTGACTTGGGACACCATAATTTATTCCAAGTGGTGACTCTGAAATAAATAAATAATCCAATTTCGAATATTGTCACTTAAATTGGAAAAACTCCCTTGTACGTTTATCCCTCGGGGTAAGCGCGCCAAAAGGAGGTGTGACAGCTCTGGCGACTCTGCTGGGGACGATAAACCCAGAACCACTGGTTCAGGGTTTAAGAATTCGAGCTTTGAATAATTGTTGTATTTGGCTTATTTATTATCTGATTTTATTACATGTTTATATTTAATATGCTAAATGTTGCTTTTACCGCTTTGACATTTTGTGAACTGTATATAAATTGTGCCGATACCCATTTTCCTCTTCTGAGTCTCTTTAAAATATAATATCGGGCATTTGCTGGACATAGCCCGTTTTTCTCAAGATAGCCGTGGTGCTTGGCACCCGGTGAAGGATTTTTAGTCACACATGTTTTAGGCGGGGAGTTTTGTCAATTAAGCCGGAAAGCCATGCTACCGGTGCACTGACACTCTTCGGCTCGAGTTGTCCGCTCGAGTTAAAGCCAGTCTAGACACCTTTTCCAATATGATGATGACTTAGAATAACCAAACCTTATACCGGATCCCCGATAGGAACGTTTATTTGCATCATGTGCATATTTGACTTAGGAGGCTCAACACAAGGGTTGGGCCTGTCTAGGACAGGTGTACCTGAAACAAAAGACCAACTTGTTGCATCTTTCTGTGTGCATTTATTTGTTTCGATCTTACATGCCGACCGGTTTGTTAAAAGAGGGGAAGAAGTGGAAAACGTCAGGGTATAAAACCAAAATAGTTTCATGGAAGATAGTTAGTTCTTTGAAAATAAATTTTGAAAAAATGCAAAAAAAAAATTCCAAATAAATTTTCTTACGAAAATAGTTAGTTCTTTAAAAGTAAATTTTGAAAAATGCAAATAAATTTTCTTAATTTTACGAAAATAGTTTAGTTTCTTTGAAAATAATTTTGAAAAATGCAAAAATTCCAAATAAATTTTCTTAGTTCCTTTGAAAATAATTTGTTTTAGAAATGCTGTTTAAAAATAGTTTGTTTTCTTTTCTTAAAATGATTTAGTTCTTTTATTTCCGAACTACGCGGGTCTGATTCTCACCGGAAGTGAGATACGTAGGAAAACCTCATCGGTTCCGACCCCCCAAAAAAAAATCCAAAAAAAAAAATATTGTTCATTTAGTTCCTTCTTTAAAATCTTTCCTTAGAAAATTCAAAGAAAAAAAAATGGTTTCGTTCTTCCTACTGTTTTTCATGAAATAAAAAGAAAACTCAATAAAAATAAAAATTAAAAAAAATATGGGTTTCCTTCATTTTTGAAGTACTTTTCTAAAAAATAAAAATAAAAATAAAAGAGAAGCCAAAATCCAAAAAAAAAATATTTCCTTTCTTCCTTAGAAAAAGAGACAATAAGTAAAAAATTCAAACAAAAATATATATTTTTTCCTTTTCTTTTACTTAAAAGCAAATAATTTTTAGAAGTCTTTCTGTAAAAAAAAAATAGGCAAAAAAAAAAAAACAAAAATATAAATATATTTTCCTTCCTTCTTTTAAAGCATTTCTTTCAAGAATTAGTTGATTTACTTCATTCGCGATTATTCCAAACTGCGCGGGTCTGATTCTCACCGGATGTGAGATACGTAGGAAAACCTCATCGGTTCCGACCCCAATTTTAAAAAAAAAAAAAAATCAAAAAAAAAATAATAAAATACTTTCGTTTAGTTCCTTCATTAAAATCTTTCTTTAGAAAATTCAAAAAAAAAAGACTAAAAGTAGTTCAAAAAAAAAACACTAAAAAAATGGTTTCGTTCTTTCTACTGCTTTTCATGAAATAAAAAGAAAAATTAATAAAAATCAAAATTTAAAAATATGGATTTTACTCCAAATAAAATAAATTTTTATTTTTAGAAGTCTTTCTATCAAAAAGCACAACAATAAAAAAAAACCAAAAATATGAATATATTTTCCTTTTTTTCTCTTAAAGCATTTCTTTCAAGAATTAGTTGATTTACTCAATTCCCGATTTTTCGAACTACGCCCGGTCTGATTCATGCGGGGACATGATACGTAGGCAATCCACATAAGATTCGACCATCACAAAAAAAAAAAAAAAAGAAAATTGATAAAGGGGAAAAGAAGAGCCAAAAAGGGAAATTGGTGCACCTAAGCAAGCCTATGTGGCATGAGGGGCAATTAAGACACCGCGGCTGAATAAGCCAGTGTTTGTTGGACGTGTACCACAAAAGCTTAAGGACCGTCAAGAAGAAGATAATGAGGATTTCGTGACTGAAGAGGGTGAAAGAAAACATGAGGCAAAGCTCCGCGATACCCGCATGGTCGAGCCAGAGAAAGGGACTTTCACCGTTGAGACGGGATCAGACACTAAACTTCCAAACTGAAAGGCTAGGCCATTTTCGATCAGGCGGAAGCCTAGTAAACTTGTCCTGCCCCATTTTTATGCATCCAGAGTATTTCAGGGTGTAAATTGGATGTTTCTTTTAGTTTTTGCCTTTAAATTTCTGAATGTGAACCCTGTTTTTTATCCTTTCGATTCCAAGAAATGAAATTAATATTTCATCGTCCGTTTCCTTTTCTTTTGTTATTTTCATTATTTTTCTTTCAGATTTTGGTTTAGTCTTCTTTTTCTCTTCTCTTTAGTTCAAATCATGCAGCTTTAAATAACATGACATGCTTGCGGACTTCATGCCTAGATCCTAAAACGCTGTCAGACTTCAGAATAATGAATCGAGAGTTGAAATGCACAAAAGTTTATTTTTGAGGAAATGAAACAATGAATTGGAATAACTGAAAGAAAATTGGTTCGCATACAAAAGGGTTGTGTTGTACTCTTGAGAATACCCGAGTAGTTATCCCAACAAAGAATGGCCCAAACTTGCAACAAGAAAGTGCGGCCCTGGAATCTCGAAATAAGAACAACCGACGTTAAGGCGCATTCCTCCTCATTACCAAGAGACAAAAGAAAAATTGGCTCCTGATTGGAAAGATCCATACATCATCTGGAAAATATCACTGAGAGGGATGTTGTATCTGGGAGACATTGAAGGGAATGATCTTGAAACGGCAGTCAATACAGATACAGTATAAAGGTACTATGTCAGGACCTCCCGCGACGTTGGCTTTTGTATAATTGAGATGACGAAGGCTTTCTTTCTTGCTACCCCAAACACTATGAATCCTTTGTGAAACCCTTTGAGCCGGTTACCTTTCTTTGGTTACCCTCTTTGGAATCCAAATCAAAAAAAAAAAAAAAAAAAAAAAAACCAAAAACCAAAAACCAAAAACCAAACAAAACAAAACAAAACAAAGTTCCCGAACTACGTTCTGACTTGATTCCGAAAGGATACGTAGGCAACCTCTTCCTGAGGTTCAGTCACACCAAAACCAAAATCCCAACTTCCCCAAAATTGAAACTGGGGCAAATGATATGACGGTTCAGTTTAGATCCGTCAAGATGGTTCCAGAGTTGTAATTCCATTCAATTTCCTTTTTACCAAAAACCTTGTTCAAGTCCTTCAGATCAATTAGCAAAGGTAAGAAAGAGAAAAATGTCATTGACGGAAATCTGACATAGCCTGAATTGAGAGAAACAAAATGAGAGAGTCTTATCGGTGAAAACCTTCGGGCACCATAAGGCGTGGCAGTTGGAGAAGCTAAAAATGAGAGAGTCTGTTTAGTGAAAACTTGCGACGAGCACTATCGGGCGACAGTGAGAAGAGAAATGAGAGAGGTCGATTGGCAAAAACCCGAAAAAGGCGTCGCCGACCAAAAAGAAGACGTCCCTTCACTAAAAGAATTTTGGCAAGGTTCCCTAGTTTTGAAATTGCGAATCAATGGGTTCATAAGAAGTCGGAAAGTTTATGTGGGTCAGGCGTCCAGTCCAAGAAGCATGTCATGTTTATTTGAAGTCAGCATGCGTCCGAGATAAGTCCTTCTTTTTCCCCGAAAGGGACGCTTCTCTTTAAACTCATTTCCTTGCTTTTTGTATAGTTATTCTTTGAATCCCTTTCGGCTTGATTTTAATTCTGAAACTATTAAAAAGAAAGGCGGCAGGACCGGTTTTACAGGATTCCATCTGGTAAAAAGGCAAAGAAAAATACCCAGCCTCAGCGGTGTATTGATCCAATCCCGACTGATCATGATGGTCGATCACTTGCAAAAGAAAGGACATTAAGAAGGAAAAGGAAATCAAAGGCTAAGGTTTTAAAAACGGAACGAGACAGAAAGACAGAGCCCACACAGACGAGTCCTCAAAAAGTTCCGAGTTTGAACCCGGTCAGTTTGAAAAGAAGTCACCCCAAAGACAATTAGTAGCAAATTTTCTCAATGGAAATGGATCAATGATCAAGCGATGAAGATAATCAAGGCCACAAAGGCAACCACTTTTTCAACTGATAAAATGTTCTTTGTTGAAAGCAGGTCTATTCAATTGTGCAAGAAGAAGGTACAACTCAAGAAGTGAAGTACGCAAGCATTGAAATGGCTCTGGAACAAGGAAAGCGCATAAAAAGGGAAGTTTCTTTTCAAAAGCTTTATCTTATGCATTGGTTATTGGTTTAAAAAAATATATATATATATATATATATATATAAAATAAAAAAAAATAAATAAATAAAAATCAAAATGAAAAAAATACCTAAAAGAAAGCCCAAAAGGAAGAATAAAAGAAAGGAAAATGAAAACTCCAAAAAGAGAATCAGATCATGTTAGTCCAATATCCGTTTAGACCCCAGTCAGAAAACCGAGGGTCTCTCCGGCCAGAAAGCCGTGAGACATTTTGTTTGAATTACGGCCAGAAAGCCGTAAAAACTTTCTTTCAAAATCCCCGGTCAGAAAATCGAGGATCTCCCAGTCAAAAAACTGCGGAGCCATTTACTTTTACCCCGGCCAAAAAACCGAGGATCTGACGGCCAAAAAACCGTTAGATATTGTTTGAATTCCGGCCAGAAAGCCGTGAAACTTTTATCCCCGGTCAGAAAACCGAGGATCTCCCAGTCAAAAAAACTGCGGAGCCATTTACTTTTACCCCGGCCAAAAAACCGAGGATCTGACGGCCAAAAAACCGTTAGATATTGTTTGAATTCCGGCCAGAAAGCCGCGAAACTTTTATCCCCGATCAAAAACCGAGGATCTCCCCATTCGGAAAACTGCGGAGCCATTTACTTTTACCCCGGCCAAAAAACCGAGGATCCGACGGCCAAAAAACCGTTAGATATTGTTTGAATTCCGGCCGGAAAGCCGCGAAACTTTTATCCCCGGTCAGAAAACCGAGGATCTCCCAGTCAGAAAACTGCGGAGCCATTTACTTTTACCCCGGCCAAAAAACCGAGGATCTGACGGCCAAAAAACCGTTAGATATTGTTTGAATTCCGGCCAGAAAGCCGTGAAACTTTTATCCCGGTCAGAAAACCGAGGATCTCCCCAGTCAGAAAACTGCGGAGCCATTTACTTTTACCCCGGCCAAAAAACCGAGGATCTGACGGCCAAAAACCGTTAGATATTGTTTGAATTCCGGCCAGAAAGCCGTGAAACTTTTATCCCCGGTCAGAAAACCGAGAATCTCCCCAGTCAGAAAACTGCAGAGCCATTTACTTTTACCCCGGCCAAAAAACCGAGGATCTGACGGCCAAAAAACCGTTAGATATTGTTTGAATTCCGGCCAGAAAGCCGTGAAACTTTTATCCCCGGTCAGAAAACCGAGGATCTCCCCAGTCAAAAACTGCGGAGCCATTTACTTTTACCCCGGCCAAAAAACCGAGGATCTGACGGCCAAAAAACCGTTAGATATTGTTTGAATTCCGGCCGGAAAGCCGCGAAACTTTTATCCCCGGTCAGAAAACCGAGGATCTCCCCAGTCAGAAAACTGCGGAGCCATTTACTTTTACCTCGGCCAAAAAACCGAAGATCTGACGGCCAAAAAACCGTTAGATATTGTTTGAATTCCGGCAAGAAAGCCGCGAAACTTTTATCCCCGGTCAGAAAACCGAGAATCTCCCAGTCAGAAAACTGTGGAGCCATTTACTTTTACCCCGGCCAAAAAACCGAGGATCCGACGGCCAAAAAACCATTAGATATTGTTTGAATTCCGGCCAGAAAGCCGTGAAACTTTTTATCCCCGGTCAGAAAACCGAGGATCTCCCCAGTCAAAAAACTGCGGAGCCATTTACTTTTACCCCGGCCAAAAAACCGAGGATCCGACGGCCAAAAAACCGTTAGATATTGTTTGAATTCCGGCCGGAAAGCCGCGAAACTTTTATCCCCGGTCAGAAAACCGAGGATCTCCCCAGTCAAAAAACTGCGGAGCCATTTACTTTTACCCCGACCAAAAAACCGAGGATCCGACGGCCAAAAACCGTTAGATATTGTTTGAATTCCGGCCGAAAGCCGTGAAACTTTTATCCCGGTCAGAAAACCGAGGATCTCCCGAGTCAAAAAACTGCGGAGCCATTTACTTTTACCCCGCCAAAAAATCGAGGGTCTAGCGGCCAAAAAACCGTTAGACATTGTTTGAATTCCGGCCAGAAAGCCGTGAAACTTTTATCCCCGGTCAGAAAACCGAGGATCTCCCAGTCAAAAAACTGCGGAGCCATTTACTTTTACCCCGGCCAAAAAACCGAGGATCTGACGGCCAGAAAACCGTTAGATATTGTTTGAATTCCGGCCAGAAAGCCGTGAAACTTTTATCCCCGGTCAGAAAACCGAGGATCTCCCAGTCAGAAAACTGCGGAGCCGTTTACTTTAACCCCGGCCAAAAAATCGAGGGTCTGACGGCCAAAAAACCGTTAGACATTTTTTGAATTCCGGCCAGAAAGCCGTGAAACTTTTATCCCCGGTCAGAAAACCGAGGATCTCCAAGTCAGAAAACTGCGGAGCCATTTAGTTTATCCCCGGCCAAAAAACCGAGGGTCTAGCGGCCAAAAAACCGTTAGACATTGTTTGAATTCCGGCCAGAAAGCCGTGAAACTCTTCTTCAAAATCCCGGCCAGAAAGTCGTGGAACGTTTATTTGTGAAATTGTGATTTTCTTACCCAATACCAAAGAGTCTTTTAATCGCTCTATGTGTCACAACTAACTCACGAAATTTTCCTAGCAAAACTGGGGCAGAAAAATTTCGTTCGTTTGTTTGTTTTGTTGTCTAAATAGGTTTGATCTCGGGATGCAAGGATCGAGATAACCTACAAATGGAACATCAATCCAGAGTGAAGAAAAGAACCAAAAGAAAGAGTTCAAATGTTGGAGTAAACAAAGGCACGGATTGCTCAGAAGATGATTGAAGTAACAAGCTCCGCCGACTCTGTTTCACTCAATGTTACAGAAAATAAACAAGAACGTACAGTTTGTTGAGCATCAAGATTCAGATCGAGGTCTACAGCAAATCAACTAAGATTCAAGATCAAGTTTTCAAGAGAATCATAGATAGGAATCTTGTAACTCATAGTTTTGATAGCATAGCTAGTTCAGCTTTAATTTCTCCTTTTGGTGTAATAAGGAGGTCAGTGAGTAGTAAGCAGCAACTGCAACAACGATAGCAACAGTAACAGCAAAGTGTCAGTTCAAGGTAGTCCCGGCTACCAAAACTTCCCGAACTACATTGACCTGATTCCTGTTTAGCCCAGGATATGTAGGAGGCCTCCCGAAGCAAAGGCTCGGTCAAGATCTTTTCAAAATGCTTCACACGGAGTGCTCAAAACGGGCAAAAATCGCTCGTATTTGCTCATTATCTTTGCATGAAAACTCTTCATATTTTCGCGCAAAGAGGGGCAGTATTGTGAGCACGTGATTTTTGCCCTACGTGAGAATTACTCCCAAACAATTCAAAAAAATAAAATAAAAAATAAAATAGTATTGTGTTGTGCGTGATTTTTGTGATTTTTGTGTTATTTTTCTTATTATTTGCATTTTTATCCGTGCATATTTGCTTGTTTAAATAAATAAAATATACAAAAAATATGTTGCATATGTATATAAAATTCAAGTTTACAATTAAGTTTATTTTACATAAATGAAAAGTCATAAAAAATATGTATTTTTGCATTTTTTAAGCATTTAATGTCCAAATCGTGCAATTTTATTTTTATTAATGTTTAATTTTGTGTGATAATTATTATTATGAGTTAATTAGTATTTCAAGATAATTTTTAGTTTTTATAAATTAATCTTTGTATTTTTGGGCTTTATTAATTAGGATGTTAAATAATGGAGAAGAACAAAATAGAAAACAATTTGGATTGGGCCATCTTGCAAATTAAGTTACAAGCCCAATCCTAAGCACTCTTACCCAACCCAAAACCCCTTGGCCCAAAATGAAAATTTCAGATTTTTAGCCAAAAAATAATCATAATCACATAACATAAAGTAGTGGGGGCAAAGAAATAAAGGAAGAAAACATGGAGAGGAAAACATGGAGAGGAAAACATGGATTAGTGGGTTTTCTTTAAATTAAAAAATATATTCTTTTTAATAAAAAGATCTAAAAAATTTCAAAATTCTTGCCTATAAATAGAAGAGAAGAGTAGAGAAAAGGAGGAGAGAAAAAAGAGAGAAAAAATCGGAAGAGAAGAGAAAATAAAGAAAATTCCCTGCTGTGGTATACACTCGATATACACTCTGGATACAGAAGTATACACGAAAAAAAAATGCAATTTTTGAGAGTTTCTTTTGAGAAGTGAAAAGAGTTCAAAGCTAGAAAGCCAAAACAAAGAGAAAATCTGGAATATATTTTTCTTTTCTATTTTTTACTGGCTTTTTTTTTTGTTTTTCTCCATATTGCTGGGATTTTCGGGATTGAGGTGTTGAAGCTACTGCTGGTTGTTACTGTTGTTGTTGTTGTTGTATTTTCACCGCCCTGTTGATTTGCCATTTTCCCATTCCTTTCAAAACCAGGTACACATTCTAAAAACCATGTGTTGATGTAAGCTCGAATTGGAAGTTGAAGTTTTGAAATGAAATAGAAAAGCAAGTTGTTGATTAATATTTATTGTTATTTTTCCGTTTTATTAGTTTTGTCAAATTGTAGTTAGCTCTATAATTTGAAGAATGAATTGGTCATTTAGTCGGCTTGTGAGGGAACAACTTTTATACTAATATAGAGTAGCCTTTTATGCATGTAATTAATTAGGACTTTTTCTTTTCTCGTAAAGATAAACTAAATAAAAAAATATAGTCACTTTAGGATTATCCTTTTAAATAAAAAATGTTACGAGCCTTGCTAAATAGAAAATAAAATCGCGGGGCCCCTCAATAAGAATGTTCACTTTTTCTTAAAAAATAATCAAATGCGGTAAATGATTTAAAATTGCATTATAGTATTGAACATTTTTTAAAAATCAGATATTTAGCCATTACAATAATTTAAGCGACCGTGCTAGAACCACGGGATCCGGGGGTGCCTAACACCTTCCCTCGGGTCAACAGAATTCCTTACTTAGAATTTCCGGTTCGCAGACTTCATTTGGAAAGTCGAAAATTTCCTCGATTTGGGATTTAAATAAATTGGTGACTTGGGACACCATAATTTATTCCAAGTGGCGACTCTGAAATAAATAAATAATCCCATTTCGAATATTGTCACTTAAATTGGAAAAACTCCCTTGTACGTTTATCCCTCGGGGTAAGCGCGCCAAAAGGAGGTGTGACAGTTATTACTGAAATCTGGATCCTATAAAAAATTATGCATATTAAGTAAATCAATCAATACATTAACAAATAGGAAAGTTGTGAAAAATGAAGTATAGAAACATATTTTGAATGCCTCTTCACGTGGAGAACGAATGTATTTCTTTATAACTTCCTCGTCATCAGTAAGTTTAACAACTTTGAAGACATCATCTTGATTCTTACCGTTGCAACTCTTAACCTCCACTTTAAACATAAAGACTTTATCAATAATATTTTCTATCTCTATTGGACAGGAAGAGTCGTCTGCAGCACCATAATCCTAACAAAAAAGGACATAATCACAATGATAAAAAGAAGCTACGACAGCAAAAGTAAAAAAGAAAATCTAATATAGTGTACACAAAATTTTTTTTCCATATTACAATGGATTTAATAGTTACAAAGATAAACAAATGTATTTACTAATATAAACAGAAATTAAGCTAAAATGAAAGGAGATGTAAGACACTGTAACGTGTTCCAATAAATTCAAAGTGTATGGTAATATTTTACTAAACTATTGTATTATACCTCAAATACAACATCCTTTAAAGCATTTGCTGATTTTCCAATAATCTTAGCTGCATCCTTATCCCACAACAACAAAGAAATAGTACCGGTGCAATCCATCATCTTAACTTGAAGCCTGTACCTGGAAAGAGTTTGTGGTTTAAACTTTTTATCTTTAATATTTAATAATAGTAAAATTAAATAATAAATTACGGTCATACCTATGAGTGGGAGATTGTATCTGCTCGCATTTTTTACAATAGAATTTTGTGCCCTCTTTGTATAGTTTCTTTGCACAATTTTTACATGCTAAACAACACCATCCACGGTCTAATTCTACGTGTACAATAGTTGCTACAATCCAAAAATCTCCTGGCTGCAAATACAAATTGTATAGAAAAAATTTTAATGGAAAGAAATAAAGGATATAATTTTTGATAACTAAAAATTAACAAAAATAAAAAGTAGGTACTCACATGCTTACAATCACTCAGATCCTCAATAGTTTTAACATCAATGCTTCCAGATGCTAGCACATCCACAATAGAATTAGTTTTGTGAGATGAAATTTGAGTAATTCTTTGTGAGCTTTCTCCACGCACAGGAACCATTCTATTTCATTCATAAGTTAAGATACATTATGAAATATTAACACTAAAATTTGATAACACAACTCTTTTAAGTAAGTATAACTTATATACCTGGAGCAAAAGTCAACAACTTGAGGAAGATTTGAATTGATCCAAAGCTTCGACGCGTGCCAAGTGTTCCTCACCGAATATTGTTCTATACACATAAAAGTAAATTTTAAGAATTTACTAATTGTATAATGAAAATATATGTATAATTAAGCAGACAATTTAATAACCTCGATATCGATGTGCTCTAATCAATTGCATGACAATGACAACAGGCTTATCATTACATCCATTCAAATACTGGTTGATCTGTTCAACAAAGTCTCCCCAAAGAGTTGCAGAAATAGTATTGGTCCTACAATTATATAAGGTTAAGAAGAAGAATCAAATTAAAAAATTGTTAAATTGTTTAGTTGTTTTAAAAAATTGTGGCGAACTTACTCATAATCTTGTATCTCAATGTTCATGAACATATGAATGCTATCATCTTGTTTGATAGATTGTACGTTTTCATAGCTCACAATTTCACCAATAACATCTACAATAACATTTAAATTTTTTGTAAATTAGTAATTTTTATGGACAATATAAATGAAGATTGTTAAACCATAATTTAATTTCCTGATCTAATAAACATTTAGCAATGGGTAAAACAAACATATAAGAGAAAAACTTAATTATAGAATATTAACTGAAACGGCAATATACTATGCACGATTGACAGAAATAAAAAGTAAATAAAACTGGAATAAATGAGAGAAATTTAATTACCGAATAGCTTAACTTAACAGGGATGTTTAGTTATATTAATTCATATTAGAACGAAATAAAAATTAAATGAAACTGGAATAAATGAGAGAAATTTAATTACCGAATAACTCAGTATTGTCAAATTCATGAGGATTTGACACCTGGTCATAGGTTTTAAATTTGAAGATGCACATGTTGAATTGTGTATCATATATTTCCTCAACAGTGGTTTTATACGTGAACATCAACTTAAATTTGTGGTCTTTCATCTTCAGTTTCATAGTATTAATACAAACCACAAAATTCTTCATGTAGTACAAACCCAATTCCTTAATTTGTTGCTTGAACCTTTGGATAAAAGACCTGCCAATACTTGCATGAATGCGGTCGCCCTAAAACAATAGTCAATTAGTCAAAATGCCTAAGTTAGAAAATATATGACTGTAATATATTTATTCGTTGATGAAACATGCTGCTGAAGAATGTATGATACATGTTCGAAAAATATTCACACTGTTTTACTTTCACTAACACAGAACAAAGGGGACGAATATGGAAAATCAGAAGCAGCTATAAAACATAAAAGATCACTATGGTGGCTTTCATGACAGAATAAATATACTTTATATTGTATTACGAAATCAAAATCTAGAGGAATCAACGGCATAAAAAATGACCTCCCGAACCAGATTTTTTAGTGTATTCACATAAAATCCATAACCTTCAGTTAAGTTTTAATCCTATCTCCGCAACATGTTTGTTAGTAAATGCAGAAGGAAGAGATAGAACCAACTGAAGGAAGGGAATGTGACAAATAGAACAACTTCGTCATTTTTCTGCACATAAAATCCAGCATAACAAATTGATATGTATGGACTCAACCATGTATCTATAAGTAAATTATAGCAGTAGTAACCTATATGTGTGTGTTTATAAATTTTATTATTTTATTTTACTCTAACTCACTGGGGCCAGTATGTTGTAGCGGAGGTATTAAAAGCATCAAAGTTACACGCAACATTATCTCCACATCTTCACACCAATGTAAGGTAAGTACTTTGCACTTTCAGAATTGGAATGGCAAACGATGGTATATGTAAATAGTAGAAATACAAAGTATTTGTTTACTTTACCTTTTCATCCATCACAATAATCTCAATAGAAAAAGGCATATCAGGTCTGTCTCAATCGGAATTTTCCCAAAGCCTGACAACACGAACCTTTAAGTTCCAATTCATTGACTTGCTGTTAATTTCGCTAACGAAATTTACTTGAGCCGCCATGAAATCCTGCAAATACACAGAGGAATTCATAAACAGTAGTAAAAACTGCAACAAAATATACTTATTCAAAATCATATGAAGCAGAAAGGAGAAAGAATAGAAATATATATACAACTATAAATTGTAAAAGTAGAAAACTGAATTTCGAAAAATGTGAAATCATGTTACTGAAACTGTAGGAAAGAGGAATGCTTGGGGTAGAAGTTGAAATGGTGGAGATAGATCGTGGGTTAGAATCCGAATTTGCAGGATTCAAATTTCTAGGGCAAATAGGAGGAAGAGGATCGTGGGTCTGCAGAGAAAACTGTAGGAAAATTCCCAATTCCTCATTCTAGGGCAAAATTAGCGTAATAATTTCATTAATTAATGATACCTTTATTAATTTAAATTAAAATTTGTAAAAACCAAAGTAATTAATTCAACATAACAAATTGATGGCGTGGGCGTCCGTTTCATTTCAGTTTCGTAAACAAAAATAATTTTTAAATTATTTTAATATTTAAAATTTCAACTGACAAACTACTTTAACCAAAAATAACTATTTTGTCCTAACAAAATCCACATGGCAGTCTATTAACTTGACAAATGGCAAAATTTTATGGCTTACTTTCTACCTTTTAAGTATAGATATAGATAGATTTTTAATTATTTTCCTTTTTGTTGTCTACAAATCGTTAATATGCTTATGGTATTCCATAAACTAAAGACAAGGAGGAACCAAACTTTGTATTTTATAAAATCTACTTATGATATTCCATAAATTAGACTCTCTTTACCGCCTACTTCTTCTTGGTAGCCTACTTTTTCTTGGACGACAGTTTGCGCCCACTTCTTCTTCGACAAGAATATGCTTCTACAGTAGTCACCTTTGTTTAGACCGTCACAACAATATGCTTCGCTTAGTTTTTCTTCTCCACTTTGTATGTAATACAGATTAATTGCATGAATCCATGTAAAAAAAAAAAAAAAATAGAATAAGTCAATTATTCTTATAAAAGACACCATTGTTCCACATTATCCCTTATTTGTATTGTTGTAGGAAAAAGCAAAGATCTCCAAAGGTATTATTAGTTCTCTTTACTTTTCCTGATTTTCGCAATTGAGTAATGCTTTGAGTTAAGATCGTGTATATGAATTAGAGAGAAATAATGTGATTTAGAAATTTTATAAAAAGCAAAAATAAAACAATGACATATTAAATTTTACCGTAGTTGTTTTTTGTGCCTTCTTTTTTGTTTTTGTCATATTATTTAGTTTTGGATATCAAAGTTTTATACATTGGCGTAGTATTTAGGTTTAAATTTTATATATTGCAAAATCAATGGGTTTTGCACTTTCAAACGATAATCAAGTACGTATGTTTGCGTCAAAAAGAAAGAAACGAAAATTCGAAGAGCAAATAATAAGCGAAACAAAATATATCAGATAATTTATTTTGAACAATAACTTGTATAATATTATGATATAACAATTTGGATGAGCAAAATTAATGAACCCGAATTAGTAAGGTAAAAAAATAGTTAAAATACATTTTCATCTTGTAGAACCAATTCAATCGAGAAAATAGTGCCTAGATTAAAACGATCCGGTACTTCCCACAAACGGACAACACGAACTTTTAACTTCCATTGCATCTTCGAAATAATTATATCTTTGATGAAATCAATGTGAGTAGCCATCTTTTGCATAGGACGTAAGTTTGTATAAATCTTTATATAAGAATGAACATTAGGATTGAATGTTGTGTAGTTGTAGAAGATATATGTATTTCCACGTCTGTACAGTTGCAACACAGACGTGTAAATCACAGTTGAGGCAATGAAATTCATGGGAAAGTGGGTTGAAGGTATGGTGTTTTTCCGGCGTTAATTTAGGTTTACTTTAAGGGAAGATGGAAAGGCAGTTAAAAGTCATGGTTAGGAAGGATTTTGATTTTATTTTATTTCACCTTTCAACAAATTAAATAATTAAATGAAAAAACTCAGTATAATACAGAAGTAATTCAAAAGTCACGGTTATGAATCTATTTTTTACTTCATATAAATTTGGAAAAAAGTGGCGGTTATAAGGAAAATTTAACCGTTTTTAATTATATTTAAAAAATATATATTCTTCATAACCTAATCCTAATAAAATAAATTTGTAACTCCTTTTTTTAACTTTCTATAAATTTGGAAGAAATTCCTATAAATTTGGAAAAAAACTGATGGTTTTGAAGGAATGGGTAGTTTTTTTATTTAAAATAAATTAAATTACAATTCCTATCATAATCCTAATTAAAATGTAATTGCATTTGGTTGTTTTTTAATTCGTAAAAATTAAGAAGAAAAGTGACGATTTTGCAAGGAATGGAATCAGTTTTTCTTTTATTTTTTTAAAAAATAAAATTTAGTCTTCCTCCTAATCCTAATTAAAATAAATTTGTAATTGCTTTTTTGGTACTTCAGATAAATTAGGAACAATGTCCTAATGAGCCACGTGTCAGCAGCTGATATACTTCAAAGAGTGGTCGCTGAACCATCAACATCTTCAAGTTCTTGCTTTGACACTTGGCTTCATGAGAAGCTTTTGTCTTTGGCTTTTAATATGTGATATACTTAAACTATCATTTAGTAACATTGTTTCAGCAAATTGAAAATCATATCAAAAGTTCAACAATTGAAACAATTGGCCTTTTAATCATACATGGAGTAGTAAATACCAAAGAGAAAACCAGTAAACAAATTTAATAGCTAAACATGATGGCTCCATAAATTTAAAACAAACCTATAACACTAATAAATTCAGATTTCAATTATGAATTCGATAAAGGGGCATATATGAGTATGGAGTACCTCAAAGGCTCAAACCAAAAATCGACAGAAAAATGACCAAATAAGGTCTGAAATAGCGTGGGAAATCTAGCAACAAAAACAACACGTCAATAATGAAAACGCAATGACTCAACTACAAAGCGAGCACGCATACCCAGATCCGAATCTGAAACACTTCAGATATCAATTGAGTGACGCAAAGAAGAATCTTAGAAGCTAATGTCGAAATGGAACTTCTGAGAACAGAACCGCCGAGAGAATCAAACTGGCCCCCCTCCTTTTGTCTCTGTGTGTCCTATATTTATAGAATATGTGAATGTGTTGGTTATTATGTATAGATGTGTGGAGGGAGTGGGAAGTTATTGTTAGGTGTGTGATGTAAGTGGGGGAAAGTCATGAGTGATGTGGGAAAGTGGGGAAGTTGGGTGTGAGAAAGTGGGGGTAAGGCATGAGTGAAATGGGGAAGTGGGGAAGATGGGTGGTTTTCTTTTGTGATGACCCGGCCCGTCATCATGTGAGTTATCACCCCGTTATCCCCGTTATATGCTCGTTAATATTGCAATACGCATGTTGGGTAAGTTTGAGTCAATCCGGGTTGAGTTTGGTTGAAATTGAGACAAATAGTCTCTTAGAAGAGGGAATAGTTGAGAAAAGTCAGTTGGATGTTAATTTGTGAGTTAGAGAGCTTGGAATCAAATTCTGATGATTCGGTCAGCTCCGGGAGGTCATTTATGAGCTAGAAGAGCGATCGGAAGTGAATTTGGAGGTTCGGTGTAGTTTTAGGCTTGAATTGGCTAAAGTTGAATTTTGGCGATATCCGATCGATAGGTGAGATTTTGATCCGGGAGTCGGAATAGAATTCTGACAGTTGCAGTTGCTCCTTAGTTGATTTTGGATGTGCCTGCAAAATTTCATGTCATTCGGAGGTCGTTTGGTGGGGTTTTTGATCGAATGTGTAATTCGGAATGTTTTAAGGAATTTAGGCTTGAATTCGATGTGAATTGTGGGGTTTGGTGTTGTTAGACGTGTTTTGAGGATTGGAACAAGTTCGAATAAGGTATTGGGAGGTGTTTTGGATGAGGACCCGGGGGCCTAGGGGTGTTTTCGGGCGGTTAAACGGGAGAAGAACATGGAAATTGCAGGTTTGAAGATTTGCTGGTTCTGTTGTTTTCGCTCCTGCGGACATGGGAGCGCAGGAGCGAGTCCGCATGAGCGGAAAAGAGAGCGCAGAAGAGCTGGGGTTCGCTGAGGCGGATCTTGGTCCACAGGGGCAGCACCGCTGGAGCGGAAGGTAAGATCGCAGAAGCGGTCTGGGCTCGTTATGTGAGGATCCGCAGAAGCGGAAGACTTGTCGCCTAAGCGAGTCCGCAGAAGCGAACTCTGATGCACAGAAGCGGTAAGGCCCGCAGGAGCAGAGGTGGTTCCGCAGGAGCGGACACGCGGAAGAGGTCCGTGGCTCGCAGAAGCGGAAGTGGCCAATTAGGCATGGGTTTCGCAGAAGCGACCATTTGGTCGCAGAAGCGGTATTGTAGAGGCGGATTTTTGTCCGCAGGAGCGGAAATCGTGCCTGTGATAAGAATAACAGAAGGAAAAAATTTCATAAGTCATAAAAATATTAGGACTCGGTTTTAATAGGCGAATTGGGCGATTTGGACGGAAAATTGTTAGGAGTTCATCGGGTTATAATCGGAGGTGAGTTTTATGGTTCATTTACGCGTTTTTATCTTGAAATCATCCTCTATTTCACTGAAATTGGATGAATTAATGGGGGAATTTATCCTAAGCCAGGGTTTTGGTAAAATATCGATTTGAGTGGGCAAATGGAGTTCGAATTTGGTAAATTTTATATGCCTAGACTCGTATTGAGACGAGGGTTCCGAATATGTAACTTTTGTAATTTTTTGAGAAGCGCACCAAAAGTCGGGTTTTGACAACTTTGTGGGTTTTGATGCAATTTGGGTTATTGTGACGACCCGGCCCATCGTCACGAGAATTACCACCCCGTTATGTTGTAAAATACATGTTTTATAATTTTATATCAGTGTTAGAGTCTATCGGGTGAGTTAGGAGTGAATTGGATTGAAAATGAGGCATATAGTATTTTTGAAGGAAACTTGAATAAGGAAAGTCAACCCGGAGTTGAATATTTGGTTAGAGGGCTCGGAATCGGATTCTGATGATTCGGTTAGTTCCGGGAGGTGATTTGTGACTTAGGGGAGCGATCGGAATTGAATTTGGAGGCCGGTGTAGAAATAGGCTTGAATTGGCTAAGGTTGAATTTTGGCGAAATCCGAACGGTAGGTGAGATTTTGATCCGGGGGTCGGAATGGAATTCCGACAGTTGCAGTAGCTCCGTTAGATGATTTTGGATGTGCCTGCAAAATTTCAGGTCATTCGGACGTCGTTTGGTCGGGTTTTTGATGGAATGTGCAATTCGGAAGTTTTGAAGAAACTTAGGCTTGAATCCGTGTGTAATTGGTGATTTTGATGTTTAGGATGGTGTTCTTATGATTGGAACAAGTTCGTATCGTGTTTTGGGGTATGTTGGTGGTTTTCGTTTGGGTCCCGGGGGCCTCGGGGTGAATCCGGACCATCATCATGCATTTGGAAACAAGAAGTGACCTGCTGTAATCTGCAGATCACTGGGCAGTGATTTGGCATTCGCGTTCGCGAGGGCAAGGCCCGCGTTCGCGTAGGCCAGGTTCAGCATGCTTTGCATTCGTGAGGGAGGTATTGCGTTCGCGTATTGGAAAGGCTGGGAAGCATCGCGTTCGCGTGGGTTTAGGCCGCGATCACGAAGAAGGATTTGACGAGGCCACGCGTTTGCGTGGGAGACTACGTGTTCGCGTAGAGTAAAAATCCGGAGGCTGGGAAGTTGACCTTCGCGGACACGTGAAGGAGTGCCGCGTTCGCGATGAAGAAGAGGAAAAAGGCATCGCGTTCGCGTGAGAGGCATCGCGAACGCGATGAAGAAAATAGGCTGGCAGTGAAGTTAAAACCAGAACTGGTCAGTCGCGGGTTTAATACCCAAACCTCCATTTTTGAGTTCCAAGAGAAGAAATTGACGGGAGATTGCTGGGAAATCATCGGGGTTTCATTGGAGGTAAGTTTTGTGGCTTAATTACATCATTTTAACATGAAATCCTTGGTTAAATCCCTGTAAATGGAAGATTAAAGGTGGGTTTGAGCCCTAGGCCTAAATTAAAGAAAAACACTGATTTGAGTGGGCAAATGGTGTCCGATTTTGGTAAATTTTATATGCCTAGACTCGTATCGAGATGAGGATCCCGAATATGTGACTTTTGTAATTTTTCGAGAAGCGTACCAAAAGTCGAGTTTTGACAACTTTGGGAATTTTGATGTAAATTGAGTTGTATTGATTGGGTGTCGTCCCATTGGCCTAATTTGTTGTGTTTCTACTGTATTTGATCAGATTCTACGCGTGCGGAGCTTGATTCTCGTGGCAAGGGCATTTCGGAGTAGTCGTCACGCCGTATTGAGGTGAGTAATAGATGTGGGTGATGACCAGCGGGTTCGAAACCCCGGTATACCACTTTGTGATGATGTATAGCGGCGAGACACATACTCTCTTGTGAGTGCGGGGTCGATTGTGATTGGGGACTATGGCTTAGTCCGACTTGTTGGTACTGTGTTGTGATATTAGGCTATTCTTGAGCTGTCGAACCTCCTTCTCGGACGGTTGCATATTATATATTGTGATAATGGCCACTCTTGAGCCGAGGAACCCCCTTCTTGGGCGGTTGAGTATACATGTGGGCCGTGAGCCGGTTATTGGATCCCGCGAGGATCGTTATCATTGTCTTATCATATTGACATGTTAGTTACTACCAGTCCGTAGCTATTTCTGTTATCATGACATTTCCATTCTCTGGAACTTGACATTTACTGTTTTCAACTAAAAAATGATAAAAGAGTTTTCAAAACCACTTATGAGCCTGCGAGGCTACATTTGCATATTAGTCGACTGGTAGTGGATCGGGCTGCGCGCCGCAGTGGTATATATGTTGGATCGGACTGCACGCCGTAGTGATATTGTGCTTGGGCTGTAGGAGCCCCTCCGGAGTCTGAACCCCCACAATGAGCACGGGTACCCAAATTGGATCGGGCTACGCGCCGTAGCGGTCATATCATGCATTGCATTGCATTTTAGCTACATCTCCTAGCTGTTATACTGTTTTGCTGGTACTTGATGGTACAGGTACAGTTGATATTAATTCTGTGACAGGGTATTTGACTACAGCTTTACATAGTGCTTTATTGCGGATTTCTTATCTGCGCTGTCTTACCCTTGTTTATTACCACTGAGTCTGGCAGTACTCATTTTACTCCTGCACCTTGTGTGCAGATCCAGGTACCTCTCAGCAGTGATCCAGTAGCTGTGCGAGGCGACATTTGTGGATATTCGAGGTAGCTGCAGAGTCCGCAGGACCCGATATTCCTTCTTATCGTCTCTTGATTTTGTATTGACTTTTCTTTCCGCACTTGGTATCTTGTAAACCTTTATACACTTATGTTCAGTAGAGGCTCATGACTCTTGACCCTTGGTCTATGGGAGTTGATGTATTATGGGACTTGGTTCCTCGTTTTCGTTATATGTATCATTGTTGCTTCGTGAATTAATATGCTTAAATGGGTTAAAGAGAGCTTCTAGCTCCGTTGTTGATATTGATTGGTCAGGCTGGCTTAGCAATGTGCTGGGCGCCTCACGACCAGATTTGGGGTCGTGACAAGTTGGTATCAAAGCCTAGGTTTACTAGGCCTCATGAGTCTTGAGCCGGTTAGTAGAGTCTTGTGGATCGGTACGGGGACGCCTGTACTTATCCTCGGGAGGCTCGAACCTTTAGGAAAATTTCACTTTTGTTGAACTCTGTCGTGCGATCTTGTTGTTCTGAGAACTGAACTTCTATATTCTATTCCCTCGCAGATGGCGAGAACGCGAGCATCGGGACGAGGTGGACGACCTCCATTGCCACCTGTTAGAGGTCGTGGGCGCGGTCGTGCTAGAGGTAGAGGTAGGGCGGCTGAGGCAGTACCAGCTGACCCGCCCGTTGTACCAGTTCAGGAGCAGCCCCCAGTGGTTAATGCTCCAGTAGCCCCAGTTCAGGGCCAGACTGTATCTATTGCTATCCCTGGTCTTCAGGAGACTCTTGCTCAGATATTATCGGTGTGTTCCGGTTTGGCTCAGGTAGTCTCAGCTACTGCTACTGTAGCGACATCTCAGACAGGGGGTGGTCAGCAGACCCCTGCAGCTCGCACACCTGACCTGGTTGTTCAGGGACTTCAGACGCCAGAGGCGGTCCCCACTCAGGTGGTTTCACCGGTTATTCCTCTAGCTGCACCAGCTCCAGCTCCAGAGCATATGGTTCAGGTTATGCCCGACGACGAGCAGCGTCGTCTTGAGAGATTTGGTAGACTTCAGCCACCCCATTTCAGTGGCGTTGAGGGCGAGGATGCCCAGGGTTTCTTGGACAAGTGTCAGAGGATGTTGCGGACGGCTGGTATTCTTGAGTCCAGTGGAGTTTCATTTACTACCTTCCAGTTCACTGGTCCCGCATTTGATTGGTGGGAAGAGTTTGAGAGGCGTAGGCCTGCAGGAGCAGCACCTCTCACATGGCAGCAGTTCTCTACTCTCTTTCTAGAGAAATATGTACCTCGGTCTCGTCGCGAGGAGCTACGTCGCCAGTTCGAGTGGTTGGTTCAGGGCGACATGTTTGTGACCCAGTATGAGCTCAGATTCACACAGCTGGCTAGGCATGCCACATGGATGATCCCTAATGATAGGGAGAGGATCGGGAGGTTCATTGATGGCCTCAACTACTCTATCCGTATTCTTATGACCAGCGAGCGAGTTCTGTCATCATCATTTGAGCAGGTTGCTGATATGGCACGCTCCATTGAGGCGGATCGTCGCCGAGAGAGAGAGGAGCGGGAGGCCAAGAGGCCTCGTAGTTCTGGTAGTTTCAGTGGTGCTCCATCTAGAGGGCATTCCCAGCAGAGCAGAGGTCGCTCATCTAGACCTTCTCATTCAGGCCGCCCGGAGCAGAGCGGAGGTTCTTATGGTCGTGGTCGACAGGGGTTTCAGCAGGGTCAGTCATCGCTTAGTGCCCTTCCAGCCCAGGGTGCAGCACCTACTTCATCAGCCCAGGGTTCTTCTGTGGCGAGGGGTTCCCTTCAGTCCCCTTCTCCAGCACCAGGTGCATGTTATGAGTGTGGTGAGTTTGGCCACATGAGGAGACAGTGCCCTCGACTCCGTAGGGACAGGACTCAGCAGAGGGATCAGCCCTCATCTTCAGCACCATCTCAGTCTAGTAGAGGTGGAGGTCAGTCTTCTCGTGGTCGCCCCAGGGGCGAGGAGAGATCTGGTGGAGGCCAGGCGCGATTCTATGCACTTCCTGACAGGCGTGATGCAGTTGCCTCCGATGCAGTGATCACAGGTATCATTTCTGTCTGTCACAGAGATGCATCTATTCTATTTGATCCAGGGTCCACATATTCATACGTGTCCTCTTATTTTGCACATCATTTGGGTGCGACTCGTGGTAGTCTTGAATTACCTGTTCATGTATCCACCCCCGTGAGTGATACGATTGTTGTGGATCATGTCTATAGATCCTGTGTTATATCTATTGGGGGTCTGGAGACTCATGCAGATTTATTATTGTTGGGTATTGTGGACTTTGATATTATATTGGGTATGAACTGGTTGTCTCCGTACCATGCTATATTGGACTGTCATGCTAAGACAGTTACGTTGGCCATTCCTGGTATTTCTCAGATCGAGTGGCGGGGTTCGACCGATTTCGTCCCTAGCCGTGTTATTTCGTTCTTAAAAGCTCAGAAGATGGTTGAAAAAGGGTGTTTATCGTACTTAGCTTTTGTGAGAGATGTGGGAGCTGAGTCTCCTAGCATTGATTCTGTAGCTGTTGTGAGGGACTTTCCAGATGTATTCCCCTCAGACCTGCCGGGCATGCCGCCGGACAGGGACATTGATTTTGGTATTGACTTGGTGCCGGGCACTCAGCCCATATCCGTTCCTCCTTATCGGATGGCACCAGCCGAGTTGAAAGAACTGAAAGAGCAGCTTCAAGAGCTTCTGGATAAGGGTTTCATCCGCCCTAGTGTGTCTCCGTGGGGTGCGCCGGTATTATTTGTTAAAAAGAAAGATGGTTCTATGCGAATGTGTATTGATTATAGGCAATTGAACAAAGTGACGATGAAGAACAAGTACCCTCTACCGCGCATAGATGATTTGTTTGATCAGTTACAGGGTGCGAGGGTGTTTTCTAAGATCGATCTTCGTTCGAGCTATCATCAGTTGAAGATCAGAGACTCAGATATTATGAAGACTGCATTCAGGACCCGATATGGTCATTATGAGTTTCTTGTGATGTAGTTTGGGCTGACCAACGCCCCAGCAACATTTATGCATCTGATGAACAGTGTGTTCGAGCCCTATTTGGATTCATTTGTGATTGTGTTCATTGATGACATTCTAGTCTACTCCCGTAGTCAGGAGGAGCATGCTCAACATTTGAGTATTGTGTTGCAGAGATTGAGGGAGGAGAAGCTATATGCTAAATTCTCCAAGTGCGAGTTTTGGCTCGAGTCCGTAGCATTTCTGGGGCATGTGGTGTCTCGTGATGGTATTCAGGTTGATCAAAAAAAGATAGAGGCGGTGTAGAGTTGTCCTAGACCGACCTCAGCTACAGAGATCAGGAGTTTTCTTGGTTTGGCGGGATATTATCGCCGGTTTGTTCGAGGATTTTCGTCCATTTCTTCTTCATTGACTAAATTGACCCAGAAGGGTGCACCATTCGTGTGGTCGGATGAGTGCGAGGAGAGCTTTCAGAAGCTCAAGACAGCTTTGACCACAGCTCCAGTGTTAGTATTGCCATCAGCTTCAGGTTCATATACCGTTTCTTGTGATGCCTCGAGAGTGGGGATAGGTTGTGTGTTGATGCAGGAAGGTAAGGTAATTGCTTATGCTTCTCGGCAGTTTAAGCCACATGAGAAGAACTATCCTATTCATGATTTGGAGCTAGTCGCCATTGTTCATGCTTTGAAGATTTGGAGGCACTATTTGTACGGCGTGTCTTGTGAGGTGTATACCGACCATCGTAGTCTCCAGCACTTGTTCAAACAGAAAGACCTTAATTTGAGATAGCGGAGATGGCTTGAGTTGCTGAAGGATTATATTACTATATTATATCATCCGGAGAAGGCCAATGTGGTAGCCGATGCTTTGAGCCGGAAGGCGGTCAGTATGGGGAGCTTGGCATATATTCCAGCTGAGGAGAGACCATTTGCTTATGATGTTCAGGTGCTGGCCAATCGGTTTGTGAGGTTAGATATTTCGGAGCCCAGCCAGGTATTGGCTTGTGTTGTATCTCGATCATCTCTATATGATCGTATTCGTGAGCGCCGATATGATGATCCACATTTGGCTGTCCTGAGGGACAGAGTTCAGCATGATGATGCTAGAGATGTCACCATTGATAGTGACGGCGTATTGAGGATGCAGGGCCGGATATGCGTGCCCAATGTTGATGGCCTTCGTGAGTTGATTCTGGAGGAGGCCCATAGCTCGCGGTATTCTATCCATCCAGGAGCCGCGAAGATGTATCAAGATTTGAAACAAGACTATTGGTGGAGAAAGATGAAAATGGACATTGTCAGACATGTAGCACGGTGCCTCAACTGTCTGTCAGTAGGTTAAGTACGAGCATCAGAGGCCCGGTGGTGTATTTCAGCGCATTGATATTCCCGAGTGGAAATGGGAGAGGATCACTATGGACTTTGTTACTTGACTCCCTCGGACGGCGAGGAAGTTTGATTCTGTATGGGTGATTGTGGATAGATCGACCAAGTCGGCTCACTTCATTCCGGTTAGTACTACCTACTCATCGGAGCGGTTGGCGGCGATCTTTATTCGACAGATTGTTCGGTTGCATGGGGTCCCGGTGTCTATCATATCCGACGGGGTACTCGGTTCACTTCTCGGTTTTGGAGAGCATTTCGGCGAGAGATGGGTACACGGGTTGAGTTGAGTACGGCATTTCACCCCCAGACAGACGGGCAGTCTGAGCGCACTATTCAGGTCTTGGAGGATATGTTGCGAGCTTGTGTGATTGACTTTGGTGGTTCGTGGGATGAGTTCCTACCACTTGCCGAGTTTGCCTACAACAACGGTTATCGGTCGAGTATTCGGATGGCCCGTATGAGGCATTGTATGGCGGATGGTGTAGATCCCCGTGGGATGGTTTGAGCTCAGTGAGGATAGGTTGATAGGGACCGAGTTAGTCCGGGATGCTCTGGATAGAGCAAAGTTGATCCAGGAGAGGCTTCGTACGGCACAGTCTCGCGAGAAGAGTTATGCGGACCGTAGAGTTCGAGAGTTGTCTTTCATGGTTGGTGACGAGTATTGTTGAAGGTTTCACCTATGAAGGGTGTCATGAGGTTTGGGAAGAAAGGATAGTTGAGTCCTAGGTACATTGGTCCTTTTGAGATACTCGGGAGGGTTGGAGAGGTGGCATATGAGTTAGCCTTGCCGCCCAGCTTATCCAGCGTTCATCCGATATTCCATGTGTCTATGCTCCGGAAGTACATTGGAGATCCGTCTCATGTATTAGACTTCAATACCATTCAGTTTGATGGTGATCTATCCTATGATGTGGAGCCTATTGCTATTTTGGGTCGTTAGGTGAGAAAATTGAGGTCCAAGGAGATTACGTCGGTCAAGGTTCAGTGGAGAGGTCGACCCGTGGAGGAGGCCACTTGGGAGATCGAGCGGGAGATGCGGAGCAGATATCCTCACTTGTTTGAGACTTCAGGTATGTTTCTTGACCCGCTCGAGGACGAGTGTTTGCTTAAGAGGGGGAGAACGTGATGACCCGGCCAGTCGTCACGAGAATTACCACCCATTATGTTGTAAAATACATGTTTTATGATTTTATATCAGTGTTAGAGTCTATCGGGTGAGTTAGGAGTGAATTGGATTGAAAATGAGGCATATAGCCTTTTTTAAGGAAACTTGAATAAGAAAAGTCAACCCGGAGTTGACTATTTGGTTAGAGGGCTCGGAATCGGATTCTGATGATTCGGTTAGTTCCGGGAGGTGATTTGTGACTTAGGGGAGCGATCGGAATTGAATTTGGAGGCCGGTGTAGAAATAGGCTTGAATTGGCTAAGGTTGAATTTTGGCGAAATCCGAACGGTAGGTGAGATTTTGATCCGGGGGTCGGAATGGAATTCGACAGTTGCAGTAGCTCCGTTAGGTGATTTTGGATGTGCCTGCAAAATTTCAGGTCATTCGGACGTCGTTTGGTCGGGTTTTTGATGGAATGTGCAATTCGGAAGTTTTGAAGAAACTTAGGCTTGAATCCGTGTGTAATTGGTGATTTTGATGTTTAGGATGGTCTTCTTATGATTAGAACAAGTTCGTATCGTGTTTTGGGGTATGTTGGTGGTTTTTGTTGGGGTTCCGGGGGCCTCGGGGTGAATCCGGACCATCATCTGGCATTTGGAAGCAAGAAGTGACCTGTTGTAATCTGCAGATCACTGGGCAGTGATTTGGCCTTCGCGTTTACGAGGGCAAGGCCCGCGTTTGCGTAGGCCAGGTTCAGCATGCTTCGCGTTCGTGAGGGAGGTATCGCGTTCGCGTATTGGAAAGGCTGGGAAGCATCGCGTTCGCGTGGGTTTAGGCCGAGATCGCGAAGAAGGATTTGACGAGGCCACGCGTTCGCGTGAGAGACTACGCGTTCGCGTAGAGTAAAAATCTGGAGGCTGGGAAGTTGACCTTCGCGGACGTGTGAAGGAGTGCCGCGTTCGCGATGAAGAAGAGGAAAAAGGCATTCGCGTTCGCGTGAGAGGCGTCGCGAACGCGATGAAGAAAATAGGCTCGCAGTGAAGTTAAAACCAGAACTGGTCAGTCGCGGGTTTAATACCCAAAACCTCCATTTTTGAGTTCCAATAGAAGAAATTGACGGGAGATTGCTGGGAAATCATCGGGGTTTCGTTGGAGGTAAGTTTTGTGGCTTAATTACATCATTTTAACATGAAATCCTTGGTTAAATCCCTGTAAATGGAAGATTAAAGGTGGGTTTGAGCCCTAGGCCTAAATTAAAGAAAAACACCGATTTGAGTGGGCAAATGGAGTCCGATTTTGGTAAATTTTATATGCCTAGACTCGTATCGAGATGCGGATCCCAAATATGTGACTTTTGTAATTTTTTGAGAAGCGTACCGAAAGTCGGGTTTTGACAACTTTGGGAATTTTGATGTAAATTGAGTTGTATTGATTGGGTGTCGTCCCATTGGCCTAATTTGTTGTGTTTCTACTGTATTTGATCGGATTCTACGCGTGCGGAGCTTGATTCTCGTGGCAAGGTCATTGTGGAGTAGTCGTCGCGCCGTATTGAGGTGAGTAATAGATGTGGGTGATGACCAGCGGGTTCGAAACCCCGGTATACCACTTTGTGACGCTGTATAGCGGCGAGACACGTACTCTCTTGTGAGTGCGGGGTCGATTGTGATTGGGGACTATGGCTTAGTTCGACTTGTTGATACTGTGTTGTGACATTGGCTATTCTTGAGCCGTCGAACCTCCTTCTCGGATGGTTGCATATATATATATTGTGATAATGGCCACTCTTGAGCCGAAGAACCCCCTTCTTGGGCGGTTGAGTATACATGTGGGCCGTGAGCCAGTTATTGGATCCCGCGAGGATCGTTATCATTATCTTATCATATTGACATGTTAGTTACTACCAGTCCGTAGCTATTTCTGTTATCATGCTATTTCCAATCTTTGGAACTTGATGTTACTGTTTTCAACTGAAAAATGATAAAAGAGGTTTTCAAAAACTACTTTTGAGCCTGCGAGGCTGTAAATGCATATTAGCTGACTGGTAGTGGATTGGGCTGCACGCAGCTAACTGGTAGTGGATCGGGCTGCGCGCCGCAGCGTATATTCTTGATATTGTGCTTAGGCTGTAGGAGCCCTCCGGAGTCTGAACCCCCAGAGTGAGCACGGGTACCCAAATTGGATCGGGCTACGCGTCATTTCATGCATTGCATTGCATTTAGCTACATCTGCTAGCTGTTCTACTGTTTTGCTGGTACTTGTTGGTACAGGTACAGTCGATATTGATTCTGTGACAGGGTATTTGATTACAGCTTTACATAGTGCTTTATTGCGGATTTCTTATCTGCGCTGTCTTACCCTCGTTTATTACCACTGAGTCTGGCAGTACTCATTTTACTCCCTGCACCTTGTGTGCAGATCCAGGTACCTCTCAGCAGTGATCCAGTAGCTGTGCGAGGCGACGTTTTTGGATATTCGAGGTAGTTGCAGAGTCCGCAGAACCCAATATTCCTTCTTACTGTCTTGATTTTGTATTGACCTTTCTTTCCGCACTTGGTATCTTGTAAACCTTTATACACTCATGTTCAGTAGAGGCTCATAACTCTTGACCCTTGGTCTATGGGAGTTGATGTATTATGGGACTTGGTTCCCCGTTTTCGTTATATGTATCGTTGTTGCTTCGTGAATTAATATGCTTAAATGGGTTAAAGAGAGCTTCTAGCTCCGTTGTTGATATTGATTGGTCAGGCTGGCTTAGCAATGTGCTAGGCGCCATCACGACCGGATTTGGGGTCGTGACAGTTATTTCGAATGGGTTGCGTGAATTTGGCCTATATTGATGTATTATCATTGATTTTGAGCAGATTTGTCATCCGAGGAGATTGATTTGTGAGGCAAGCACAAGGTGGACTAAGGCTTCTACCAGTTCGAGGTGAGTGGTGATAATAAATAATGTACTGAGGGTTTGAAACCCTTACTAGCACTTCACAGTGTTATGTTGAGATGAGACACGCATCTTGTGATGGGCGTGGTGACATTGTGATTGGGGACTTGGACTTGGTCTTTCCCGGCTAATAGTATACTGTGTATTATGACTGATAATGAGATTATAACTGTGTAATTGGGCTGGTAGCCATGTTTGGAAACTTACACTCAGCAGGTAAAACTAGCTTAATAGCATATTAAGAGCCAGTACTAGATGTGTACTCTGAGAGACAGATTACTTAGGGTGGAAATTCCCTGATTTAGCTGAGTGGGCCTGAAAGGCCAATCCTATACTAATCGGGACAGGGTCGAGGACCCATTATGAGGTATTATATATATATATATACCTATGTTGGATCGAGTTGCACGCTGCAGCAGTATATATATTGGATCGGGCTGCACGCCGCAGCAGTATATGTGTTGGATCGGACTGCACGCCGCAGTAATATATACGTGTGGATCGGAGCCCTTTCGGAGTCCGAGTCCGCACACATTCACGGTGAGCACTGGTGTATATTATGGGATCGGGCTGCACGCCGCAGCAGTATAGTTATATATGTATATGTATATATATTGGATCGGAGACAAACGAATCTTTAAGTGTGGGAAGATGTAACGACCCGACCGGTCGTTTTAGAAAATTACGCCCCAATCCCTAACTTAATTGTTCCCCTAAGTTCATTTCTGCCATTTTGGGTTGCCGGGAGAGTCGGTTCTGAAAATTTGAGCATTTTGGGACACTTAGTCCCTAAATAAGAGCTTTGAAGCTAGAAAATGGCCCGTAGCCGGAATAGTGTTAAGACGATCTCGGAACGGAAATCCGATGGTTCCATTAGCTCCGTTAGGTGATTTCGGGGTCGGGAGCGCGTTCGGAATATATTTTGGAGGTCCGTAGCTCAATTAGGCTTGAAATGCCGAAGGTTGAAATTTTGGCGAATCCGAACGATAGGTGAGATTTTGATCCGGGGGTCGGAATGGAATTCCGACAATTTCTGTAGCTTCGTTATGTGATTTTGGATATGTCCGCAAATTTTCAGGTCATTCGGACGTCGTTTGGTCGGGTTTTAGATCGAATGTGCAATTCGGAAAGTTTTAAGAAATTTAGGCTTGAATTCGATGTGAATTATGAGTTTTGATGTTGCTAGACGTGTTTTGATGATTAGAATAAGTTCGTATCATGTTTCGGAATAGGATGGTGGTTTTCATTGGGATCCCGGGGGTCTCGGGATGAATCCGAGGGTCAAATCGGGCTATTTCTTGCATTTTGGAAATGCTGTGAACTGCTGGTGTGTGCTGCAGACGAATGCTCTATGCGATCGCAATGGGCTAATGCGATCGCATAAAAGGTTTTGGAGAGGCCAAGAATTTGTTCTATGCGATCGCGGGAATGGATATGCGATCGCATAGTTCTAGAAAGTTGTTCTATACGATCGCGTACAGTCCTATGCGATCGCATAGTGTATAGAGAAGAGGGGTCCCTGGTCCAGCTTTTGTTCTATGCGATCGCGGAGCAGGGCATGCGATCGCATAGTTATATTTCGGTAAGCATTGCGATCGCATTGAGGTCTATGCGATCGCATAGAGTAGTTTGGCGAGGGTCAAAATTTGTTCTATGCGATCGCAACAGGGATCATGCGATCGCATAGAGTAAAAATGTCTGGCAGTGACTTAAGTCCAGAAACATTTCAGCCGCGACCCTCATTCGCAAAAACGCCATTTTTGAGCTCCAAGAGAGGGTTTTGAAGGGGAAACGTTGGGAAATCATCGGGAAATCATCGGGGGTAAGTTTCTTGACCTTAATTCGTTGGTTTATCATGAAATCCGTGATTATTTCACCTGAAATTGGAAGATTAAAGGTGGGTTTGAGCCCTAGGCCTAAATGTTAGAAAATCTCCGATTTGAGTGGGCAAATGGAGTCCGATTTTGGTAAATTTTATATGCCTAGACTCGTATTGAGATAAGGAACCCGAAAATATAATTTTCGTGATTTTTCGATAAGCGTACCGAAAGTCGGGTTTTGGCAACTTGTGGGTTTTGGTGAATTTTGAGTTAATTTGATTGGGTAATGCCCAATTGGCCTATTTTGATGTGATTCTATTGATTTTTATCAGATTCTACACTTGTGGAGGCCGACATTCATGGCAAGAGAGTTGTTTCATAGCGGTTTTGTACCGGAGTCGAGGTAAGTGGCTTGTCTAACCTCGTGTGGGGGAAATTTTTACCCCTAGGATATTATGTGATAGTTTAAATGCCTTGTACGCGAGGTGACGGGCGCGTACATGCGCTGGTTGTTGAACACGTACTTTATTTAAAATGTTCGACGAGCGATATTCCTGTCTTTGGCTGTTAATTTGATATTTTTACCCGGTAGTGGTTAGAAGAGCATGATTAGATAGAATCTAACTGTCTAGTTGTTTAATTGACTTACTTGAGTTTTCTTGGTAAATCGCTGGCGCTGTTCATCGGCGAAGTTATCGTTAAGCATATTATACCTCCCTCTCTGCATTTCCTTTACTTGCTGTGTTTGTGGACTGCGGGTTCAATTCCCGGAGATCCCAGGGCTGTGGGTTCGATTCCCAGAGACCCGGAGTGATAATGATATGGACTACGGGTTCGATTCCCGAGATCCTGATATTATTGAAATGTGGACTACGGGTTCGATTCCCGAGATCCTGATATTATTGAAATGTGGACTACGGGTTCGATTCCCGAGATCCTGATATTATTGAAATGTGGACTACGGGTTCTTCATCTTTCTCTGTGTTTTCTCTTATTTGATTGAGTTTGTGTTGTGTGGACTGCGGGTTCAATTCCAGGAGATCCAGTGCTACTGAGGTAAAGGACTGCGGGTTCAATTCCCAGAGATCTTGAGATACTAATATACGGACTACGGGTTCAATTCCCGGAGATCCTGAGATACTGATATACGGACTACGGGTTCAATTCCCAGAGATCCTTTGATACTGATATGAAGGACTGCAGGTTCAATTCCCGAAGATCGTGTGATACTGATATATGGACTGCGGGTTCGATTCCAGGAGATCCTGAGTTGCTGAGTATAAAGGACTACGGGTTCAATTCCCGGAGATACTAGATTGTAGATTATACTTGTTGTGTTGATTTCTCTTGTTAGCTTAACTGTAGACGGCTTGTAGTATTTATTTCATTTGCTGTTATTTCAGACTTATTCCTATTTTGTACTGTTAGGTGTTATTATCATTATTTTTATTATTTCTCGGTAGGGCCCCGACCTTCCTCGTCACTACTCCATCGAGGTTAGGCTTGGCACTTACTGAGTACCGCCGTGGTGTACTCATGCTACTCTTCTGCACACTTTTGTTGTGCGGATCCAGGTACATCAGGACAGGCTCACACCAGGTGATTCAGCAGCGCTTTGGGAGACCTCGAGGTATGATCTGCTACGTCCGCGGATCTGGAGGCCTTCCTTCTATTCTAGTGCTAGTAGATGTTTTCCTTCATTTCGTTGTTTTAGATACTCTTTACACATAGAGCCACAGTTGTATTTCTTTTAGTCCGTGTTACCGTGGGATTCCGGGTCTTGGTGGTATTTTTATGCAGTGTGTTGACGAGTGTATGTGCCAAGCGGCACGGATTACATTCCTATTTATATCATTTTCCGCTATTTCTTGTTTAAAGTTCATAAACTTGTACATTCCGCAAAGTGTTAGGCTTACCTAGTCGTGGGAACTGGGTGCCGTCACGACATGTTCACGATTGGTGAACTAGGGTCGTGACATTATCAAATCATAACTTTTATTTATATACAATTACATAACCATACTATTTATTACAAACAACAAAAATTAAAATATTTATATTTCTACAGATTCACTTCCGATTACATGACTTGTTTCTCCTTCTCAAGGTGCAAAGTAATCAGCTACATCTAAATGCATGAAGTCAAAATTATCTTCAGAGATAAAATTTGCTTCAGCATTTTTCTCTGTATTTATATATATATATATATATATATATATATTGGATCGGACCTGCACGCCGCAGTAATATATGTGTGGATCGGGCTGCATGCCGCATCATCATAGCGCTTGGGCCTAAGGAGCCCCTCCGAAGTCTGTATACACCCCCAGTGAGCTCCGTCGACGTTAAATGGAACGGGCTGCGCGCCGCAGCGGTATATGTATTGGAGCGGGCTGCACGCCGCAGCAGTATACTTACTTATATCCTTATACATACTTAAATACTTAAACATTATAGACACATGTATATATCTCCATATATTGAGATGGATGTACACCGTAGTGGTACGAGCAAGGATTTGGTCAGCGTGGGACTTTGATGAGATAGATGCGGACTGGAGATCGGAGTACTTACTATAGTGATGACTTACTTGTGGGGGTTTTCCTTAGAACTGTTTAGTGATAGTACAAGAGTTTTTATTTTTAGTTATTGTTTATTATTATTACTTACTGAGTTGAAATATACTCATCCCACTCCCCTGCACTTTTTGTGCAGATTCACAGGTGCCCGAGAGCAGTTGAGTTGTTGTAGCTGCTGATCCTTATCTACTTTTGCGGAGACTACGAGGTAGCTGCCGGTGTCCGCAGAACCCGTTTTCTCCTCCTTTATCATTTCGTTGTTTTCATCTTGTTTAGACTTGTTTGTACTAGGATATTTATTCTGTAGAGGCTCAGACTCGTGACACCACGTTTTGATTGGGACCGTATTTTGCATGTTTCTACTATTGCGTTTATCATATTGACATGAACACTTGCTGTTTAAATTTAACTCGATTAATTGGAATTAATAATTGGCTGGTTTAGGAGATAATATGGTCGGGCTTGCCTAGCATTGTGTTGCGCGCCATCACGACCGGGGTTTGGGTCGTGATATATTCATTTAATTTTATTTTTTATTTTTTTAACTCTATATATATTTATTTAACTTTTTCTAAAATATTTTTTTATTAAATAAAAGAAGATAAAAAAAATACACACACACACACATACCAACTTACTTTAAGACTTAAATAAATTATGTAAATAAGAAAACTCAATATTTATACTAAAGTTTAAATTATACCAAGAAAAATACTATTATAAATTACATCTAAATTAAAAGAAATTGAATATATATAAATCGAATATATTCATCTAAGAAAATGAATATTTTTTTAAAAAATAAATATAATCTTCCTATCCTAATAATACTCAAAATAAATTATAATTCTTATTTTTTACTTCATACAAACTTGGAAAAAGTTGACGGTTATAAGGTAAATTTAACCGTTTTTAATTACATTTTAAAAAAAATATTCTTCATATCCTAATCCTAATAAAAATAAATTTGTAACTCCTTTTTTTAACATCATATAAATTTGGAAGAAATTCATATAAATTTGGAAGAAAACTGATGGTTTTGAAGGAATGGGTAATTTTTTGATTTAAAATAAATTAAATTATTGTTCCTATTATAATCCTAATCAAAATGTAATTGCATTGGGTTGTTTTTTAATTCGTAAAAATTAAAAAGAAAAGTAGCGATTTTGCAAGGAATGGAATCAGTTTTTTTTTAAAACAAAATTTTGTCTTCCTCCTAATCCTAATTAAAATAAATTTCTAATTAGTTTTTTTGTACTTCCTATAAATTAGGAACAATGTCCTAATGAGCCACGTGTTAACTCCTTACTTTGACACTTGGCTTCATGAGAAGCTTTTGTCTTTGGCTTTATATATAGATATAGATATAGATATATTTTTATATTTTCATTTTTATATAGTTTTTTATTATAGTTAATTAATTATAAGATATCTATGTTTATTAATGTAATTAAAGTAACCTATTAATATTAATATATATATATATATATATAGTTAATTTCAATACTCATCCCAATTTACAATTATCTCTTTCTGATGTTAATATTCTTGATGCCTTGACATTAAATGTCAAAAGTCATGGTTATAACTATGCTCCGGGTTCAGAACTTATATGTTTGTCTTATAGAATTTATTTTAAATTATTGTCTACTTTAAATCCGAGATGTAAGTTATATGATATATCTGATCAAACGATTTTGGTAGAAAATAATTTTGCCAAATCAAAGGTCACCACTAGGAGACCCATTAAGTGGGAAGAAATTAACTTTCCAACCACTTGGACCTTAAATTCGGTCATATCTCCCGAACAGATTACTAATGCTGTTTCTCGGGACGAGTATTCTCATATTACTCAAAATCCCGATGGAAGGATTTGTATCCAGTTTGATAACGAGACCCCTATTTATAGCAGAAGGTCAATTTCTAGCCATTTCCCGGCTATTCAACATATCTCTCCTATAGAAAAGGTGGTCTATGGACCAGCTCGAAAGAGTGCCGCATCCCTGCATACGATTTCCAGTAGAGATAATAATAGCTACGTTGAAGAGGTACGAATCAACCCTCAAACAAATATTGTCCAGGATAGTAAAGGTGTCCCAGATAAGGACATTCCGTCCCCATCCGAAATGGATTTTGACCCAGATAGTACTTAATGATTCCACACCAAATTGATTTTAGTCCGGGTTCTTCGGCAAGAAAGTTTATTCAAAAAGGATTTTATGATAAAAAATGGAACCAGTTTAAAACTTGGTTTTTTGACACTTATAGTGAAAATGATTTAAGTTGTATTTCGCCAGAATTCTATGAAACTTGTGCTTTGCATAATCAAATCATATATTTTGTTCCCTGGTTTATAACCACTTATTTGCCTTATTACATTAAGGTACTAACACGTTCTTATCATGAAAGCGATGGTAAGATTGTTACCACTGTATATCCTCCTCAAGTCCCGTTTGTTTTACCAAATAGTACTGGTATAACATTTTCAGCTTTTCAAAAATTTATTGAAAAAAATGTCGGGCAAGTTAGTATTAACGAGATTAATAATCTCTTTTCTCAAAATAATTATTTGAGCCTTTATGTTAAAGTTTTAGGAGAACATATTAGTTCTCTTGATCAAAAGCTTGATAAGCTTACTGTTTTGATAAAGAATATGAGTAAAAAGACTACTATTGAGGTAACACCTACTTCCAATGTTGCTTCGACTTCAAATAGTCAAACTTGTTCCAACTCATATTCAGCGTCCTCCTGAGATTACGGATTTTAAGTCTTCTACATTTAAAACTCTTGAAGACCTTCTCAATGAAAAATTTTCTAATCTCGATCTTAAACCGTTAAATCTTTCAAATGACTTTGCTGATATAATAGAGTCCACTTCTGACTATAAAGAAGAAATTTGGTCAGAGTTTAATAAACTCAAAGGATGCAGAGGTTTGATTAAGCCAAATAGTAGGTATGGTGATAATCCGAGAATGACAAATTTTTATTATTCTCGACCTACTCCTCAAGATGTCTTAATTGAGGAACGTGATTGGAATCAGACTAATACGTCTTATAGTGGTACCCATATTTACGAATGGAATCTCGATGGTTTAACCGATAGACAGTTAACCATCCTTGTTCATAGAATACTAATGTATTCCACGATCTGTAAAGCTACTGGCAATACAGATAAAACTATTGCTAAAATGATAATCGCTGGCTTTACTGGCCAACTTCGTGGCTGGTGGGATAATAATCTTACTTTCCCTCAAAAGGCTTCAATCATGGAAGCCAAAGCCAAAGAAGCGGGTTTTGATAACCTAGGTCTTCCCCTTGCTGCAGATAGAGAAGATGCAGTCTATACTCTTATCTTGAATATTTTAGAGCATTTTAGTGGTAGATTTACCAACCAAAATGAAAATGTTCGTATTCTTTTAAATAGTCTGAGATGTAAGAATCTCAGCGAATTTCGTTGGTATAAAGATACATTTCTTAGTCGGGTTATGGAATTACCCGAGAATGCTACCGATTTTTGGAAAGCAAAGTTTATAGATGCTCTTCCCCCCTTGTTCGCCGAAAGGGTAAGAAATACCCTATGGGGAAATAATACTCATATTCCCTATGACACCTTTACCTATGGTAATTTGGTAGGAATTTGTACCCAAGAAGGGTTAAAACTTTGTAATGAGCTACATCTAGCTCAACAAATTAAGAATACTAGGCGCCAAGAAAGATCTCAATTAGGAGACTTCTGTACCCAGTTTGGAATGCCTAATAACTCAAGAAAAAAGAGTTATAAGCGTCATAACGCTGATTATTCCGATAAGCCTTATCGAAAGAGAAGATCTAGATATAGATCGAAAGAAGAGCGTGATACTAGAAAGGCACATCGTAAATCTACTAGATTTGCGAAAAATAGATCCAAACGGGATCTTGCCAACATTAAGTGTTACAAATGTGGAAAATTTGGCCACATAGCTCCAAATTGTAAGCTTCAGAAACTTAAAGCTTTAGAGCTAGACAATGAATCTTACAACAAGGTTTATGGTCTTTTGTACACTTCCGGATCTGAATCGGATTATATCTCAGATTCTTCCGAATACGAATCCGAAGTTGACTTGATTAAATTAGATACTAATGAAGATCGTGATATATCTTCCTGTGTAACCTGTAATAGCACTGCTTGTACTTGTGAAAATGATGAATTTTATAAATTACAAGTTGTTTTTCAAGATTTGAATGTGCAAACTATTTCTTCTGAAAATGTCATAGATCTTTTAAAAGAAGTTACGGACGATAAAATTCGTCAAAAAATTATTAATTTTGCTTCAAGCTCTAGTAATACTACTGAGTCTTCAAATGATTTCTTTTCCAAGAAAAGGATTGAGTATACTCCTGTGACGACCCGGCCCGTCGTCACGGGAATTACCACCCCGTTATGTTGTAATTACATAATTCATGCTTTTATATACGTGCTAGAGTCTATTGGGGGAGTTAGGAGTGAATTGGATTGAAAATGAGGCATATAGCCTTTTTGAAGGAGACTTGAATAAGGAAAGTCAACCCGGAGTTGACTATTTGGTTAGAGGGCTCGGAATCGGATTCGATGATTCGGTTAGTTCCGGAAGGTGATTTGTGACTTAGGGGAGCGATCGGAATTGAATTTGGAGGCCCGGTGTAGAAATAGGCTTGAATTGGCTAAGGTTGAATTTTGGCGAAATCCGAACGGTAGGTGAGATTTTGATCCGGGGTCGGAATGGAATTCCGACAGTTGCAGTAGCTCCGTTAAGTGATTTTGGATGTGCCTGCAAAATTTCAGGTCATTCGGACATCGTTTGGTCGGGTTTTTGATCGAATGTGTAATTCGGAAAGTTTTAAGAAATTTAGGCTTGAATCCGTGTGTAATTGGTGATTTTGATGTTTAGGGTGGTGTTTTTATGATTGGAACAAGTTTGTATTGTGTTTTGGAGTATGTTGGTGGTTTTCGTTGGGGTCCCGGGGGCCTCGGGATGGATTCGGGGGTCCAAACGGGACCAATTTGTGCCAAAAGGCACTGCTGTTCTGCTGCAATAATCGCAGAAAAATTTTGTTCTCCGCGATCGCGGAGATGGCCATGCGATCGCGTAAGGGAGAAATCCTGAGCTCTGCGATCGCGAAGCAAAGCCTGCGATCGCGTAAGTCTGAAGGTTGGAGCATTGCGATCGCGTGAGGTATTATGCGATCGCGTAGGGTATTTGGTCGGAAGCAGTGCGATCGCGTGTCGTGTGTCGCGATCGCGTAGGTTAATCTGGGAGCCGGCCGAGTTTGTTCACTGCGATCGCGTTAGTTCGTTTGCGATCGCGTAGGGTCACTGAATTGTTCACTGCGATCGCGTCCAGGATCACGCGATCGCGTAGAGGAAAATTAGGCCGCCCAAAATTTGTGCATCACGATCGCGTGCCAAAGGCTGCGATCGCGTAGGGTTAATTCATCTGGCAGAGAATTTAATCACAGAACAGAGGGGCTACGGGTTTCATTCATGAAACCTCCATTTTTGAGTTCTAGAGAGAGAAACTCACGGAAATTGCTGGTAATTCATCGGGGATTCGTTGGAGGTAAGTTTTGTGGCTTAATTACATCATTTTAACATGAAATCCTTGGTTAAATCCCTGTAAATGGAAGATTTAAGGTGAGTTTGAGCCCTAGGCCTAAATTTAAGAAAAACACTGATTTGAGTGGGCAAATGGAGTCCGATTTTGGTAAATTTTATATGCCTAGACTCGTATCGAGATGAGGATTCCGAATACGTAATTTTTGTAATTTTTCGACAAGTGTACCAAAAGTCGGGTTTTGACAACTTGTGGGTTTTGATATAAATTGGGTTATTTCGAATGAATTTCGTGAAATTAGCGTATATTGATGCATTCTCTATGATTTTGAGCAGAGTTGACATCCGAGGAGATTGAATTGCGAGGCAAGCGCAAGGCGGATTGAAGCTTCTACCGGTTCGAGGTGAGTGGTAGTAGTAAACAATGCACCGAGGGTTTGAAACCCCGTACTAGCACTTTACAGTGCTATATTGAGATGAGACACGCGTTCTATGACGGGCGTGGTGACATTGTGATAGGGGGTTCGGACTTAGTCCTTCCCGGCCAATAGAATACTGTGTTGTACAACTGTTAATGAGGTTATAACTGTACCATTGGGCTAATAGCCATGTTTGGGGCCTTGTGCCGATCTGTAGAGCATTAGGGAACCTATAGAGCTAGGTGACCTTTATATCGTGTTGGAAATATACACTCAGCCATAGCTCTAGCTGTATAGCATAATATGAGCCCGTACTAGATGTGTACATTGAGAGAGATTATCTAGGGTGGAATTCCCTGTTCTAGCTGAGTGGGCCTGAAAGGCCAAGTTTATACCGATTGAGATGAGATAGGGTCGAGGACCCACTATGAGATGTTATATTGGGCCTGAAAGGCCAAGTCTATATTAACTGAGACAGGGTCAAGGACCCATTGTGATATATTATATTGGGCCTGAGAGGCCAAGTGCATACTGACTGGGATAGGGTCGAGGACCCATTATGAGGTATTATGTATATAGATACCTATATTGGATCGGACCGCACGCCGCAGTAATGTACATGTAATATACATGTAATATACATGTGAGACGGACTGCACGCCGCAGTATTATTGCGCTTGGGCTGTAGGAGCCCCTTCGGAGTCCGAGTCTGCACACATTCTCAGTGAGCACTGGTGTATATTATGGGATCGGGCTGCGCGCCGCAGCAGTATGCACGCCGCAGCAGTATATATGTTGGATCGGACTGCACGCCGCAGTGATATATGGTGGACCTGGCTGCACGCCATAGCACCATAGCGCTTGGGCCTAGGGAGCCCCTCCGAAGTCCGTATACACCCCCAGTGAGCGCCGTCGACGTTAAATGGAGCGGGCTGCGCGCCGCAGCAGTATATGTATTGGAGCGGGCTGCACGCCGCAGCATTATACTTAATCATACCCTACTAATTACTTAAATACTTATACATTATAGACATAAGTATGTGCCTTTATATGTTGAGATGGCCGTACACCGTAGGGGTACGAGCGAGGGTTAGTTCAGTGTGGAATCTTGTAGAGATAAACGTAGATTGGAGGTTAAAGTACTGCTATAGTGATGACGTACTTGTGAAGGTTGCCTTAGAACTGCTAAGTGATAGCACAGGAGTTCTTACTTTCAGTTATTATTTATTATTGTTACTCACTGAGTTGAAATATACTCACCCCACTCCCCTGCACTTTTTGGTGCAGATCCACAGGTGCCCGAGAGCAGTTGAGACATTTTAGCTGCTGATCCATATCTACTTTTGTGGAGATTACGAGGTAGCTGCCAGCGTCCGCAGAGCTTGTTTTCTCCTTCTTCATCATCTTGTTGATTTCCTATTTGTCTAGACTTGGTTGTATTAGGATGCTATTCTGTAGAGGCTCAGTCTCGTGACACCACGATATGTTTGGGACCGTATTTTGTATGTTTTGACGTTTCGGTTATCACTTGCTATGACTAACTACTGTTTAAGTTTAATTTATTTAATAATTGGCTGGTTAAAGAGATAATATGGTCGGGCTTGCCTAGCATTGTGTTGGGCGCCATCACGACCGGGGTTTGGGTCGTGACAAGTTGGTATCAGAGCCTAGGTTAATAGGTCTCGCGAGTCATGAGCCGGTTGGTAGAGTCTCGTGGATCGGTGCGGGGACGCCCGTACTTATCCTCGGGAGGCCGCAAACCTTTTTAGGAAAAGTTTCAATTCTTGGAATTCTTGTCGTGCGATTACTTTTGACTTGAACCGAACTTTGACATTCTATTCTCTCGCGGATGGCGAGAACTCGATCATCCGGACGTGGAGGACGACCACCACTACCACCTACTAGAGGCCGTGGACGCGGTCGTGGGCGTGGCGGAGTTAGGGCGGCCGAGGCGGCGCCGACCGACCCACAACCCCCGATTGCGAGAGGTGCCGAGCAGCACCGGATCGTGCACCAGCCGTGCCCATTGCTATTCCGGGTGTACAGGAGACCCTGGCTCGGATACTAGCAGTCTGCACCGGCCTAGCACAGGCGGTTTCAGTTTCAGTTACTACGAGCTGCATCGGGGATCGGGGGTGGTCATCGGACCCCGGCAGTACGCACTCCCGAGCCGGCAGTGCAGGGCATACGGACACCGCAGGCTCCTCCGGCTCAGCCTCGTGGTTCCGGTTCGACCGACGAGATCGGATTCGTGGGGACGGGGTCCCGGCCTATGACGGACGATGAGCGAGCGTCGTCTCGAGAGGTTCACCGAGGTTATCTCCTCCGGTGTTCACTGGTGCTCCGGCGAGGACGCCCAAGGTTTTCTGGATAAGTGTCGTCGGATGCTTCGTACGGGAGGGATATTGGAGTCCAGTGGGGTATCTTTCACTACCTTTCAGTTTCAGGGACCAGCCTTTGCTTGGTGGGAGGCTTATGAGCGCCGCAGGCCGGCCGGAGGCAGCACCACTATCATGGCCGGAGTTCTCCACTATGTTCTTGGAGAAATGGGTGCCTCGATCTCGGAGAGAGGAGATGCGTAGGCAGTTTGAGGGTCTCCGTCAGGGGGACATGTCAGTGTCAGAGTATGAGATCAGATTTACAGAGTTGTCCAGATATGCACCGTGGTTGGTTCATTCCGACAGAGAGAGGATTGGGCGCTTCGTGGACGGCCTCATTTATCCCATTCGTATTTTGATGACTCGGGAGAGGGTTTTGAGTCGTACATTTGAGGATGTTGTGGATATTGCTCGCGACATAGAGACTGATCGTCGCAGGGAGCGGGATGAGAGGGAGGCCAAGAGGCCTCGAGGAGCAGCTAGTTCCAGTGGCACACAGACCAGAGGCCAGAGTCAGCAGAGCTGAGGTCGCTCTTTCAGGTCTTCGCAGTCGAGACGCTCAGATCGTCGCAGATGGTCTCCTAGACAGGATTATCAGGGTTCGCACCAGAGCCAGCCAGCTCTCAGTGCCATGCCAGCTCAGAGTTCTTCACAGGCCCCATCCGCTCAGGGTTCATCTCGGCCTAGTTCATCAGCTGGTCACTCCAGCGCCAGAGGTCCTTATCAGTCTCAGTACCCAGCACCGGGGAGTTGCTACGAGTGCGGAGAGTTTGGGCATCACCGTAGGGAGTGTCCCCGTCTTGTTTCCGGATCTTATCAGCAGAGGGGGCAGCCCTCGTCATCTGGTCCTTCTACTTCAGCACCCGCCCCGCCAGCTAGGGGTGAGGGTCAGACAGCTAGGGGTCACCCGAGGGGGAGGCCGATCAGGCGGACATGCTAGATGCTATGCTTTTCAGGGCCGATCTGAGGCCGTTGCTTCTGATGATGTCATTACAGGTATTATTTCAGTCTGCCACAGAGATGCCTCAGTATTGTTTGATCCCGGTTCTACTTATTCTTATGTGTCTACATATTTTGCTCCTCATTTGGGCACGACCCGAGGGAGTCTTGAGTTGCCAGTGCATGTATCTACCCCGGTAGGGGATACTATTGTTGTGGACCACGTATACCGGTCCTGTTTGGTCACTATTGGAGGTCCGGAGACCCGAGTAGACCTGTTGCTTCTCAGCATGATTGATTTTGATGTTATATTGGGCATGGACTGGCTATCTCCATGTCATGCTATTCTGGACTGTCATGCTAAGACAGTCACTTTGGCTATGCCGGGCATTCAGAGGATCGAGTGGCGAGGCACGACTGAGTATGTACCTAGCAGGGTAATATCTTTCCTCAAGGCCCAACGAATGGTCGGGAAGGGATGTCTCTCTTATTTAGCATTTGTGCGGGAGGTCGAGGCCCAGACTCCCAGTATTGATTCTGTTCCCATTGTGCGAGACTTTCCTGATGTGTTTCCCTCAGAACTGCCGGGCATGCCGCCGGACAGGGATATTGATTTTGGTATCGATTTGGTGCCAGGCACTCAGCCTATTTCTATTCCTCCGTATCGGATGGCACCAGCTGAGTTGAAGGAATTGAAGGAGCAGCTCCAGGAACTCCTAGATAAGGGGTTCATTCGGCCGAGTGTGTCGCCGTGGGGTGCACGGTCTTGTTTGTTAAGAAGAAGGACGGATCTATGAGGATGTGTATTGACTATAGGCAGCTAAACAAAGTAACAGTGAAGAATAAGTATCCTCTTCCTCGTATTGATGATTTATTTGATCAGCTCCGGGGAGCTAGGGTGTTCTCGAAGATTGATCTTCGTTCAGGCTACCATCAGCTGAAGATTAGAGAGTCTGACATTATGAAGACTGCATTCCGGACCAGATATGGTCACTATGAGTTCCTTGTGATGTCTTTTGGGTTGACCAACGCCCCAGCAGCATTTATGCATCTGATGAACAGTGTATTCAGGCCGTATCTTGATTCATTTGTAATCGTATTCATTGACGACATACTGGTCTACTCTCGTAGCCAGGAGGAGCATGCTCGGAACTTGAGTGTTGTGTTGCAGAGATTGAGAGAGGAGAAGCTGTATGCCAAGTTCTCCAAATGTGAGTTCTGGCTTGAGTCCGTGGCATTCTTAGGGCACGTGGTGTCCTGTGATGGTATTCGGGTAGATCCGAGGAAGGTCGAGGCAGTGCAGAGTTGGCCCAGACCGACCTCAGTTACTGAGATCCGTAGCTTTCTGGGATTGGCAGGGTATTATCGCCGATTCGTTCAGGGGTTCTCTTCTATTGCTTCACCCTTGACTAGATTGACTCAGAAGGGTGTTCCTTTCTTATGGTCCGAGGAGTGCGAGGAGAGCTTTCAGAAGATCAAGACAGCACTGACCACAGCACCGGCCTTGATTCTACCGACAGCTTCAGATTCTTATACTGTATATTGTGATGCCTCGGGAGTGGGCATTGGTTGTGTGTTGATGCAGGAGGGTAGGGTCATTGCTTATGCTTCTCGTCAGTTGAAGCCCCACGAGAAGAACTACCCCGTTCATGATTTGGAGCTAGCAGCCATAGTTCATGCCTTGAAGATTTGGAGGCATTACCTGTATGGTGTCTCATGTGAGGTGTTCACGGATCATCGCAGCCTTCAGCACTTATTCAGACAGAAGGACCTTAATTTGAGACAGCGGAGGTGGTTGGAGTTGCTTAAGGACTATGATATCACTATTTTGTATCATCCGGGAAAAGCCAATGTGGTGGCCGATGCCTTGAGTCGGAAGGCGGTTAGCATGGGCAGCCTAGCTTTCATCCCAATTGGGGAGAGGCCATTTGCTTATGATGTTCAAGCCCTAGCCAATCGGCTAGTGAGATTAGATATTTCGGAGCCGAGTCGAGTGTTGGCTTGTATTGTTTCTCGATCTTCCTTATATGATCGCATCAGGGAGCGACAGTATGATGACCCACATTTGCTTGTCCTTAAGGACAGAGTGCAGCATAATGATGTCAGAGATCATATAACTTACATCTCGGATTCAAAGTTGACAATAATTTAAAATAAATTCTATAAGACAAACATATAAGTTCCGAACCCGGAGCATAGTTATAACCATGAGTTTTGACATTTAATGTCAAGGCATCAAGAATATTAACATCAGAAAGAGATAATTGTAAATTGGGTTGAGTATTGAAATATACTGGACCATAGGCGACAATAGATTCAATCGAACCCATTAGAGACTGTCTAAAATTTAAATTTCTAGCATCTCTAAGAGCTGCTAGGAAAGTCTCCGGTAACCCTTTAAGGGTTAAAGGTTTAAAAGCAATTTGAACCATACCAATATGCAAATAATTATACATGTTTCTATAAGAAGAAATATCTCTCTTACTAAGTAAACGAATCGTCTGTTCAGATGAGTTTAGAGCTAAATATTGCTCTGTCGTTTTAATCAACTGTTTATTAGACAGTTTATCAAACAAACCATAATCATAAATGGTTTTCATAGGGACTTTAGGAATAGTCCATTTATTCAATAAATCAAGATTAAGAGGTATATCTACCTCTTCTAATCTAGTACTTTTAGTACTAGTTTCTCCTGAATCTATGATCAAATATTTCATGTCTATGTTAGAAATTTCTTCACATCTAGTACTTTATTTACTATGAAAGCGCCTAGGCTCTGATACCATTAACAGGATCTCTATATAGACATGCGGTAGTCCGCGTAGCCTATACACAGATACAGTAAATTGTATCCTTTAGCTTAAGGACCGGCGGTAATCCGCACAATCAATAAGGACTCAAGAGTCAAAAATATAGAAGAATTTTACAAAGCTTAATGACTGTATGGTAACCTTTTACCCAAGCAAGGGGCCTGTCTGGAACACACTAGTTATCTGTACTAGCTCTTGTCTAACCGTTCTGACCGTGATGAAGATGCCCTAACGCACTCAACTTAGCGGGCTTAAAACACGGCTTGTTAAACGGAGCTAATAAAGATAGTAATGTACCCGACTGTACCACCATCTCAGAACCAAGTCAAAAATTCTTTATAAAATTCCTTTATATTTTGATAAGTCTAGATCTTTCATAGTAAACAAGTATAAGAAGTTAGAAAACTAACATAGACATGAATATTCTTAGCCGGACATAGTCACGGCTTAGATAGAAGAGAAGGAGAAGACAGAAGAGAAGAAGAACAGTAGTACCTTAGCCCTTTGGAGAATACGTATCACTGTATTCTTTCTTGAAAATAAAACTTTACAAAGAGAAAGAGATGTTTACAATTGAGAAGAGAGAGAGAGAGAGAGAGAGAGCTTTCAAGAAGAAATGTATTTTCTTCCTTGCCTTCCTAATGAATGAAGGCTCCTATTTATAAAAGAAAAAAGAATCTATCAATAGTAAAAAGTGGGTCCCTTATGTGGGCCCATACACAATGTTTTTACTGTTTGTACAATGTTTCTACTGTTCATGAATAGTAAGTAGGTCCCTCATGCGGGCCTTTTCACAGTATATCTACTGTTCACCTATCTTGTCAGTGGGTCCGGCGGCTTTACTGTTTCTTTTTTCCGTCTTTTTCCACTGTTTGGAGGAAATTTTCCACCTTGCGGATCTCGTTATCAGATAATATTTTCTCAGTTTCCATCGGCTGAGAGTCTTGTAAATCTTCGTTGCTTGTTTCACTTTGCATTGATGAGTCAGACTTTTCAGTTTTATTAATAGTCTCTATCAAGTTTCTTTTAACTTCGTCCAGGTATTGCTGGATTAGTTCGGTTTTATCTCCTTCCTGAATAGAGATTCTTCGGGCAATATGTCTCACTGAACAGTCATCATATAAGATGGTTTTCTGAGACACCTCCGAGTATAACTGGATTTGTGACTTAATGGTGTCTAATAACTCTTGTCCATAAAGTTGCTTTGTTTTGGGATCAATTTTCATTAATTTATCCCAGAAATTATTGTAAAATACCCTGTATAAGCAAGGGATTTTTTCTTCGGTATAACCGAATTCCGGATTCCATTTATGAATCCAAGGGATTGAGAATTCAATAAAGAAATATAATTGATCTATACGTTCCAAAAAAATATATGATCTGCATGGTATAACTGGGTAAGAAATGGCGAAATCTTCGTCCATTCTTTGTATAACTTCAGAAATGGTTCAGGTAAAATATTTATCGTAGGGCCATGATATGACCACCAGTTTATAAACCAGTTTGGAATAGGTGCAGAGAATATCTTTGCACATATCTTGATAAACCAAGTATGCTTATGTCGATCATTATTGTAGTATAGCACTTTATCAAATGTTGTGATATAATCCCAGTAGGTGAAACTCATAAGGGATTTATTTAGACTTATCTGCCTTTCTTTCATGGTAGATATTCCCCATTCGTCAACAGATATTATCTGTTTGATAATAATCTTTGAGAAGCTATAAACATTCTCAGAAGTATTGTAACCAGAGAAGTGCTGAATCTCTGCACTACCCGTAGTTGTAAGGATAGTTTCATAATAAGATCGGATTTTATATGATTCACCCGGATAATATAATCCATTAATAAGGTGTCTCTGGAATATCTTCCACGGCTCGTCTTTTCTCTGAATTTCAGAGTTTTCCAAAAGAAATATCATTTCTTTCTTGAGCAATTTCTCATAGAATTTAGTATCTTCATCCTCTTTAGCGATTGAAGCAAATGTATCACTTTGCTTTTTGTTGGCTAAATATGCTTGTAAGTGCCCGTATAACGGACTGTCTTCTGGGATATCTTCCAGATGTATTGAAGAAGAAGAAGAAGATTCTTCTTGCTGGACAATTTTTGAATTTATCAATTGTTTTCTTCCCGATTGTATTACTGGGGAAGATGAGGATCCATATGACGATCCTTGATATGACCGATTTTGATAATTTGAGGATGATCGAGAGGGTGTTTTTCCCTTACCTCTTCCTCTGGTGGCCCAAGGAGGGTCCATTCTGCACAGATAGTAAGTCATTCAGAAAAGTAGAAATCTTTGTCACGGTATAACCAACTAAGATCCTGATTAGAAACATCCGAATAATCATGAATTGAAAATTCAAAATCATCGACCATAATCGAAGTGATTACTTTATCAATAATAAGACTTTGTAAGTCTTTATTTAAAGGAATCGCTCTTATAATAGAAATAAGAGTCTCATCGTTGAAGAAGTTGGTGTAATAACTCATTATTCAAGATATTCACGAGATAAAAAGTCAGGAAGAGAGTTATCAATTCCCTTTTTATAAACAATTTCAAAATCAAAAGGTGCTAGTTGAGCCTGCCATCTAGCAAACATGATCTTAGAAACATCATGCTTAAAATCTTTGTCAAACATATATTTGACAGATTGGGCATCAGTTTTTATTAAAAACATATATTTGACAAATCGTCTTGAAATTTTAAAACACATTTGACAATTGTCAACATTTCGTGGGCCACGGTAGCATATTTCTTCTGGGCATCGTTCCACTTTCCAGAGTGATATCTTATCAGATATTCTCTTTTATCAATGGGATTTATTTGTTTCAAAATCCCACCATAACCGATGTTGGATGCATCAGTCTCAACAATCTTTTGCCAAGTAGGATTGGCCAAAGTTAAGCAGGGTAAAGCTTTTACCCTTTGCTTAATATTTTGGACTATTTTTGTATGTAAATTAGTCCAAGGTTGTTTGTAGGTCTTTTTTAGCCGGTCGTATAATGGGGCTAAATCACGCGACAAGTCTTTAATAAAAGGGGAGACATAATTAAGGCTTCCTAAGAACCTTTGTAATTGAGTTCTATCAGTAATAATATCAGAAAATTTAGAAGCAAATTCAATTGCACGTTGTATAGGGGTTATCTTTCCCCGACAAATATTATGTCCTAAAAATCTAACATCAGTTTGAAATAAACTCATTTTTGGTTTAGAAATTACCAAACCATTTTGTATAACAATCTTTTTGAAAATATCAAGATGTTTGATATGTGTTTCAAAGGTTTTTGAATAAACCAAAATATCGTCAATATAAACAATGATGAAATCCAAATATGGATTAAAAATGTCATTCATGATTTTTTGAAATTGAGAAGGAGCACTTTTTAGACCAAATGGCATTACATTCCATTCATATTGTCCAAAGGGAACATTAAAAGCAGTTCTATAAGTATGCTCTTTAAAAATTTGAATCTGCCAATAACCAAATTTTAAATCGAATTTTGAAAATATATTAGCATCATATAAACGAGAAAGAAGATCCCTTTTATTGGGGATCGGATATCTAATCCATTTTAAACTCTTATTAAGAGGTTTGTAATTGATAACTAATCGGGGAATTCCTCGTTCTTTTTCTACAGCATTATTAACGTAAAATGCCGAACAAGACCAAGGGGATTTTGAGGGCTTTATCAGACCTCTTTGTAAGAGACTATCAATCTCAGTTTTACAAAAGGCAACCAATTCTGAATACATCTGGCATGGTCGAGATTTTGCAGGAATATTATCCTCAGAAAAAGTATCTTCGTAAGGAAGAGTAACAATATGCATTTTTCGGTTCCAAAAAGCACTAGGATGATCGGCACAAATATCAATAGCCAATTTTTTTGAAATCAAATTGATTTTTTCTTTTGTTTTAGCAGAATTTATTGTATCAAATATGTTCATGCTAAATAGTTCTAATTGCAAAGAATCTACATGCTTTTGTTTCATGTCAATTAAAGCATTGATATCACGAGTTACGGGATTTGTAACAAAAGAATAATAAATATTTTTATTATTATAAGTAGCATTAAAACCTTTTGCATCAATATTGGTAAAAGGATAAATAGCGTTTATAAAAGGAGTTCCTAAAATAATAGGAGGATATAACTGATTTTTAACCAGAAAAAAGAAGTGAGGAATGCAAATTTTATTTTGACAAATATGCGTGTTAGGCAGTTTATACTTTATATCTAAAGCATGGCCAAAAGCAGATTTAACCATATGAGTAGTTTTTTGAAAATATTTAGTGGGAACTAATCCCTCTTGGATGCAACTAACATCTGCACCACTATCAATCATAGCAACACTAGAAATTGTGAAATCGTTATTAACAAGAATAGTACAATTAATGTACCATTTATGAGCAGTCACTATTTGCATCATTCCTAGAAACATATCCTTAGCAGGACTGATATCTAGAGAATGAGGTTCATTTTCCTCAGTAGCAGTATTTTTACCTTTATCGGTAGGTGACTGAACTAGAGAATTATAATTTTCTAGTTGAATAATCCGGTGATCATGAATCATTTGATTCTGTTTAAGAGATTTAATATCTCTTTTTAGATTTTCAATTTCCTCCTTTAGATCATTAAAAGAGGCATCGCGAGTCACATTGACTCTATTTTCTCGTCGTCTATTGATTTCATCAATCGTATAAGGGGGAGTATACTCAATCCTTTTCTTGGAAAAGAAATCATTTGAAGACTCAGTAGTATTACTAGAGCTTGAAGCAAAATTAATAATTTTTTGATGAAGTTTATCGTCCGTAACTTCTTTTAAAAGATCTATGACATTTTCAGAAGAAATAGTTTGCACATTCAAATCTTGAAAAACAGCTTGTAATTTATAAAATTCATCATTTTCACAAGTACAAGCAGTGCTATTACAGGTTACACAGTAAGATATATCACGATCTTTATTAGTATCTAATTTAATCAAGTCAGCTTCGGATTCGTATTCGGAAGAATCTGAGATATAATCCGATTCAGATCCGGAAGTGTACAAAAGACCATAAACCTTGTTGTAAGATTCATTGTCTAGCTCTAAAGCTTTAAGTTTCTGAAGCTTACAATTTGGAGCTATGTGGCCAAATTTTCCACATTTGTAACACTTAATGTTGGCAAGATCCCGTTTGGATCTATTTTTCGCAAATCTAGTAGATTTACGATGTGCCTTTCTAGTATCACGCACTTCTTTCGATCTATATCTAGATCTTCTCTTTCGATAAGGCTTATCGGAATAATCAGCGTTATGACGCTTATAACTCTTTTTTCTTGAGTTATTAGGCATTCCAAACTGGGTACAGAAGTCTCCTAATTGAGATCTTTCTTGGCGCCTAGTATTCTTAATTTGTTGAGCTAGATGTAGCTCATTACAAAGTTTTAACCCTTCTTGGGTACAAATTCCTACCAAATTACCATAGGTAAAGGTGTCATAGGGAATATGAGTATTATTTCCCCTTAGGGTATTTCTTACCCTTTCGGCGAACAAGGGGGAAGACCATCTATAAACTTTGCTTTCCAAAAATCGGTAGCATTCTCGGGTAATTCCATAACCCGACTAAGAAATGTATCTTTATACCAACGAAATTCGCTGAGATTTTTACATCTCGGACTATTTAAAAGAATACGAACATTTTCATTTTGGTTGGTAAATCTACCACTAAAATGCTCTAAAATATTCAAGATAAGAGTATAGACCTGCATCTTCTCTATCTGCAGCAAGGGGAAGACCTAGGTTATCAAAACCCGCTTCTTTGGCTTTGGCTTCCATGATTGAAGCCTTTTGAGGGGAAGTAAGATTATTATCCCACCAGCCACGAAGTTGGCCAGTAAAGCCATCGATTATCATTTTAGCAATAGTTTTATCTGTATTGCCAGTAGCTTTACAGATCGTGGAATACATTAGTATTCTATGAACAAGGATGGTTAACCGTCTATCGGTTAAACCATCGAGATTCCATTCGTAAATATGGGTACCACTATAAGACGTATTAGTCTGATTCCAATCACGTTCCTCAATTAAGACATCTTGAGGAGTAGGTCGAGAATAATAAAAATTTGTCATTCTCGGATTATCACCATACCTACTATTTGGCTTAATCAAACCTCTGGATCCTTTGAGTTTATTAAACTCTGACCAAATTTCTTCTTTATAGTCAGAAGTGGACTCTATTATATCAGCAAAGTCATTTGAAAGATTTAACGGTTTAAGATCGAGATTAGAAAATTTTTCATTGAGAAGGTCTTCAAGAGTTTTAAATGTAGAAGACTTAAAATTCGTAATCTCAGGAGGACGCTGAATATGAGTTGGAACAGTTTGACTATTTGAAGTCGAAGCAACACTGGAAGTAGGTGTTACCTCAATAGTAGTCTTTTTACTCATATTCTTTATCAAAACAGTAAGCTTATCAAGCTTTTGATCAAGAGAACTAATATGTTCTCCTAAAACTTTAACATAAAGGCTCAAATAATTATTTTGAGAAAAGAGATTATTAATCTCGTTAATACTAACTTGCCCGACATTTTTTTCAATAAATTTTTGAAAAGCTGAAAATGTTATACCAGTACTATTTGGTAAAACAAACGGGGCTTGAGGAGGATATACAGTGGTAACAATCTTACCATCGCTTTCATGATAAGAAGGTGTTAGTACCTTAATGTAATAAGGCAAATAAGTGGTTATAAACCAGGGAACAAAATATATGATTTGATTATGCAAAGCACAAGTTTCATAGAATTCTTGCGAAATACAATTTAAATCATTTTCACTATAAATGTCAAAAAACCAAGTTTTAAACTGGTTCCATTTTTTATCAGAAAATTCTTATTGAATAAACTTTCTTGCCGGAGAACCCGGACTAAAATCAATTTGGTGTGGAATCATTAAGTACTATCTGGGTCAAAATCCATTTCGGATGGGGAAGGAATGTCCTTATCTGGGACATTTTTACTATCCTGGACAATATTTGTTTGAGGGTTGATTTGTACCTCTTCAACGTAGCTATTATTATCTCTACTGGAAATCGTATGCAGGGATGCGGCACTCTTTCGAGCTGGTCCATAGACCACCTTTTCTATAGGAGAGATATGTTGAATAGCCGGGAAATGGCTAGATATTGACCTTCTGCTATAAATGGGGGTCTCGTTATCAAACTGGATACAAATCCTTCCATCGGGATTTTGAGTAATATGAGAATACTTGTCCCGAGAAACAACATTAGTAATCTATTCGGGAGATATGACCGAATTTAAGGTCCAAGTGGTTGGAAAGTTAATTTCTTCCCACTTAATGGGTCTCCTAGTGGTGACCTTTTGTAACGACCCGACCGGTCGTTTTAGAAAATTACGCCCCAATCCCTAATTTAACTGTTTCCCTAAGTTCATTTTTGCTATTGTGGTTTGCCGGGAGAGTCGGTTCTGAAAATTTGAGCATTTTGGGACACTTAGTCCCTAAATAAGAGCTTTGAAGCTAAAAAATGGCCCGTAGCCAGAACAGTGTTAAGACGATCTCGAAACAGGAATCCGATGGTTCCATTAGCTTCGTTAGGTGATTTCGGGGTGGGAGCGCGTTCGGAATGTATTTTGGAGGTCCGTAGCTCAATTAGGCTTGAAATGCCGAAGGTTGAAATTTTGGTGAATCCGAACGTTAGGTGAGATTTTTATCCGGGGGTCGGAATGGAATTCCGACAATTTCTGTAGCTTCGTTATGTGATTTTGGATATGTCCGCAAATTTTCAAGTCATTTGGACGTCGTTTGGCCGGGTTTTGGATTGAATGTTAGTTTTGAAAGTTTTGAAGAAACTTAGGCTTGAATCGATGTGATTTATGGGTTTTGATGTTGTTAGACGTGTTTTTATGATTGGAATAAGTTCGTATCGTGTTTTGGAGTATGTTGGTGATTTTCGTTGGGGCCCCGAGAGCCTCGGGATGAATTCGGACCATCAAGCGGGCAATTGGAACTTTGAAATTTCTGTAGAAAATGCAGCAGCAGTGCAGCAGACGTTAAGCCTACGCGTTCGCGTGGCAATGGCCGCGTTCGCGTAGGCATGATAGGGCAAAGCATCGCGTTCGCGTCCATTGAGTCGTGATCGCGTAGAAGGGAAAGAGGAAGCACCGCGTTCGCGTCCCAGGTGTCGCGTACGCGTAGAAGAAAAAAATGGTCGACTGGAAGGTTGTTCTTCGCGAACGCGTGGGAGTCGTCGCGTTCGCGTTGAGGATGGGAAATTGTGCTTCGCGGACGCGGGGGGATCGTCGCGTTCGCGATAGGTAATGTTCGTAGGTCATCGCGAACGCGTGGGTTACTTCGCGTTCGCGTAGAAGAAGTTGGCTGTTCATCGCGAACGCGTGAACAGTAACGCGAACGCGATGAGTAATGGGGTCTCGCAGTGAGCTTAAGTTCAGAACATAACACCCGCGACCCCCATTCACAAAAACGCCATTTTTGAGCTCCAAGAGAGGATTTTGAAGGGGAAACGCTGGGATATCATCGGGAAATCATCGGGGGTAAGTTTCTTGACCTTAATTCGTTGGTTTATCATGAAATCCGTGATTATTTCACCGAAAATGGTGGATTAAAGGTGGGTTTGAGCCCTAGGCCTAAATGTTAGAAAATCTCCTGATTTGAGTGGGCAAATGGAGTCCGATTTTGGTAAATTTTATATGCCTAGACTCGTATTGAGATAAGGAACCCGAATATATAATTTTCGTGATTTTTCTATAAGCGTACCGAAAGTCGGGTTTTGGCAACTTGTGGGTTTTGGTGTATTTTGAGTTATTTTGATTGGGTAATGCCCAATTGGCCTATTTTGATGTGATTCTATTGATTTTTATCAGATTCTACACTTGTGGAGGCCGACATTCGTGGCAAGAGGGTTATTGCTTAGCGGTTTTGTACCGGAATTGAGGTAAGTGGCTTGTCTAACCTCGTGTGGGGGACTTTCACCCCTAGGATATTATTGTGATACTTTAAATGCCTTGTACGCGAGGTGACGGGCGTGTACATGCACTGGTTGTTGAACACATACTTTACTCAAAATGTTCAATGAGTGATATTCCTGTTCTTGGTTGTTAAATTCGATATTCCTACCCGGTAGTAGTTAGAAAAGCATGATTAGATAGAATCTAACTGTCTAGTTGCTTAATTGACTTACTTGAGTTTCTTGGTAATCGCTGGCGATGTTCATCGGCGAAGTTATCGTTAAGCATATTATACTTCTCTCTTTGTATTCCTTTACTTGTTGTGGTCATGGACTACGGGTTCGATTCCCGAGATCCTGAGATTATTGAAATGTGGACTACGGGTTCGATTCCCGAGATCCTGAGATTATTGAAATGTGGACTACGGGTTCAATTCCCGAGATCCTGAGATGATTGAAATATGGACTACGGGTTCGATTCCCGAGATCCTGAGATTATTGAAATGTGGACTACGGGTTCGATTCCCGAGATCCTGACTTATGGGTAGGGACTGCGGGTTCGATTCCCGGAGATCCCGAGTTATTGAGATATTATTGAGACATGGGCTGCGGGTTCGATTCCCGGAGACCCAGAGGTACTGAGAATGGGACTGTGGGTTCAATTCCCACAGGTCCTGGAATTGTTTTATTGAGTTGATTATTTGTTGTTAGCTTAATTGTAGACAGTTGCGGTAATCATCATAATGTTGTTATTTCGGAAATTATTATCATTTAAACTGTTTATTTTGTTATCATCATTATATTATTGTTTTCTCAGTAGGGCCTTGACCTACCTCGTCACTACTCCATCGAGGTTCGGCTTGGCACTTACTGAGTACCGCCGTGGTGTACTCATGCTACTCTTCTGCACACTTTTGTTGTGCAGATCCAGGTACATTAGAGCAGGCTCGTACTAGGTGATTCCGCAGCTTTCTGGGAGACTTCGAGGTATGATCTGCTACGTCCGCGGATCCGGAGGCTTCCCTTCTATTCTAGTATTACTAGTTGACATATTTCTTCATTTCGTTGTTAGATACTCTTTACACATAGAGCCACAGTTGTATTTCCCTTTTAGTCTGTGTTACCGTGGGGTTCCGGATCTTGGTAGTGTTTTATTCATTGTGTGACGGAGCGGCACGGATTACATATCTTTTATGTTATTTTCCGCCGTTTCTTATTTAAGTATTTATAACTTATAGATTCCGCAACGTGTTAGGCTTACCTAGTCGTGGGGACTGGGTGCCATCACGACATGTTCACAATTGGTGAACTAGGGTCGTGACAAGTTGGTATCGGAGCTCTAGGTTCATAGGAGTCACGGGACACAGACCGGTTACTTAGAGTCTCGCTGATCGATACGGAGACGTCTGTATTTATCTACGAGGGGCTATCTAACTGTTTAGGAAACTTTTTATTTCTTTTGGATTCCTTGTCGTTCGACATTTTTGACATCAAAAATCTAAACTACTGCTTTCTATTCTCTCACATATGGTGTGGACACGATCTACTCGCGATGATCAAGTACCCGCGCCCCCTGTTGCCGCCGTCAGAGGCCGGGGCCGAGGTAGAGGACGAGGATGCGCCCGAGGTGCAGCCACAGCACCCGCGCGCGCTGCCGCTGAGGTGCCACAGGTAGACCAGGTTGGAGCGCAAGCACCTGGTACACCGACTACAGCTGCTACTACTCCAGCACTACAGGAGACCCTGGCCCGGTTCATGAGTATGTATACCACTTTAGCTCAGGCAGGACTGCTTCCTCTTATCGCAGCTACATCTCAGGCCGGGGGAGGGGCCCAGACTCCCGCAGCCGTTACACCGGAGCAGCGTGTGCCAGTGGGACAGGTTCCGGATGTTTTGGTTATGCCTCCTGCCGCCCCAGCACAACCAGGAGGTGGACCAGCTGCCTCTGAGGACGAGCAGCGTAGATTGGAGAAGTTCAAGAAATATGACCCTCCAGTGTTCAGTGGTTTGGCTTCGGATGATGCATTGGGTTTTCTAGAGCAGTGTCATCGTATTCTCCGTACTATGGAGATTGTGGAGACCAGCGGGGTTTCCTTCACTACTTTTTAGTTTCGTGGGGCCGCTTATGATTGGTGGCGCACGTATGAGTTGGAATGTCCAGAGGAGTCTACTTTATTGACTTGGACGCAGTTTTCAGATCTGTTTTTGAGGGAGTTTGTTCCGCAGAGCCTTAGGGATTCTTGGCGCTCGGAGTTTGAGCGGTTGCGACAGGGCTCCATGTCAGTATCGGAGTATGCTATCAGTTTCACCCGCCTAGCCAGGCATGCACCGGCTTTGGTAGCCACGGTTCGGGAGCGAGTGCGGAGATTTATTGAGGGCCTTGTTCCGCCTATCCGATCCAGCATGGCCAGAGAGCTTGATACAGATATATCTTATCAACAGGCAGTTAGCATTGCCAAGAGAATCGAGAGTATGCTCCCTAGAGAGCGGAGAGAGAGAGAGGCCAAAAGGTCTCGTGAGTCGGGCCATTTCTCTGGTGCCCGCACTTCATCAGCCGGTCGTTTTGGCAGGGGTTATTCCGGTCGACCAGTTCACTCGGCATTGCCCGCAGCCGGTAGTACTCCAGGTCTTCCAGCACCTCAGGAGCCTTATTATGCTCCCCTAGTTTCCAGTGCACCTCCTGCGCGGGGTCCTCCCAGGGGTCAGACTAGTGGGGGTGAGGCCGGTCAGTCACAGCCACCGCATCCTCCCGGAGCTTGTTTTGAGTGCGGGGATACTCGCCACCTGGTTAGGGAGTGCCCCAGGCGCAGAAGAGGAGCCCCTCATCAGTTATCACAGCATCCGCGTGGTTCTCAGGGCCAGCAGGCTATCATTCCAGCCCCAGCTGCCACTCCACCTGCCCAGCCATCCAGGGGCGGGGGTCAGGGTTCCAGAGGCCGCCCTCGAGAGGGGGGACATGCCAGATTCTATGCTATTCCTGATCGCGCTGCGGCTATTGCATCTGACTCCGTTATCGCATGTATTATTATGGTTAGTCACAGGGAGGCATCGGTTCTATTCGACCCTGGTTCCACTTTTTCATATGTGTCTTCTTACTTTTCTTCTCATCTGGGTGTGCCTCGGGATTCTTTGAGTGCCCCCATTTATGTTTCCACTCCGGTGGGTGATTCTTTGGCTGTGGACCGCGTATATCGGTCGTGTTTGGTTACCATTTGTGATTTTGAGACCAGAGCGGATCTATTACTGCTCGGGATGGTCGATTTTGATATTATTCTGGGCATGGACTGGTTGTCGCCCCATTATGCTATTCTTGATTGTCACGCCAAGACCGTGACGCCGGCTATGCCAGGCATTCCACGTATTGAGTGGAGTGGTACTCTAGATCACACCCCTAGCCGTGTTATTTCTTTTCTCAGAGCTCAGCGGATGGTTGAGAAGGGGTGTGCTGCTTATCTTGCCTATGTGCGGGACGTCAGTATTGACACTCCCTCTATTGATTCTGTTCATGTGGTACGTGACTTTGCTGATGTATTTCCAGCTGATCTTCCGGGCATGCCGCCCGACAAAGATATTGACTTTGCTATTGACTTGTTGCCGGCACTCAGCCCATTTCTATTCCACCGTACCGTATGGCTCCTCCTGAGTTGAAGGAGTTGAAGGATCAGTTACAGGAGTTATTGGGCAAGGGTTTTATTCGACCCAGTGTTTCGCCTTGGGGTGCTCCTGTATTGTTTGTGAAGAAAAAGGACGGTTCTATGCGTATGTGTATTGACTATCGTCGGCTGAATAAGGTTACAGTGAAGAACCGGTATCCTTTGCCCCGTATTGATGATTTATTTGACCAGTTACAGGGCGCACAGGTGTTTTCTAAGATTGATTTGCGCTCTGGGTATCACCAGCTGAAGATTCGGGAGCCAGATATCCCGAAGACCGCCTTCAGGACCCGGTATGGTCACTATGAGTTCCTCGTGATGTCTTTTGGGTTGACTAATGCTCCAGCAGCATTTATGCATTTGATGCACAGTGTGTTCAGGCCTTATCTGGACTCGTTCGTGATTGTTTTCATTGATGATATTCTAGTATATTCCCGGAGTCGGGAAGAGCACGAGCGGCATTTGAGGACAGTGCTTCAGATTCTGAGGGAGAAGCAACTATATGCCAAGTTCTCTAAATATGAATTCTGGTTGAGTTCAGTGGCATTTTTGGGCCACGTGGTGTCGAGGGATGGTATTCAAGTAGATCCGAGGAAGGTGGAGGCCGTGCAGAGTTGGCCCAGACCCTCCTCCGCTACTGAGATTCGCAGTTTCCTCGGTTTGGCGGGCTATTACCGTCGTTTCGTAGAGGGGTTCTCTTCGATTGCAGCACCTATGACTAGATTGACCCAAAAGGGTGCCCTTTTCAGTGGACAGACGAGTGTGAGGCGAGCTTTCAGAAGCTCAAGACAGCTTTGACTTCGGCCCCTATATTGATGTTGCCTACAGGTTCGGGGTCCTATACCTGTATATTGTGATGCCTCACGAGTTGGACTCGGTACGGTATTGATGCAGGACGGTAGGGTGATTGCTTACGCATCGAGACAGCTGAAGGTGCATGAGAAGAATTACCCTATTCATGATTTGGAGCTAGCTGCCATTGTTCACGCCTTGAAAATTTGGCGTCATTATTTATATGGGGTTCCTTCCGAGATCTACACTGATCACCGGAGCTTGCAGCACTTGCTTAAGCAGAAGGACCTGAATATGCGTCAGAGGAGATGGTTGGAACTACTGAAGGACTATGATATTATTATTCTCTATCATCCGGGCAAGGCTAATGTGGTTGCTGATGCCTTGAGTCGTCGGGCAGAGAGTTTGGGGAGTTTAGCATATCTACCGGCTTCGGAGAGGCCTATGGCGATGGATGTTCAGGCTTTGGCCAGGCAGTTTGTTAGACTGGATCTTTCGGAGCCCAGCCGGGTTCTGGCATGTGTGGTTTCTCGGTCTTCTCTATTTGACCGCATCAGGGAGCGTCAGTTCGACGACCCTCATTTTCTTGTCCTTCAGGATAGAGTTCGGCGTGGTGATGCTCAAGATGTTACCATCGGGGATGATGGAGTCATGAGGATGCAGGGGCGTATCTGTGTGCCTAATGTAGATGATCTTCGAGAGCTGATTCTAGCAGAGGCCCATAGTTCGCGGTATTCCATCCATCCGGGTGCCGCGAAGATGTATCAGGACTTGAAACAACATTACTGGTGGAGGCGAATGAAAAGGGATATAGTTGGTTATGTTTCTAGATGCCTCAACTGCCAGCAGGTGAAGTATGAGCATCAGCGTCCGGGTGGATTAATGCAGCAGATTGAGATTCCCGAGTGGAAATGGGAGCGCATTACCATGGACTTTGTATCTGGACTTCCACGGACGGTTAGGAAGTTTGATTCCATTTGGGTTATTGTGGATCGGCTGACCAAGTCCGCTCATTTTATACCGGTGAGCACTACATATTCATCGGAGCGACCGGCGGAGATCTATATCAGGGAGGTAGTTCGGCTGCATGGTATTCCAGTTTCCATCATTTCAGATAGAGGCACTCAGTTCACTTTACGGTTCTGGAGAGCTGTACAGCAGGAGTTAGGTACTCGGGTGGAGCTGAGCACAACATTTCACCCCCAGACTGATGGGCAGTCCGAGCGCACTATTCAGATTTTGGAGGATATGCTTCGTGCGTGCGTGATTGAGTTTGGAGGTTCATGGGATCACTTCTTACCACTGGCGGAGTTTGCTTATAACAACAGCTACCAGTCTAGTATTCAGATGGCACCGTACGAGGCCCTATATGGTAGGAGGTGCAGGTCTCCCGTGGGTTGGTTTGAGCCGGGCGAGGCCAGGTTGCTAGGTACTGATATGGTTCAGGAGGCTATGGATAAGGTCAAGGTGATTCAGGACAGACTTCGTGCAGCCCAGTCTAGACAGAAGAGTTATGCGGACAAGAAGGTTCGCGATGTGGCTTTCATGGTTGGTGAGCGGGTTCTGCTTCGAGTCTCGCCCATGAAGGGCGTTATGAGGTTTGGGAAGAAAGGAAAGCTGAGTCCCAGATTTATTGGCCCTTTTGAGATTTTGAGGCGTGTTGGGGAGGTTGCTTATGAGTTGGCCTTACCTCCCGGCCTAGCCGGAGTTCACCCCGTATTTCATGTCTCCATGCTCCGGAGATACCATGGTGACCCGTCGCATGTGTTGGATTTCACATCTGTTCAGCTAGACAAGGATCTGTCTTATGTTGAGGAGCCAGTAGCCATTCTAGACAGGCAGGTCAGAAAGCTAAGGTCAAAGAACATCGCTTCGGTAAAGGTTCAGTGGCGGGGCCAGCCGGTCGAGGAGGCGACTTGGGAGACCGAGCAGGATATGTGCAGCCAGTACCCTCATCTTTTCACTACTCCAGGTATGTTTCCTATGCTCGTTCGAGGACGAACGAATCTTTAAGTGTGGGAAGATGTAACGACCCGACCGGTTGTTTTAGAAAATTACGCCCCAATCCCTAATTTAACTGTTTCCCTAAGTTCATTTCTGCTATTATGGTTTGCCGGGAGAGTCGGTTCTGAAAATTTGAGCATTTTGGGACACTTAGTCCCTAAATAAGAGCTTTGAAGCTAGAAAATGGCCCGTAGCCGGAACAGTGTTAAGACGATCTCGGAACAGGAATCCGATGGTTCCATTAGCTCCGTTAGGTGATTTTGGGGTGGGAGCGCGTTCGGAATGTATTTTGGAGGTCCGTAGCTCAATTAGGCTTGAAATGCCGAAGGTTGAAATTTTGGTGAATCCGAACGTTAGGTGAGATTTTTATCCGGGGGTCGGAATGGAATTCCGACAATTTCTGTAGCTTCGTTATGTGATTTTGGATATGTCCGCAAATGTTCAAGTCATTTGGACGTCGTTTGGCCGGGTTTTGGATTGAATGTTAGTTTTGAAAGTTTTGAAGAAACTTAGGCTTGAATCGATGTGATTTATGGGTTTTGATGTTGTTAGACGTGTTTTTATGATTGGAATAAGTTCGTATCGTGTTTTGGAGTATGTTGGTGGTTTTCGTTGGGGCCCCGGGAGCCTCGGGATGAATTCGGACCATCAAGCGGGCAATTGGAACTTTGAAATTTCTGCAGAAAATGCAGCAGCAGTGCAGCAGACGTTAAGCCTACGCGTTCGCGTGGCAATGGCCGCGTTCGCGTAGGCATGATAGGTCAAAGCATCGCGTTCGCGTCCATTGAGTCGCGATCGCGTAGAAGGGAAAGAGGAAGCACCGCGTTTGCGTCCCAGGTGTCGCGTACGCGTAGAAGAAAAAAATGGTCGACTGGAAGGTTGTTCTTCGCGAACGCGTGGGAGTCGTCGCGTTCGCGTTGAGGAAGGGAAATTGTGCTTCGCGGACGCGGGGGGGATCATCGCGTTCGCGATAGGTAATGTTCGTAGGTCATCGCGAACGCGTGGGTTACTTTGCGTTCGCATAGAAGAAGTTGGCTGTTCATCGCGAACGCGTGAACAGTAACGCGAACGCGATGAGTAATGGGGTCTGGCAGTGAGCTTAAGTTCAGAACATAACACCCGCGACCCCCATTCACAAAAACGCCATTTTTGAGCTCCAAGAGAGGATTTTGAAGGGGAAACGCTGGGATATCATCGGGAAATTATCGGGGGTAAGTTTCTTGACCTTAATTCGTTGGTTTATCATGAAATCCGTGATTATTTCACTGAAAATGGGGGATTAAAGGTGGGTTTGAGCCCTAGGCCTAAATGTTAGAAAATCTCCGATTTGAGTGGGCAAATGGAGTCCGATTTTGGTAAATTTTATATGCCTAGACTCGTATTGAGATAAGGAACCCGAATATATAATTTTCGTGATTTTTCGATAAGCGTACCGAAAGTCGGGTTTTGGCAACTTATGGGTTTTGGTGTATTTTGAGTTATTTTGATTGGGTAATGCCCAATTGGCCTATTTTGATGTGATTCTATTGATTTTTATCAGATTCTACACTTGTGGAGGCCGACATTCGTGGCAAGAGGGTTATTGCTTAGCGGTTTTGTACCGGAATTGAGGTAAGTGGCTTGTCTAACCTCGTGTGGGGGACTTTCACCCCTAGGATATTATTGTGATACTTTAAATGCCTTGTACGCGAGGTGACGGGCGTGTACATGCGCCTGGTTGTTGAACACATACTTTACTCAAAATGTTCAATGAGTGATATTCCTGTTCTTGGTTGTTAAATTCGATATTCCTACCCGGTAGTAGTTAGAAAAGCATGATTAGATAGAATCTAACTGTCTAGTTGCTTAATTGACTTACTTGAGTTTCTTGGTAATCGCTGGCGCTGTTCATCGGCGAAGTTATCGTTAAGCATATTATACTTCTCTCTGTGTATTCCTTTACTTGCTGTGGTTATGAACTACGGGTTCGATTCCCGAGATCCTGAGATTATTGAAATGTGGACTACGGGTTCGATTCCCGAGATCCTGAGATTATTGAAATGTGGACTACGGGTTCGATTCCCGAGATCCCGAGATTATTGAAATGTGGACTACGGGTTCGATTCCCGAGATCCCGAGATTATTGAAATGTGGACTACGGGTTCGATTCCCGAGATCCCGAGATTTTTGAAATGTGGACTACAGGTTCGATTCCCCAGATCCTGACTTATGGGTAGGGACTGCGGGTTCGATTCCCGGAGATTCTGAGTTATTGAGATATTATTGAGACATGGGCTACGGGTTCGATTCCCGGAGACCCAGAGGTACTGAGATTGGGACTGTGGGTTCAATTCCCACAGATCCTGGATTCGTTTATTTGAGTTGGATATTTGTTGTTAGCTTAATTGTAGACAGTTGCAGTAATCATTATAATGTTGTTGTTTCGGAAATTATTATCATTTAAACTGTTTATTTTGTTATCATCATTATATTATTGTTTTCTCAGTAGGGCCCTGACCTACCTCGTCACTACTCCATCGAGGTTAGACTTGGCACTTACTGAGTACCGCCGTGGTGTACTCATGCTACTCTTCTACACACTTTTGTTGTGCGGATCCAGGTACATCAGAGCAGGCTCGTACTAGGTGATTCCGCAGCTTTCTGGGAGACTTCGAGGTATGATCTGCTACGTCCGCGGATCCGGAGGCTTCCCTTATATTCTAGTATTACTAGTTGACATTTTTCTTCATTTCGTTGTTAGATACTCTTTACACATAGAGCCACAGTTGTATTTCCCTTTTAGTCTGTGTTACCGTGGGGTTCCGGATCTTGGTAGTGTTTTATTCATTGTGTGACGGATGTATGTGCCAAGCGGCACGGATTACATATATTTTATGTTATTTTCCGCTATTTCTTATTTAAGTATTTATAACTTATAGATTCCGCAACGTGTTAGGCTTACCTAGTCGTGGGGACTGGGTGCCATCACGACATGTTCACAATTGGTGAACTAGGGTCGTGACACCTTTGATTTGGAAAAATTAGTTTCTAACAAAATCATTTGATCAGATGTATCATATAACTTACATCTCGGATTTAAAGTAGACAATAATTTAAAATAAATTCTATAAGACAAACATATAAGTTCTGAACCCGGAGCATAGATATAACCATGAGTTTTGACATTTAATGTCAAGGCATCAAGAATATTAACATCAAAAAGAGATAATTGTAAATTGGGTTGAGTATTGAAATATACTGGACCATAGGCGACAAGTAGATTCAATCGAACCCATTAGAGACTGTCTAAAATTTAAATTTCTAGCATCTCTAAGAGCTGCTAGGAAAGTCTCCGGTAACCCTTTAAGGGTTAAAGGTTTAAAAGCAATTTGAACCATACCAATATGCAAATAATTATACATGTTTCTATAAGAAGAAATATCTATCTTACTAAGTAAACGAATCGTCTGTTCAGATGAGTTTAGAGCTAAAGATTGCTCTGTCGTTTTAATCAACTGTTTATTAGACAGTTTATCAAACAAACCATAATCATAAATGGTTTTCATAGGGACTTTAGGAATAGTCCATTTATTCAATAAATCAAGATTAAGAGGTATATCTACCTCTTCTAATCTAGTACTTTTAGTACTAGTTTCTCCTGAATCCATGATCAAATATTTCATGTCTATGCTAGAAATTTCTTCACACCTAGTACTTTATTTACAATGAAAGCGCCTAGGCTTGCTTAATAATTTGGACTATTTTTGTATGTTAGTGGGTCTGGCGGCTTTACTGTTTCTTTTTTCCGTCTTTTTCCACTGTTTGGAGGAAATTTTCCACCTTGCGGATCTCGTTATCAGATAATATTTTCTCAGTTTCCATCGGCTGAGAGTCTTGTAAATCTTCGTTGCTTGTTTCACTTTGCATTGATGAGTCAGACTTTTCAGTTTAATTAATAGTCTCTATCAAGTTTCTTTTAACTTCGTCCAGGTATTGCTGGATTAGTTCGGTTTTATCTCCTTCCTGAATAGAGATTCTTCGGGCAATATGCCTCAATGAACAGTCATCATATAAGATGGTTTTCCTAGACACCTCCGAGTATAACTGGATTTGTGACTTAATGGTGTCTAATAACTCTTGTCCATAAAGTTGCTTTGTTTTGGGATCAATTTTCATTAATTTATCCCAGAAATTATTGTAAAATACCCTGTATAAGCAAGGGATTTTTTCTTCAGTATAACCGAATTCTGGATTCCATTTATGAATCCAAGGGATTGAGAATTCAATAAAGAAATATAATTGATCTATACGTTCCAAAAAACATATATGATCTACATGGTATAACTGGGTAAGAAATGGCGAAATCTTCGTCCATTCTTTGTATAACTTCAGAAATGGTTCAGGTAAAATATTTACCGTAGGGCCATTATATGACCACCAGTTTATAAACCAGTTTGGAATAGGTGCAAAGAATATCTTTGCACATATCTTGATAAACCAAGTATGCTTATGTCGATCATTATTGTAGTATAGCACTTTATCAAATGCTGTGATATAATCCAGTAGGTGAAACTCATAAGGGATTTGTTTAGACTTATCTGCCTTTCTTTCATGGTAGATATTCCCCATTCGTCAACAGATATTATCTGTTTGATAATAATCTTTGAGAAGCTATAAACATTCTCAGAAGTATTGTAACCAGAGAAGTGCTGAATCTCTGCACTACCCGTAGTTGTAAGGATAGTTTCATAATAAGATCGGGTTTTATATGATTCACCCGGATAATATAATCCATTAATAAGGTATCTCTGGAATATCTTCCACGGCTCGTCTTTTCTCTGAATTTCAGAGTTTTCCAAAAGAAATATCATTTCTTTCTTGAGCAATTTCTCATAGGATTTAGTATCTTCATCCTCTTTAGCGATTGAAGCAAATGTATCACTTTGCTTTTTGCTTTTTTTTTATGCTTGTAAGTGCCCGTATAACGGACTGTCTTCTGGGATATCTTCCAGATGTATTGAAGAAGAAGAAGAAGATTCTTCTTGCTGGACAATTTTTGAATTTATCAATTGTTTTCTTCCCGATTGTATTACTGGGGAAGATGAGGATCCATATGACGATCCTTGATATGATCGATTTTGATAATTTGAGGATGATCGAGAGGGTGTTTTTCCCTTACCTCTTCCTCTGGTGGCCCAAGGAGGGTCCATTCTGCACAGATAGTAAGTCATTCAGAAAAGTAGAAATCTTCATCACGGTATAACCAATTAAGATCCTGATTAGGAACATCAGAATAATCATGAATTGAAAATTCAAAATCGTCGACCATAATCGAAGTGATTACTTTATCAATAATAAGACTTTGTAAGTCTTTATTTAAAGGAATCGCTCTTATAATAGAAATAAGAGTCTCATCGTTGAAGAAGTTGGTGTAATAACTCATTATTCAAGATATTCACGAGATAAAAAGTCAGGAAGAGAGTTATCAGTTCCCTTTTTATAAACAATTTCAAAATCAAAAGGTGCTAGTTGAGCTCGCCATCTAGCAAACATGAGCTTAGAAACATCATGCTTAAAATCTTTGTCAAACATATATTTGACAGATTGGGCATCCGTTTTTATTAAAAACTTATGATTGTACAAATCGTCTTGAAATTTTAAAACACATTTGACAATTGTCAACATTTCGTGGGCCACAGTAGCATATTTCTTCTGGGCATCGTTCCACTTTCCAGAGTGATATCTTATCAGATATTCTCTTTTATCAATGGGATTTATTTGTTTCAAAATCCCACCATAACCGATGTTGGATGCATCAGTCTCAACAATCTTTTGCCAAGTAGGATTGGCCAAAGTTAAGCAGGGTAAAGCTTTTACCCTTTGCTTAATATTTTGGACTATTTTTGTATGTAAATTAGTCCAAGGCTGTTTGTAGGTCTTTTTTAGCCGGTCGTATAATGGGGCTAAATCACGCGACAAGTCTTTAATAAAAGGGGAGACATAATTAAGGCTTCCTAAGAACCTTTGTAATTGAGTTCTATCAGTAATAATATCAGGAAATTTAGAAGCAAATTCAATTGCACGTTGTATAGGGGTTATCTTTCCATGAGAAATATTATGACCTAAAAATCTAACATTAGTTTGAAATAAACTCATTTTTGGTTTAGAAATTACCAAACCATTTTGTATAACAATCTTTTTGAAAATATCAAGATGTTTTATATGTGTTTCAAAGGTTTTTGAATAAACCAAAATATCGTCAATATAAACAATGATGAAATCCAAATATGGATTAAAAATGTCATTCATGATTTTTTGAAATTCAGAAGGAGCATTTTTTAGACCAAATAGCATTACATTCCATTCATATTGTCCAAAGGGAACATTAAAAGCAGTTCTATAAGTATGCTCTTTAAAAATTTGAATATGCCAATAACCAGATTTTAAATCGAATTTTGAAAATATATTAGCATCATATAAACGAGAAAGAAGATCCCTTTTATTGGGGATCGGATATCTAATCCATTTTAAACTCTTATTAAGAGGTTTGTAATTGATAACTAATCGGGGAATTCCTCGTTCTTTTTCTGCAACATTATTAACGTAAAATGCCGAACAAGACCAAGGGGATTTTGAGGGCTTTATCGGACCTCTTTGTAAGAGACTATCAATCTCAGTTTTACAAAAGGCGACCAATTCTGAATTCATCTGGCATGGTCGAGATTTTGTAGGAATATTATCCTCAGAAAAAGTATCTTCGTAAGGAAGAGTAACAATATGCTTTTTTCGGTTCCAAAAAGCACTAGGATGATCGGCACAAATATCAATAGCCAATTTTTTAGAAATCAAATTGATTTTTTCTTTTGTTTTAGCAGAATTTATTGTATCAAATATGTTCATGCTAAATAGTTCTAATTGTAAAGAATCTACATGCTTTTGTTTCATGTCAATCAAAGCATTGATATCACGAGTTACAGGATTTGTAACAAAAGAATAATAAATATTTTTATTATTATAAGTAGCATTAAAACCTTTTGCATCAATATTGGTAAAAGGATAAATAGCTTTTATAAAAGGAGTTCCTAAAATAATAGGAGGATATAACTGATTTTTAACCAGAAAAAAGAAGTGAGGAATGCAAACTTTATTTTGACAAATATGCGTGTTAGGCAGTTTATACTTTATATCTAAAGCATGGCCAGAAGCAGATTTAACCATATGAGTAGTTTTTTGAAAATATTTAGTGGGAACTAATCCCTCTTGGATGCAACTAACACCTGCACCACTATCAATCATAGCAACACCAGAAATTGTGAAATCATTATTAACGAGAATAGTACAATTAATGTACCATTTATGAGCAGTCACTATTTGCATCATTCCTAGAAACATATCCTTAGCAGGACTGATATCTAGAGAATGAGGTTCATTTTCCTCAGTAGCAGTATTTTTACCTTTATCGGTAGGTGACTGAACTAGAGAATTATAATTTTCTAGTTGAATAATCCGGTGATCATGAATCATTTGATTCTGTTTAAGAGATTTAATATCTCTTTTTAGATTTTCAATTTCCTCCTTTAGATCATTAAAAGAGGCATCGCGAGTCACATTGACTCTATTTTCTTGTCGTCTATTGATTTCATCAATCGTATAAGGGGGAGTATACTCAATCCTTTTCTTGGAAAAGAAATCATTTGAAGACTCAGTAGTATTACTAGAGCTTGAAGCAAAATTAATAATTTTTTAACGAAGTTTATCGTCCGTAACTTCTTTTAAAAGATCTATGACATTTTCAGAAGAAATAGTTTGCACATTCAAATCTTGAAAAACAGCTTGTAATTTATAAAATTCATCATTTTCACAAGTACAAGCAGTGCTATTACAAGTTACATAGGAAGATATATCACGATCTTTATTAGTATCTAATTTAATCAAGTCAGCTTCGGATTCGTATTCGGAAGAATCTGAGATATAATCCGATTCAGATCCGGAAGTGTACAAAAGACCATAAACCTTGTTGTAAGATTCATTGTCTAGCTCTAAAGCTTTAAGTTTCTGAAGCTTACAATTTGGAGCTATGTGGCCAAATTTTCCACATTTGTAACACTTAATGTTGGCAAGATCCCGTTTGGATCTATTTTTCGCAAATCTAGTAGATTTACGATGTGCCTTTCTAGTATCACGCTCTTCTTTCGATCTATATCTAGATCTTCTCTTTCGATAAGGCTTATCGGAATAATCGGCGTTATGACGCTTATAACTCTTTTTTCTTGAGTTATTAGGCATTCCAAACTGGGTACAGAAGTCTCCTAATTGAGATCTTTCTTGGCGCCTAGTATTCTTAATTTGTTGAGCTAGATGTAGCTCATTACAAAGTTTTAACCCTTCTTGGGTACAAATTCCTACCAAATTACCATAGGTAAAGGTGTCATAGGGAATATGAGTATTATTTCCCCTTAGGGTATTTCTTACCCTTTCGGCGAACAAGGGGGAAGAACCATCTATAAACTTTGCTTTCCAAAAATCGGTAGCATTCTCGGGTAATTCCATAACCCGACTAAGAAATGTATCTTTATACCAACGAAATTCGCTGAGATTTTTACATCTCGGACTATTTAAAAGAATACGAACATTTTCATTTTGGTTGGTAAATCTACCACTAAAATGCTCTAAAATATTCAAGATAAGAGTATAGACTGCATCTTCTCTAGGTGAACAGTAGATATACTGTGCAAAGGCCCGCATGAGGGACCTACTTACTATTCCTGAACAGTAGAAACACTGTATAAACAGTAAAAACACTGTGTATGGGTCCACATAAGGGACCCACTTTTTACTATTGATAGATTCTTTTTTCTTTTATAAATAGGAGCCTTCATTCATTAGGAAGGCAAGGAAGAAAATACATTTCTTCTTGAAAGCTCTCTCTCTCTCTCTCTCTCTCTCTTCTCAATTGTAAACATCTCTTTCTCTTTGTAAAGTTTTATTTTCAAGAAAGAATACAGTGATACGTATTCTCCAAAGGGCTAAGGTACTACTGTTCTTCTTCTCTTCTGTCTTCTCCTTCTCTTCTATCTAAGTCGTGACTATGTCCGGCTAAGAATATTCATGTCTATGTTAGTTTTCTAACTTCTTATACTTGTTTACTATGAAAGATCTAGACTTATCAAAATATAAAGGAATTTTATAAAGAATTTTTGACTTGGTTATGAGATGGTGGTACAGTCGGGTACATTACTATCTTTATTAGCTCCGTTTAACAAGCCGTGTTTTAAGCCCGCTAAGCTGAGTGCGTTAGGGCATCTTCATCACAGTCAGAACGGTTAGACAAGATGTGACGACCCGGCCCGTCGTCATGAGAATTACCACCCCGTTATGTTGTAAATACCTGTTTTATGATTTTATATCAGTGTTAGAGTCTATCGGGTGAGTTAGGAGTAAATTGGATTGAAAATGAGGCAAATAGCCTTTTTGAAGGAAACTTGAATAAGGAAAGTCAACCTGGAGTTGACTATTTGGTTAGAGGGCTAGGAATCGGATTCTGATGATTCGGTTAGTTCCAGGAGGTAATTTGTGACTTAGGGGAGCGATCGGAATTGAATTTGGAGGCCCGGTGTAGAAATAGGCTTGAATTGGCTAAGGTTGAATTTTGGCAAAATCCGAACGGTAGGTGAGATTTTGATCCAAGAGTCGGAATGGAATTCCGACAGTTGCAGTAGCTCCGTTAGGTGATTTTGGATGTGCCTGCAAAATTTTAGGTCATTCGGACGTCGTTTGGTCGGGTTTTTGATTGAATGTGTAATTCGGAATGTTTTAAGGAATTTAGGCTTGAATTTGATGAGAATTATGGGTTTTGGTGTTATTAGACGTGTTTTGAGGATTGGAACAAGTTCGAATAAGGTATTAAGATGTGTTGGTGTGTTTGGATGAGGTTCCGGGGCCTCGGGGTGTTTTCGGATGGTTAAACGGGAGAAAAATGTGGAAAATTGCAGACTTGTGTTCCGGTTCTGTGGTTTTCGCTCCTGCGGAAATGGGGGCGCAGGAGTGAGTCCGCAGGAGCAGACAAGAAGGCGCAGAAGCGGGATAGACTGCTGAAGCGGAGCCTGGTCCGCAGGAGCGGCTTCGCTGAAGCGAGTGGGCGATCGCAGAAGCGGTCCTGAGGCGCGATGGGGAGGTCCGCAGAAGCGGGTGATTGATCGCGGAGGCGAGTCCGCCGAAGCGGACTCTTGGTCGCAGAAGCGGATCATTCCGCAGAAGCGGACTAATTTACGCAGAAGCGGATGCGCAGGGGCGGTCCCTTGATCGCTGGTGCGGAAATGGCCAAAAGGGCCTGGGTTCGCAGAAGCGACCAAAAGGTCGCAGAAGCGGTTCCGCAGGGGTGGAATTTTATCCGCAGAAGCGAAAATCGCTGTGAGTTAAGTGTATCAGAAGTTAGAAAAATTTTAGAAACATTTCATACATTTGAGTCTCGGCTTTAGAGGCGATTTGGGCGATTTTGAAGGGAAACTCAAGGGAAATCATCAGGTAATCAACTATGGACTTAAACTATGATTAGTATTGGTAATATTATGCAATTATATCATGAAAATGGAGGAATTTGGGGTAATTTATGGAGGATTTAGCCTTAGACTTGAACTTTAGAAAATCAAGGTTTTGAATGGGCAAATGGAGTCCGAATTTGGTAAAATTGATATGCTTAGACACGTATTGAGATGAGGGTTCCGAATATGTGACTTTCGTGATTTTTCGACAAGCGTACCGAAAGTCGGATTTTGACAACTTTGGGAATTTTGATGTAAATTGGGTTATATTGATTGGGTGTTGTCCCATTTGCCTAATTTGTTGTGTTTCTACTGTATTTGACCAGATTCTACGCGTGCGGAGCTTGATTCTCGTGGCAAGGGCATTGCGGAATAGTCGTCGCGCCGTATTGAGGTGAGTAATAGATGTGGGTGATGACCAGCGGGTTCGAAACCCCGGTATACCACTTTGTGACGCTGTATAGCGGCGAGACACGCACACTCTCGAGAGTGCGGGGTCGATCATGAACTGGAGACTATATATTAGTCCGACCTGTTGATACTGTATTATTGGCTATTCTCGAGCCGTTGAACCCCTTCTTGGGCGGTTGAGTATACTTGTGGGCCGTGAGCCGGTTATTGGATCCCGCGAGGATCGTTATAATTGTCTTATCATATAGACATGCTAGTTTACTACTAATCCGCAGCTATTTCTGTTATTATGCTAATTCCAATCTCCGGAACTTGATATTACTGTTTTCCAATCGAAAAATGATAAAAGAGTTTTCAAAAACTACTTTTGAGCATGCGAGGCTGTATAGCAGCGAGACACGCACACTCTTGAGAGTGCGGGGTCGATCATGAATATATGTTGGATCGGGCTGCACGCCGCAGCGAGATATATGTTGGATCGGACTGCACGCCGCAGGAATATCTCTATGAGATGTGCTTGGGCTGTAGGAGCCCCTCCGGAGTCTGAACCCCCACAGTGAGCACGGGTACCCAAAATTGGAGTCGGGCTACGCCCCGTAGCGGTCATATCATGCATTGCATTGCATTTAGCTACATCCGCTAGCTGTTATGCTATTTATTGGTATTTGTTGGAACAGGTACAATGAAGATTGATTCTATGACAGGGTAGCTGATTATAGCTTTACATAGTGCTTTATTGCGGATTTCTTATCTGCGTTGTCTTACCCTTGTTTATTACCACTGAGTCTGACAGTACTCATTTTACTCCCCGCACCTTGTGTGCAGATCCAGGTACCTCTCAGCAGTGATCCAGTAGCTGTGCGAGGCGACATCCGTGGGATATACGAGGTAGCTGCAGAGTCCGCAGGACCCGATATTCTTTCCTACTGTCTTGATTTTGTATTGACTTTTCTTTCCGCACTTGGTATCTTGTAAACCTTTATACACTCATGTTCGGTAGAGGCTCATGACTCTTGACCCTTGGTCTATGGGAGTTGATGTATTATGGGACTTGGTTCCCCGTTTTCGTTATATGTATCGCACTGTTATTTCGTAAATTAATATGCTTAAATGGGCTAAAGAGAGCTTCTAGCTCCGTGGTCGATCGTGATTGGTCAGGCTGGCTTAGCAATGTGCTGGGCGCCATCACGACCGGATTTGGGGTCGTGACAAGTTGGTATCAGAGCCTAGGTTTACTAGGCCTCATGAGTCTCGAGCCGGTTAGTAGAGTCTTGTGGATCGGTACGGGGACGCCTGTACTTATCCTCGGGAGGCTGCGAACCTTTAGGAAACACTTCACTTTTCTTGAACTCTGTCGTGCGATCTTGTTGTTCTGAGAACTGAACTTCTATATTCTATTCTCTCGCAGATGGCGAGAACGCGAGCATCAGGACGAGGTGAACGACCTCCATTGCCACCTGTTAGAGGCCGTGGGCGCGGTCGTGCT